>BMAW01116147.1:244796-383094 GCA_019974015.1 Nephila pilipes | reverse complement strand
TATATGTGTGTGTGTGTGTGTGTGTGTGTGTGTGTGTGCGTGCGTGCGTGCGTGCGTGCGCACATACACACACTACTACACTAGTTACCCTAGTCGATCCTTACTTAAGGATCGACTAGTTCAACCAAGACTGAATAACTCACAAATATAATAAAACTGTACACAAAAAAAAAACATTTAAAACACGAGTAATTTGGTAATATGAAACACTCTCGAGATAAAACTTCTGTATTGTTCTTTCCTTTTTTTCTCAAAATAAATTTTTTAATCAGTTATGATAAGATTTTTTTTCTTTTCTCGGTATGTGTAAAGTGTGGACATATATGTGTGTGCATGTCTTAATACTTCAAATTTCATCTTGACGCTCTTAAATATATATACAGAGAGAGAGAGAGAGAGAGAGAGCGATATGGTTGCCAGAGGTAACCGTTTCCAAGCCATATCCACTGCTGAGCGCAGATCATCCACAGTTTGCGCAAGTGGTCCTCGGTTTATGTTACGTCCAGTGAAATCGCACAGGTGTTCGATGGGATTCAGATCTGGAGGGTTTGCCGGCCAGGGAAGGATATCAAATACAGTCAGGATGTTAAGAGTTCGTCGTGCGACAAACGGCCTGTCATTGTCTTACTGGTACTCCGTGTTGGGTGCGCACTGCAACAAGGGCAGAAAAACAAACTCCACAACTTGAGTAACGTAGCGGTCCGCTGTTAAGCGGCCGTCAATGTGCACTAGATGCGTCCTGTGATCAAACATTACGCCATCCCAAACCATTATGTCCGATGTTGGATTGGTTTGAAACTCAGCGAAATGGGTTGGTTTGAAGCTTTCTCCGGGTTGCCGCCACACCCATCGACGGCCGTTATTCCTCCACAGACAGAAACGAAATTCATCCGTGAACAATACCCGATGCCATTTGATGGTCAAGGTATGAGGACGATGATACCATTCCAGGCGTCTAGCCCTGTGTTGAGCGGTCAATGGTACCCCTGTTGCTGGTACTTGTGCACAGAACTGTACTTCATGCAATTTGTTTCGTATGGTTTGGATGGACACAGATCCATCTGCTCCTGGAGGCAATCGGCTTCGGATGTCACGTGCCGTGGAGAAAGGGTCTCGAATAGTCAACTGGCTAATACGCCAATCTGTGCGCATTGACGTGCTCCTGTGTGCACCACTTGCTCTTTGGCGCGCACGTAGATCTTCCTGAATTCATCGTGTGACACAACGTTGGATGGTACTCACGAAACGAGTTGCTATTGTACACAGCGACAAACCCAGTTCATGGAGTTCGATAATACGGTTACGTTCCCCGGTCGTTAACTGATGGTATTGAGCTCACCGACGTCTCAGAGGCCTTTTCTAAGCTTCTTCGAAAGTCGCAAACGCTACGTAAAACCTCAGATTCTGTTTATGAGAAGGAAATTTGTTGGCCGTTATAGCCCGAATATGAGTATCACGTGATCAGATGTGAGCGCAAATTTAATATTTTGCATATCCGTCTCACCGCTATTGTTCCTGAAATTTGCATGACGCTACGTGCATTATTTTTAAGTGTTGCAATTTCCCTTTTGAGGAGTGTATATTTCTATATATATATATATATATATATATATATATATATATATATATTCTATATTATAGCTGAATATTCTTTACGCTACTGGGCCACTGATGCTGCATGAAATGTACAACTGCAAAAATGTAAGTAAGATTTTTATGTAAATTAGGCTAGAAATATTGAAGTGTAGTGAATAAGATTGATGTGATAACGCGTATAAATTGCGGAGAATTTCGCATAGGAAGAAAGTTGTAACAGAAAGTGAAAGGTGGGTAGATGTTAGGGCAACTAAACTAGACGTGTCTTACGCTGATGAGAAGAAAAAAATTAGATGATTCAGCGTTAGCGTGAAATAATCACATGAGAATGGACGTGTGATGGGATTCAGCTTACTATTCTAGAGCTAATTTTGAGCCGGATCGAGCTGGGACAGATAAGTAATAATTTACAATATCAATCTTTATACTTGGATGCGTGTAGGGACTTATTCCATGTTCATGATAATAAGCATATTGTGTTTCGGTTTTCTTTAAAGGAAAAATAAATCAAGCCATGAATTTTTGACGATTTGATAATTTTTGACTGACTTTTACTAGACTAACTAGAGATGGCGAATTTAATTGAAATAAATACAACCGGAGCGTCACTCCTTTGATTATGCGGTCCAATTATAATTGCTATCCAAGAAAATGAGGAAAATTCACATTCGAAATTTTAACAATAGTATTTGAAAAAAGGACTTAATTTTAATTCCGAAATTAAATAAGCTAATTTCCTTGCCAGAGTTCACGACATTTTTCAGGTTATTCTGAAACTCATAATTTGATGTGTTTTTATTTTTCATTGTTCAATATAAATAAAAACAATATAATTTTTTTAAAATCTAAATCAATATAAAATTGTCTCAATAATATTAATTGTAAGATTATGTTTTTGTGACCTTTTAGCTTGCTATACAAATTGGAACAAGGTTTTGATTGTTCTGAATTGTTAATATTTTATCACATTAAAACAGAAACAAATTGAATGATGTTCATTCTTTTAAGGTTAGTTAAGAATTTTTTGTTACTAATCATCTTTTCATATTATGTAACATTAGAAGATTCAGAAAACTAATAATTTTTCGACTGATTACCCAAAATACATCATGAAGGAAACATCCTAAAATCTTCCAAACATCCAAGAAAACAATTTTCCTCGAGCGTATACCACGATAAGATATGCAAATTATTATCATTTCAGTGCAGATGCTCATCATGAGCACCCGTAGCGCCACCTACCAATGCTATATAAAAGGAGAATCGAATCCCATTACAAAGTACTACAATGGCTTTTTCGTGTGATTGTTTTACGTGGGTAGTTTGAGTTGCTTGGAAAAATGCGAGCGTCATCCAAACACGTTTCTCAGTTCGACGGAGGAAAAACGGTTACCTATAGAGAATGTGGATTATTCATTCAAAAAAATCAATGATTATGTCAGACGTAACCAAGCAACAGTGATAGAGATGTAATTGATGATGTTAAAGTGAACGACTGACCGACGAAATTGAATTCACTCATCTCGTCAATCCATAACATATGATGACAAACATACTGAGCGCATGGCAGTGATAAATCGCGTTGTCACATCAGGAACCATATCACAACAAATACGGTCAGTTGCATAACAATAGGTACCTGCACATACCATTCGACATCATTTGCAGGACTGTGGAACATCTGCAAGGTGTCTGTTGCTGTAATTATCTTTATTCCAAAAACTCAGGCAAATGCTTCTGCAACGATGCATTGAATGGTAGAATGGAAAACCGAATGACACGACATTGTTGTTACAGATTTATAATGCTTCTATCTGCAACACCACGATGGTTGGGTTAGAGTTTGGTGACACTGGGGAGAAGGGTTGCTGAACTATTATCTTATACATCTCCTTTTTGGTCCTGCACCTAGTATTCTGGTTTGGGAGGGGGTCATTGGATTCCAAGTATTTCATTGGTCATTTTCCTCGTCATTGGATTCACTGCTGGTACTACGACCATCCAGAGCAATATCTCTGAGATTTTTGAACCTGTTGTCCTCCCTTAACTTCAGAGCTTACCCGCTGTCAATTTCGAAAAGGACAATACGCGACTATTCGTGGTACGTAACATTCAAGACATCTCCTGATCTATCTGCAATCGAACACGTCTGTCAATGGCTGGAGAACGACTGGCCCGGCATATTCCACCCACTGCTACATCAGATTAAACGTGTTTTGGCAACGTTTGGAGGTAGTATATGCTTTAAAAAAATCATCTTTCATTCAGAGCCGCAGTATATACTATTGGTTATTGCTGTGCATAGCGGTAACACTCAATATTGATTAATCGTCTTTCTCACTTCCCAGAAGGCGGAATTTTCAATCATTTCACCTTTGTATTAAATGTTACCTCGCTAATAAATTTCGTTTTGATATCTCTAGTCCTTCTTGATGCATTTTGGATGGATAGCAGTGTATTAATAAAAGCAACAATATTATATTTTCCAAGTAATTGGGGCTTGGCTCCTTTTTCTGGGTCTTCTTTCAAATGGGGATCAATCTCTCGGCCCTCCACTTTAACTTAATCTAAAAATAAGTGAATAAAACTGCTAATTTCCTTAGGAATTACAAACGGATAGATTACAATAAAATTACGATATAAATCTTGCGTGTACTTCAAAATTTGAAGGAAAGTGGAAAAAATAAAAAGATTACTTTTCCACCCAAAACATATTTTCTTGATCATGATATAATGCTACATCAAAAAGCAATGTTATTTTGCTATATACGCAGAAATATCCGTATTTATGTTGAAATATGTATATTTTGACATGACAACTAAAATAATACAAAATTTGAAAAAGTTATTTCAAATTGTACAAGTATTCTGCATGTTTAAGCATCTTCCACGATTCCCTATATTTTAATATCGATAAATTTACGACACATTTTTTATTCCTACATCTAAAATTTAGTTTCCTTATTAACGTCGGACTAGAAGCAACAAGAGGGCTATTGTCGACGGACCTCATAGTTTTGAACCACAGTCAAGTGACGAGGACGACACCTGAGCTGGCAACAACCAAACCCACGCGCATAATTGTGAGAAACACTTCTAAGAAATTGGACAAAAAAAATTTATAATTAAAAATTTGTAGATGAGTAGTAGGAATTTAAAATTGAAATAATTTCGAAAAAAATGAAGACTTTAAATAATTAATTGTATAGAAGGAATTTTTTTTAAATACATATTTTATATGCATTCAGATAGGTTGAATAAAACATTTTCTTATAAATAATCTAATCACAAAAGTTACTTGCAGGGTACTGTGTCCTCTTACCCAAAACCAATACCGTAGACCTCAAAAGAGGCCTTCTTAAATGAACATGTCCACTACATTAGAACAAAAAAAAACATTTATTTGCATAGTAATATTGGATCATATTAGCATATCGCTCAGTTATGTAACTTAAGTGAATGATTGTTTATTAACGTCACTCTAAGAAGCAATACGTGAGCTCCGTTATTATGAAGCATGGGCAAGTGACGATAACGACGCCCCATTTGGCACCATATTCTTCTAATCTGTAAGCCATCTCAAATTAATGGAAGGCGGGGGGGGAACATATTTGTGATCAAGAAAAAATTCTGTTAATGCAAGAAAGGAAGAAAATTTATGTATGAATAGAGAGGTTAAAAATTAGGAAAGATTGTTAGGGCTTCACAGGAGCGATCCGCTCGTGTATCTCTCGTAAGTGAGAGAAAGTAGGTGTTATGACGCAAGTGTAAAATCTAGTTGCGCTAAGCCAATCCCTGTGTATCCGTGATTTAGGCGCTAAGAAAAAAAACGAGAAACAAAAAGAAAACATTCCTTAAGATTAGATCAATTGTTCCCTGATAGCATCTGAAATCTCATTTGGCACTGAACTCGCTTTATATCCATTCTGCAACTCTGTTAGCTTTGTAATAATTTTGTAATTACCAGTTTCCGCACGTGACCACAAATCGAGTTTTTTCGCAGCAGCTACAGCCTTGTCTTGCATTCTAAAAACAGTATAACATTGTCACCTTGTAAGATCAGGTTTAAATTATTCAAAAATATCATAAAAGGGTTCCGTATCGCTAAGCAAAGTTAGTTATACTATGAAGCCAAGGCAATGGCCACGGCAATCTTTTTAGCGACCAGGGAAATCCTAATATAGAGGTTAAAGCAATTGTAAGTAGGTGGTCAGAGAGCGTCTACTTGAATCGGATCTCGTGGTCAGAAGTCTACATGAATAGGATTCACTTAGAAGTTTATTGTTAGAATTGTGATCTTCAAACTGTATTACACTGAACCCCATGGTTCTGAGAGTCAATATAAAAACTCGAAAAGAAAATTATAAAGCACTCTTGCTAGCTGACTATTAACTAATAAAATGTAAGCTTATGTTTACTGAAATTCTCCTATCGTATGGATGTAACGAGTGAAATAGTGAAGATAATGGCAAATAACGCTTTATTCAGAACAGGACGATATGCAGGTAACAAAACTTGAACAGAATAACAACACAATCAGGAATCACAACAATTGTACAAATGCGCGATACAGATGCAAAGCAGCACTTTTCATGATTTTCAGCTCACCAGCTTACTAATTCGACAGACAAATCTCCGCTGTAATACTCTGCACTTTCAAGGCAGACTCCGGCAGTTTCCGATAGATACAGACAGCTTCCGTAAATTCACTCGGCTTTGCTACTGATAGTTCCTCGACAGATCCGCTCAGTCAATGGCGACCGCTTCCAATCGATTTCTCGGTCGATCTCAAAAGCAAACTCCTCCATCCCAGGCTCTCGGCATACTTATAAATGCTCTACCCAAGTGTGCCGTCACCCGGAAAATTTAGGAAAAGTCCGTAATTTACCTCCAATAGAGACATCACCTCAATTCCAGCATTTTCTAGAATCGTCAATTTGTCACTTAAGTCACCAAATTCGTCTTCAAAGTTTTAGGGTAATTGCTTGAATTTTCTCAGGATGGCTGGTGAAATCTCTCTCTTTCCCTTTACAAGAGAAACGTTACAGGGATGTATCGTTTCGAGATCGTATCAATATAATTAATCAGAAGCTTAATGTGAGGGTTACCAACGTCCGTAAAGCGACGTCGCAGTAACGTACATACAAAAGTTATCTCTCAGGATGGCTGGTGAAATCTCTCTATCTTCCCTCACAAGAGAAACGTTGCAAGAGGCATCATTTCGAGATCGTAACAATATAATTAATCAGAAACTTTAGTGTGAGGGCTGCCAACGTCCGTAAAGCTACGTCAGCAGTGACACATGGATCAATAAGTCCCGAGACTGTGCGGTCGTTTTTTTGCGATTTCCTCCTTCAAACGCACCAGCAAGTCAATATAATAATCACTGTTGATCGATTTACCTTTTTCGAGGTAGTCAATGAAAATCACGCCATGCGTATCCCAAAAAACTGACGCCATGACTTTGCCAGCTGACTGCTGCGTTTTCGGACGCTTCGGACGGCTTTCGCCAGCTGTGCGCCACTCGGATGACTGCCGCTTCGACTCTGGAGTGTAGTGATGCATCCATGTTTCGTCCATGGTCACGTAACGACGCAAGAAATCTTTTTTGTTGCGAGTAAATAGCGATAAACAGCTTTCTGAATCATCAACTCGTTGCTGTTTTTGTTCCATCGAAAGCATTCGCGGCACCCACTTGGAAAAAATCTTTTTCATGCTCAATTTTTCATGAAGGATAGTAAATACACTTCCATATGATATCTGTGTCATCTCAGCAATCTCACGGAGCTTCACTTTACGATCTTTCATTATAATTTTTGTCACTTCACTCACATTTTCCGGTGTAACGGCTTCCACAGGTCTACCCGAGCGTTCCGCGTCATTTGTGTCGGTACGACCACGTTTAAACTCGGCAAACCACCGACAAATCGTTGCTTTTGATGGACAAGAGTCCGGGTAACATTTTTCAATCCATTGTTTCGCTTGCACGGTGTTTTTACTCATTAAAAAACAATGTTTTATCAGAACACGAAACTCGGTTTTTTCCATTTTTTAAACAAACTACAAAACGACTTCACTCCAACCTCGATAACTCAGCTGTTTCTGGTCCGATCGACTTAAAATTTTGACACGTTTCAAGCAAATGTTCGTACTCTAGAAAGACCTGGTTACTGGTTTACTACGAGCGCCATCTCTGGGTTAGTCTCGGAACTTATTGATCCATGTGTTACATACAAAAGTAGCTCCATATTTTCAATTGTTCAGTTGAAATGCATGCAAAATAAATTCACATCTGCATGATCATGATTATCTTCAGCCGTAATATCTACCGTTATGTGCTTCGTAATAGAATATTTTTAACGTATGTGGCAACAAAAACAAAATAAAGAAACAAATTAGATGCAGAATATTAAATGCAACTGCAGATAACATCAATAAAGATCTTGACCTTGATCGACGTAAAAAATGGCTATCAGCTGGCGTTTTTTTTTTTTTTTATAAGGTTAAAATATTTTATTATTTTGGGAAAAAAAAAAATCTGCTTTTTTCAAAGCTATTGTTTTGAAGCAGTAAGGTGTTGAGTTCGGTTTTGAAATTTCGATTTACATAT
Organism: Nephila pilipes; assembly: GCA_019974015.1. Lineage (NCBI taxonomy): Eukaryota > Metazoa > Arthropoda > Arachnida > Araneae > Nephilidae > Nephila > Nephila pilipes. The sequence goes on along the minus strand of BMAW01116147.1, from coordinate 374,888 downwards.
TGAAACAACTGCGATAAGAGCATTTGTAATTGATAACTTAAACTGAAGAAATAAGGAAGAGGATTTATCTCTTAACCATATTTCTTTCCATTTTTTCCCTCTATACAGCATAGAGTAAGAATAAAGTGTTTTTGTATATATCTTTTTTTCCCTTTGGATTTCCGTAAGTCAACCAATTTCAATTTTTATATTATTTCGAACATCTGGAGGCTACATCTGAGTCATTCCATATTCAGAGTGAGGGATTTCGACAATTATAATCCAACAATGAATGACGTGATGAATTTAGATAACTCTAAATACTTTCGGAGCCCTAAAAACGACCTAGGTTTCATAATAAGAGCGGGAAGCAGAGCTGAATTTACAATTTTTCTGGGAAATAAATAAAAGTCATCTCCTATTCCTAAATCAAATCTACAATAACTACATACAGAGATAAAAGGGAAAATTGCAAATATGTCTTTCACACGAAACGGAAAAATTAAATTAAGCTCATCTGATACTGTATGCGCAGTACAAATACTAGCAGTAGAACAATTATTAAACATACCGGTGAATGCCAATATCGTTTGGGAAGGATTCATTTCTCGATTCCTAATCTATGAAATACCAACTAACGTACCACTGACAGATTTGGCTACAGAAATTCAGAATATAAATAATATTGAAATAGTGGAAATGCGACACTTTTTGAAAAGCGGAACTAATCAGGAGTTTTCCCCGGTACTAATCACCATCCTTGGTACTGATTTGCCTGAAAATATCAAACTTTGGTTTATTAACTATCGAATCCAAATTTTCATTGATAAACCCAGACAATGCAATAGATACTTCAGTTTTTATCTCACCTTCCGATTTTGTCAAAACCCTATCATTTGTGTTAATTGTGGTTTATCACATACAGGCTCTTGCACCACTTCTGTTACGTGCACTAACTGCAAACGAGACCATCCCGTTAATTCCAATTTATGCCCAATATTCCTTAAAGAAAAACAAATTGTTTCATAACAGACTGAATACAGACCGATTTCTTTCAAATCCGGCATTTAGTTACGTCCTGAAGAGCTCTACAAGAATATGTAAAGGTTTTTCGAGGGAGTTCGAAATTACCGATTTGGGTCTCAATTCGTTGCCTATTCCGTTTCCGGCGGGGTGCCGCGAGTCCGGGATACCCTACTCGAGGTGACACCCACTTTGAAATTGAAGTGTGCTTCGAAGAAAGAATACGCGGTCTCTCGAATACCGGAAGGGACTCTGTGACCTATTTCAAAAAAGTTCTCTTATGAAATCGAATCCCTCCCTCCCGAAGGAATCGCTTCCGAAAATCCCCCATCCGTCCGAAAAAAGAGAAGCGAAGCGAAGCACGGCCGGGTGCCGCGAGCACGGGGTACCCCGACCCTGCCGGAAGTGACTATCACTTAACCTTAGGAGAGGCAAGGAGGAAGTACCAGGGGAAAACTTCAGATAGCTATTCCAAAACTTTAAAAAAAAACCTCACCAGCCCAAAATATCAAGAACGTAGAAGAAAGGTTAGAAATTATTGTTACATCTTTCCAAGCTCCTTAGAAAAACAAACAATAGTTATCATGGAAAATGCCCAAAAAATTAAGGAACCCTGTTTGTAAAACTTTACAATTATGTTTGAAACAGGGGGGGAAATCTACATCTCCGAGTCGGAAAGAGTCCTCAAATAAAATGCATCAGAACTTTTGGGTCTCCATACCGGGTGCTTCGAATAACATGCAGAATGCATTAAACGAAATTGATATTGGATGATCCATTTAAATAATGTTTATAATATTTATTTTTATGTGGATACATTCACCATGATTTAAAAAAAAAATCTATGCCTCCAGGGTAGGAGAGAATTTTTGCATATAGCCTTTTCTCTTTTTTTTTTTTTAAATTTTGTCTGCAATGGAATTATAGAAAAGTCAAAAACAAAACAATTTGGTTCCATATTCCTCCCTTCAGTAAAACTGACGTGATCTTCCATGAAACATTTTTGAAACCTGACGACAAATTTCACCTTCCAAGGAAAATAATTTACAGGCAAGACAGACCAGGAGGAGGAGAGACCTTAACCTACATCACCCGATGTGGGGTTCGAACCACATTTCGCCTCATAGTACAGATTTTGTAAAATGATTGATTCCAATTTTATCCTTCTTAATACTACTACCCCAACCCAAAGAGGTAATATAAGCTCAACTACTCTGATTGATCTCACCCTCTGTTCTACAAACTTATTCAGAAACACTAATACTTATGTTCGGAATACTCGTTCGATAGAGATCACTATCCCATAATCACAGAGCTATTTCTACAACGTCAGAATAAACGAATCTCTGAGAAAACAGTCTGGAACTTAACAATGAAACTAGTACAAGCATCATTAGAAAACCCAGAAAACAAAATAGAAAACCTCACTGATACAATCTCAGAAATAATCATTAATAGTCCTTTCCTCTTTGGAAACACCTGCAATAATATATACAGACTCAAACAGCACCTGCAATAATATATACAGGCTCAAAAAAAAATTCCGCAAAAAGGCTATAAACGAGATTTCACCCCAATTATAGATAAAATATAAATAGTATTCGAGCTAACTGAGATATTGTATTAAATAAGAGAAAGCAAAGCAATGGGAGGAAATATGTTATAAAGTGTCTAATCCTAACATCTTCAATAGTCTTCTCAGAAAAATTACAACGAACAAGAATGCAGAATCAACTTTAAATCTCCTCCAGTACCATAATAAATATGTAACTCAACCTCAAAAACAAGCTCATCTTTTTACAAACTATTTCGCATCCAATAACGGTTCGCACAAATCACTTCCCCTGGATTTTCTCCATAAAGAAAACAACTCTCTTAAGAAACATCTCCATATTTCTGAATTAAATAGAGCTATAAAATATGCTAAAAATACTAACCCAGGAGCAGATCAGATTAAAGCATCTTTCCTAAAAAACTTGAACAACCACCAAAGAATCGTTATTTTAACCTATTTTCAGCATTTATTTCAGAATTCAATTGTACCTCGGTCATGGAAACATGCAGTTATTTCCCCAATTCCAAAACCGTGCAAAGATAAAACTAAAATTTTATTTTATAGGCCAATAGCTCTATAACTTCCGTATTTTCTAAGACATTTGAAAGAATCTTAACTGGACGTATTTCCTACTTTCCAACAATAGAACGAAAACTTCACTCTCATCATTAAGGCTTTGTAGCATTTAAAAACAGTAGAACTGCCACATACTTCATTAATAAAGTTATCTTAGATGCCAAACGAGAAAAAAATTCTTTGTGAGAATTAGCCAGGATATAAAGGGAACTTATGACTCAATTTATATAGATAATTTTTTTTATACAAATGTCTTCAAATTAGAATTACCGGGAAAATATATAGCTCTATGGATTTACACATTTCTTGATCTCTTCAGATCCGATGGAGGGGCAGCCTATCATCGTAAAAATCTGTTGCAAAAGGAGTCCCCAGAACAGAGTCCTTTCACCAGTATTATTTATTATTTATATGCATATCTTCGAAACATTGGAAACAGGAGTAGAATGCTCAGTTTATGCAGATATTTTTTATTATTCTCATCAGTCCCTGGATATAGTCAGTAGAAAATTTCAAAATACCTTAGAAAGGATAACACAATGGTGCAATTATTGGAAACAATTCCTAAGTCCTGATAAAGGTACAATTGCAGAATTATCAAATAAAAGAATACACACGTTTCCTAATATTAAGTTAGCAGGATTCCCTCTCACATGGCAAACTTCCGTTAAATATCTAAGAGTATATTTTTCCAAACAGAATCAGAATCTTACAATGAACCACATGAAAAACAAAGCTTTGAAAAAAAATAAATGGTCTTAAAGGAATAGCATATAAGCACTTCTGTCCAAGAACAAAAGACTAGATCAAATTAACTAATAATAGTATTTGCAGCACCTTTTATTACTCATGTCATATCATTAACAAATGGTCAGATAATCAGCTCAAACCTTTTAATATCATTCAAATGAAAGTACTCAGAATCGCATTGGGTTTACCACAATAGACTCTAAACAATGTACATTTGCAAATAACTGATCAGGAAATGTCGGAGAAAATAAGAAGGCTAGCAAATAAATTTTTATCTCCCAAATTGACTTTTCCTCTCTGCATCTCAATAGCCCTGGTACTACGGATCTAAATATTCTGCGAGAGGACAAAAGCAATATCTCTAATACTTTCCATTCATTGAATATTAATGGGCAACAAATAATATATATCCCCAGATAGCTGTATTTCACAGAGTTTCCATGTAAAATTTACACCACTGAATTTGAATTTCAGGACAAAAACCGCCTACTTTTATCATCAGAAGATTATTTAACGAAATAGTGAGCAATTACTGCGAAGATTATTTCATAACTAAGGATGCTTCAAAAAATCACTAAGTGGCTTCCATTGCATGCATAACAAAAAATTCCTCCTTTGCTTAAAATTTAAACCCCATTAACATTATATTTACAGCAGAAGCTCTAGCTATTTGCCAAGCTCTAGATCATCTCACGGAATTAAATAAAAAACTGTTAATTTTATCAGATAGCCCCTCTGTTCTAACTGCTCTAAAAAATTATAATATAAAATCTCCAAAATTTATTCTCAGATTAGCCAGCGGTTTTGGAGTCCAACATTTTCATTGACTGGATTGCTTCGGAGGATATACATAGCAACATCTACAGAAAAAGAATAAAAAAAAGCAAACTAATTTTTTTATTCAATTAATATTTCGAAGACTTGTTAAACATTCCGACAATAGACAAAATATCTAAGTGAACAAAAAGCAGAAGAGAAGAAATTATCCTCGCTTGAATCATCTGCAAAATGAAAATAACTCCTGGACTTTTACACTAATTCCACCTTCAGGATAATGCAATTTGTAGCACATGTAACCATATCAACGATTTGGAACATATCCTTTTAAATTGTAACAAATACTCCTCCAAAAGAAATCATCTCTGGAATACACTCAAGAAAAATCCACAACAAAATATTTACTACCTTCAAAGAGCTTTTGAAACAATAATCGCTAATAAACAAGTGTTCAGAATATTCCTGCAGAAACTAAAGAACTTAGACATATACGGAATGAAATACATCTTTTAAACAGGATTACAGCCTTTGCTGCTCCATATCCCACAAAAATCAAATAAAAGAAATAATCAATAAAGATAAGTTTGGCAATTTATGTAAGAAAATGCAAGCGCACCCCAATCACTAAATTTTATGTTAGGGTAGGGTAGGTGACACCTGGGGCACGAGTTAATGCTGTTAATGAGTAAATTACATTAATTTTATGATAATTTTTTAAAATTAAAAATACCTTTCTTTGATTGTTTTTTTTAAAGTACCCGTAACATATTGATCTACTTTAAATATTATTTTAAAATGTATTGTTCTAAGGGTCAGATGGAGTTCCCAGAAAAAACCCTTATGGCTCGAAGGTTTTTGTGGGTTGACGTTGTTACAGACTACTAGTCAAGAGCATAAGTTTCCGCTCCCTTAAACAAAGAAAAAAATTATTTACCACATCCTTTTCAGACCAAAAAAAAAAAAAAACTTCCTACCATTCTTGAAATCATTAATGTAGTAGTGACTTTTCAGATCTTTAATAAACGTTTAAAAATATATACGAAAGCAAGATAAAGAAAATGTTCACACAATTAAACATTCAATTTTATTCAATCTCCAAATGCATTTTATTTCATTTCATTAAAAGCAATAACCTAAATTTGTGAAAAATGATGATGATTTGTGATTGCATGAGCCTTAATTTTGTCATGGTCTGTCCAAATTTTTAAATATAAGCTTTGTTGAAATTGAGCCAGAACAAGCATGGCTCTCAGGGCATGTTTTACCACTTATTCAAGTACTGATCTAAAAAGTATTGGAACAAATCTATCATATACCAATAACTTACTACTTTAATACAGGCTCATCTTGCTTAAAAGATGCGTAGTATCATTTATTGAAGCATATGTCATATAATTTTTAATATTAATCGGGCCTTTTTTCAAAGTATTGTTAAATAGGGGAAGCAGCTGGTCATCAACATCCCTAATTTAGAATTGGAACAAAAACATCCACTAGTGGACAGAACCAACCAACCCTATTGGGAACCATTGGTTTAGAGTCTAAAAGATAAGTAGATATCATTATTAAAATATTTAGTTGAGCACAGGGGTAAATTTATTACTCCACATATATTTCATTTATTTTGTATTGATTATTCAAAGACTTTAATAAACTGGTCAAACATTTTGGGCTGATCTTTGAGAAATTATGTCTTACTCCCAATGAGGAGCATTCATCACAAAGTTTTTTAATTCTTGATAAAAAAAAAAATTAAAAAAAAAAAAAAAAAGACATTGAAATAATTTTATAAAAAAATATCTAAAAAATCATACATTTGTGTTGCTAAAATCAAACAAGTAAAAGGAAATGAATTTTTTTATTTAAATATTTTAACTTATGTGTCAAAACATAAGCAATAAGATTTGTTTTACATGTATATGAACAAATTATATGAATCTAAATTACATGACTAATGTCTGAAGGAAAAAAAAAACAATTTAAACAATTATATTTCTATGATACATCCACTCATTCAAAGCATATAATTGAATGCATAATCCACATTCGCCATATATAAACAGGTCTTACAATCACATGTATTTTCAATACAAATTGAAAAATATTTTTGATTTCAATGCATACCATTAATTTCATTCACAGAGCATTGTGAAACAATTTTTAAGAAATTCAAATATAGAATTTAGAATAATGCATTTAAACAATATTAATTTGAAATTTAAATTAGACTGTGCAAAATAATTTTTCACAGGGGAAAAACAATCAGATTTCATATAACAACTGTACAAAAAAAAAATTATAACTACTTTTAATTGCAACAATAATCCTCAAATGGAAAATTCATTGTTAAAAATTAGAATTCGTACCTGAAAAGCTAGTTGTGGGTAAGGTATATGTATACATATATATATATATATATACTATATATATTACATTTTCAATAAATTATTTTTACAGCAACCATGTCATAACAAAATTTTATAAAAATAACTTTTAACTAAGCTTTTCTATGTTACAAGTTACTCATCAGCCAAATATTTTTTTTCAACCGACAGTAAAGGACATAACTACATTTAATACAGAATAACTTACCAACTTCATTCCACCACAAGGAATTAAACTTGCAGTCACTAATAAAGTTTATTCCTCAAAGCACAATTTGTTAGATTGAAAATCTCGTTTTAAAAAATAATATACTTCTTAAAAGTATAATAGATATAATATGATACCTCTTCAGTCCTGATGTATTCAAATAGATACATTGATTTTTTTTTTAATTAATTAAGTTTTTAAATTATTTTTTAAAAATCTCCAAAACTGATCTTATATCCATTGGTGACAGCAAAGGTACCATTCTTTTTCAAATCTATATCAGAAAATGAACATTTCAATTGCATTTCTCCTGTAAATTTTACTTTTTCTCCAGAAATCTTAAAATTAAAGCATGTATTAATAGCGAGAGCATTTAGCCTCTGTAGCTTTAATTCAAATAAATTATACTTTATACTTCAAGTTCATTTAGAAGTTAAAAATGAAGCACTTATTCGGGTACATCACTATATATCAATCAGAGCAATAGTGACTGAATATATTCATTTAGGTACATCCTTATCCTCCACCCCTTCGTTTAAAATGTAAAAAAAAATTATATTATAGTTTTCATACACATTTTCAACTAATATTTCAGTTAATAAAAAAAATTATAGCATTCATAACATCCTCCTTCTTCCAGGATATGAAGAGGTTTCAGATACACAAATAATTTATTTTGAAATATTTATTAAGGTTTTAGTCTAAAATTAAATAATATATATCACTGGTCAACTATTTATAATACTTTTAAAGTTACATAAAATGATGCATTGAAACAATGAAGTTCCGTTAAAATTTCTTAAACATCTTAATTATTATTAATATCCCGTTTATTATGAACGAAATATGCTAATACATTTAATTACTGTACACATGTAAAAGATCAATACATTATAAATATTTTTTAAATTTTTGAAAAATTCAATAATAGTACAAAATAATATGTAAGAAATATAAAATAGTTTTGGTAAATTTAACATATTACAACATCCACTTCTGTGTTCTAACAAAAATGTAGCACTAATTTAATATTAAGGAATTTCATCAAAATATAGTATCTTATACAAATGATTTTACTATAATTCATTGAAATAAATGAATTTCATTTGGTGCAAATGTCTATCTTTTTACAAGTGAGGATTGCTTTTTTTCAACACAGAAATCACTGTTTTCATTTATATATAAATTAAGCAATTATAATTAATATGTAGATGGATCATCTATCAATATTAGTTCTTCAAAATAAAACTTTTGCACCTTTAAGTAATTAAGTGTTCCCAGTTAAATTAACAAACACATTTAAAGGTATTTTGAAATTAAACATTATGCAACAATTAAAAGAAGTTATGTTCAATATTTATTAGGAATATCTGTATCTAAATAATAAAGGTGTTTTTTTTTAATTTAATTATGCACCTTCTAACAAATTAAAATTATTAATAATTTTAAAATATCATTTACAAAGATTTTTATAAATATGTTTCGAAAATTGCAAAAATGTAATTCAATTTATTTTACTAGGAATCATTAGTTACAGTGGACCCCAAAATTTAGTATACTTTGAAATATTTTATGAATAATAAGCCATTTTTACCTCAAAATAATCAAATTTTCGAGTGTAGATACTCTCATCCTGTCTCTCCAGCAATGCGAACAAAAATATTAGATTCTTCCTTTCTTTTCATCACAAAAGAAATGGATATAAACTTTGCCAAAAAAGGATGTCATAAAATTGAGAATACACTTAACAAATTTGTCAGTTCATTACCACTTTCTTAAAGAAATAAATTATTTACAGTATTAAGACAGTTAAGTATGAAGAACAGAAATGTAATAATAGTTTTTCACCAATATAATTTTTTTTCAATCTTAAGAATCTTGAAATGAGTTCTAGAAGAGGAACTTTTGAAAATAAATGTTGTTTACTCATCAAGTGAACAAAAGATGGCAAACCCATTCAAAAGTTATGAATTCAAATTATAAATCAGAAGTATAAGAAATCTGGATCTGTGGCCAATATTACAAGAAAAGGGCATCAGGAAATTGTAAGCACTACTGCAAAGAGGAAGATTATGGATTCAGTAAAGAGAAGTCCATCTATGTCCTCAGAAATCGGATTATGCATTTCAATTGAAACTGTTTAGACATGTTCTTCTTAATACAGGATTTCACAGTCGTACTCTAATATAAAAGACACTCGTTAAATATGTCCATAGAAGGGGGGGTGACTTTCTTTTGCAAAAAATCACATTTCAAAATTAGAATCATTTCTGAACACTGTTCAGTTCTCTGACGAGAACAAATTCAATCAAAGAACTTGGTAGGAGAAGAACATGTTTTCATTAATAGCATTATGGAAAAAATGATATATCTTGACATCTTAAAGAATAATTTACAAAGAAAAAAAAAACTGACAAAGAAGGAATTGAGTAAAACTTTTTCTTCCAGCAAGATAATGACCTGGAGCATAAAGCAAAAATAGTTAAGTTGTATATGTTGTACCAATGCAAGCAGCAGCTACATATCCTACACTGATCTCCAAACTGAAATATCATAAAAAAATTTAAAAGGCTCACTTGGAAAAATTTATTTATGAACAAGATGTGACAAGTAAAGAGAATCTAAAAAAGCGTGGTAAGAAAAGGAATTTTGCTGAAACAATAAGAAAGCTGGTGGAATCTAGGCCTAAAAGTTTGCAAGCTGTGGCCCAAGCAAATGGATATGATTTAAATATTAATTTGTTTTTTTATGGTTATTAATACAGGTGTATACTCGATTTTGAGGCACAATTTATTCAAGTGTCATAGTTATTAGTTTTGTTTTTAAAAAACCTTCAATTTTGTAATTTTTTTTCTTTGCACATTGGAAGAGGAGGACAAATAGTATTAACAGTAAGAAACACAATTTTCTTAAGGCAAAAGTTTACTTATTTGGTAAAAACATACCTTACATGCTTAGGTGCAAACTCCATTTTGAGGTTCACTGTATATTGTTAAAAGTTTTAATATTAATTGGAAGTACAAAATAAAGCTATTTGTGCATATTTGAATAATATAATATTCTTAAATGTTAGAGGTATAATGCAATATATTTATGAGATATTTTTCATACATTTCAAAAACACAAGGAGAATTGTTACTCTAATTTTAAAAAATTTGCAATACATTTTATTCAACAAAAAAATTTTAAGATTTTTTTTCATGCATCAGAATTGATATCATGATTTTATTTTTTTCACAATAATATTCAAATAGCTTTTTTTTTTTAGAATATACAATTCAAGAACTGTACAACTATGTATTAACTACGAAAAAAAATCAATAAACATAAATAATAAAAACATTTAGCTATACAATTCATTGGACTACAAGAACAATGAGACAATGACAGAGTTTTGAGAGTTTTATAACTTCTCAAAATGGATTCATTAAGCATAAATTTTAAATAAAGCAACAAAACACTATTGTACTGTAAAAAAAGATGTCAATATGGAATGTATAACTATTATTGAATGCTACATTTATCTTTAGCACCAAATACATTATAAAAGGAAGACATGAAAACAATTGGTTACAGAAGAAATGCCATTTTACAATTCATTATACTAAACACTGATAAAAAAAAAAAGCAGATTTTTCATGCATAAAATGCTGACACATTTATGCAATCACATAAAGACATGCAAATCAGAATTTATAGAAAAGTAATCTATTATGAATATGCCTGATATTTTAGTGAATGCATAAGAATATATGTAAGGGGGGGGGGAAATCATTTATGCATGTTAACAATATTACATGCAGTTTTTAGTTAAAGAGATTTTTAACAGGGATCTTTCAGAAAAAAAAAACATAAATCTTAAATTCATATACATATGTTCAGTAATTATAAATAAATCTGACAACATTGATTATGTAATTATACCTTATGCATATCTTATCACAACCAAAGAAAACTTTAACTGAAAAAGAAATATAATTTCCATATTTTGCAACATGGCACATATTATCATTTAAACTTAAACATTAAAAAAAAAAGAAAAGAAGTAATAATAAAATACACAGTAAATTTCATATTCATTTTTAAATTCAATAAAAAGTTGACGAAGTCTATATTTCACCACTTCACGACTTGAACCAACCAAGATCATAATAAATAAATATTTGTGCTTCAAAATTTTTTATTTTAATTATTATGTTTTGAAATTACATTATTTGTTCATCATATTTTCTTATAAGATTTTTAAAAACATAATCATACAAACCAATAATTTAAAAGCACTGTTTACATAGGATTGATTTTAAAAAAATTACCAAGATTGGTTTTTTAATTCCATTGTTATTGATGTATCTAAAAATTGATTTAAATAAAAAAAAAAAAAAAAAAAAAGAAAAAATAAAAACATTTTCATTAGAAGAATGTTGATGTTTTTTTTTAATTTAAAAATCACATGCGAAACAAATTCTTCATTAAAAGCTCCAGTAAAATATTTTATTAATATTCAATAACTAAATACATTTTTTTTAAATATTAATTCATTCCAACTATTTTTAAATAAATAACTTCAAACAATAAGAACTATGTGATAAAGTAATTTTTTATATAAAAACTGCAAATTTGTTATTGAAGTTACAGTTTAAATATATTACAAAGAAATTTAAATTAGATATTCGTAAATAATTTTATCTAGTTTTATGAGATTCATCACACTCTAATACACTTTAAACTGAAAAATAAAATCTTTATCAACATCATAATTTTTACAAACGTAAAAATAATTTTTAACAAATGGCAGATCAGGAAAATTCTAATTTTAAATAAAACAATAAACTGCAATGAATTCACGTAGAACAAAGTACAGAAAAAGAATTTCTTCACTTCAACAAATAACTCAAAAATCTATGTTCATAAAATTTTAAATAAAATATTTATTGGCAAATGTAAACTTTCAAAAATAAAAACTATACTCTCACTTAGCTTCTAAAAGATTTTAAAAAAATTATGGCTCAGAAAAAATTAATTTTGTACAGTAGTTCCAACTCATGTGATCACTGTATTTAGTCCATCTCCAGCATCAGAAAGAAACAAGTTTATAATACATAAGCTCTGTGTTTCAGAGCTTCATTTCTTTGGGCAGGAATTTACAAATATACATTAATTTAATGTTATAAATTGTCCTTGTGCCAGACCCATCTCTTGTTGGTATGATCAAAACTATGATTTATCCACTGTTGTTGAAGGAGTGAATATCGTTCTTCACTGAGAAATAAAGGTTTTCCACGTCTAAAATGGAAAATGGACCAGAATTATGTATACAAAGAATGATTTTAAAAACAATTTAATCTTAATCATATAAGTCATCATCTTCACTAGTGAATAAAAAATTTTAAAAGTCTATTATAAATAATAAATGATGACAAAAAATTGCATATTTATTTTAATATTGAATATGCATTTTTTTTCTCCTTTTTTTTTTTAACAAACCTGCAATCGTTGTGGTTGCGATGATTCAGGTTTATTAGAATGGTTGGCCTCAAGTCAGAATATTTTTTAAGTTTACTTTCTACAAAGATTTCAAAAGGAAAATGAAAAAAAACTAAAATATAAATCTCAGTTTTCAGTCTAATTTCAATTATTTTTAAAAACTATTTGTTTGTTTGTTTGTTTTAATTTCATTTGTCTGCTTCGATGAATTCCAAGAGTAGATGCATACTTTAAGACATGCTCTAACATAATATTTTCTTTTTAAAAAATTTAAGCTTTGTATTAACATTGATTTATTTTATTCATTCAAAATTTATAAATGACAATAAACATAAAAGCTCTTCCAAGTATCTGATAAATTAATTCAAATAATGCATCCTACTAGAGCATTGAGTGGGAGACTATCATACCTGATTCACTTAGTGATTCTTGCTAAAATAGTTTCAGAAGGTTTATAATTGTTACACACCCAGAATCTTCTAGTTTAAAATAATAATTACATAACATTGCTTTTTTTTAAAAAAAAAAAAAAAAAAATACTATAATGTTTAAAAAAAAAAAAACATTTCTACTGTCAGCATTTTTAATATGCAAGTTATTTTTTACAATCCAGTATAATGATGACTAATATTTAAAATATACAACGATGTTAAATATAAGTAGTCTTACTTTTCTTATAATTCTATATTTCATCAATATTTTTAAATTTTAATGATGTAATTAACAACACTTTAAGAACTATCTTCAAGTAATCACTTCCAAGCAAACAATTTAAAGGCAGTTTTGCAATCACAATAAAAAAACATTTTTTGCACAAAATAGTAAAAATATATTTCATGCTTTTGTTAAGTTGTTACAAAAAACTAATGAATTTAATAATTACTTTAAATCTCTATCCTCTTCTCCAAAGCTGTCGAGATATACTGAGCCCCAAAGACATGCTCGTTTTCCTCGTATAACAATGATAGTTGAGGAGTTAACAGCAAGGTAAATAGCAGTACCAGCTCCACATGCTATAGAATGCTATAGTGAAATAAATATAAAAATATTTAACCATGTAATAGTTGATAAGATAATATTTGAAACAATAGCATACTTCTCCCAAACCATTAAAATTTGAATTTAAATAAGAGAAAAATTGAATATAATTCTATAACTATTAAGAGTTGTAAAATTCACATATTATTACAATAAATTCTATCTTGTGGTGTATGGATGTTAAAAGAGACAATTTCATCAAATTACTACGAATTTATTTTTTCAGTAGAATAATGTTTATGCTAAATAAAATTTTTGAAAAGTCAACTAATTCCCTTCAGAACCAAAAAGATATTTGCATTATTAGTTTTTATGAACATCTATAATTTGCCAAAAAGATGGAATCTAATATAATTACAGCTTTTTAAAAATCCATGTCTTTCTAATATTTTGTATAAAAGAATTTTATAAAATAAATCACTTTTTTCATTTAATATTTTAAAAATGCATTATAGGAAATATTTCACAAAAATGTATTTTTATATATTAATTTTTCGACTTTCCATAAAAAAAAAAAAAAAATAATGAGTTTACAGAAAAATGAGGGCATTAATATTTAATGTGAAGAAATCAGAACTGTTGTAAAAAATAATTTGTCTGCTATATGGTTGGCTTTTATTGTACAGTTATCAAATAAAGAGATGGACCTTTTATTAATTTGCAGTTCTCATTGCAGATTGATAAAATTTATATATTGACAACATAATTTCAACAATAATTAAATTCTCATATGGAACGAGTTTATTTTTGAAATTATTAAATATTACCACCCATCTTTTATCAATTTCAACATGTTCATTTTCCATTGTTCTAATTTATTAGAATTTAAGTATACATTCAGTCATCTAATTTCTTCACACAATTGTCGTTGATTTTAATATCAGGCATTTCTTTCGATTAAAACTCAACACAATTTTCAATATCTGCCCAATTTACCTGCGATGAAATCAAAAAACAACATTGAAAACTGTTATTTCCTGTGATATTTGTTTCAGACCATTCTTAGACATATTGGAAGCATGATTGGTAAAAATTCTGCACTTATTTTGTGCTTTTTCCATTATGTTTGGATTTGAATCCTCTAAGTTTGATAATTTATTTTCAATTTTATTATTAAAGGAATAATTTTTCTTCAAATTGTTATTCCTATTTAAGGAAAAAATTATTTAAAATAAGATTAACTTCTGTAGCTGAAATATGTTCACCTTAAATCTTTTGAATAGTTTAATGAAAAATAGATGTCCGAATATGTACAAAATACATTAATATCTCTGATAATTCATAATTGTAAAAGGATTCAAGAACTTTTGAACATTTGTCTAAACTTAAAAAAATGGTTGGAGAAGCTCAAATAATGGTAAAATATGCTCTATAGCATGCGTTAGCCATCTAACTTTTGAATATCCTAAAAGTTTTTTATATTCAACATTCGCATAACAGTTTGGCACAGCATCTATGAATAGTGAGATTAACAGATTAGTTTTATATATCGAAAAGGAGGACATTTTTTGAGGAAGGACAGAACCTACAAAAACAGGACTGTCTTCCCTAAAGGAGGACGATTGGTCACTTCAATAAAATAGATATCACTGTTAATAACCTCAAAAGGAATTATATTACAACACTGATGGATTAATTGACACAGTTAATCCTCTTTTGAAAAGAATAATTACTGATGTTTTGCTGAAGTGAGCAGAGAATATTTTAAATAGTCAATGCCTCAAATATCATTTGAATCCAATCATTAACAGCAAAGTTATCCCAAAAAATTTATAAGAAGGCCATATATAAACTAGAGCAATTATTGCAAGCAATTTCTACATAATATTTATATACCTTTCAGTTATCTTGTAGCAATTTTCTTTTTCAAATTAATTTTTACTTTAACACTTATTATTCTAATTTTTATTTATTACAATATCGGTAACTTTTTGAATCAATGTTGTAAAATGAAAAATAAAACAAATTATTCATAACATTTTCCCCCTTTGTAAACACTATGTGATAAATAGATGGATATTTAATCGTTGCAAACCACTAAATGGCCAATTAAGGCAGATTATTTTTGTACCGTAATTTTCAGCTTTGATCATTTCCTAAACTGTCAGAAGAAACAGGCAAGAAATTTTGGAATAAGGGATTTCAAGAAATACCAAATCCAAGTATCTAAAAATTTGAATATTTTATTAAATTTCATTTAATTTTTACATTCATCTAATGTTTGAGATTGTCAACATTAGGAAACCATTTTTAGCACACACACTAAGAGACCCATTTTTAAACTTTCATAACCTTGAAACTTTTCAGAATTTCAAGATATGTATAATTTAGCTTATTTTATCCCAAAAAAAATCAGCATCCTTAATGGGAAAATTGTTTTTTAGGAGTTAATTAAACTTCAGAACCAAAATTTAACACCCCTTGAGTCATTAATCATTTTTTCCAGTTGCAATGAAAATAATAAAAGTTTAAGAGTCTTTTTTACAACTATATATTAACTATCTATGTTAATACAATTATCTTTCATTTGTATTATATTATAATAGTTCATAAGATTGTCAATATAGAGGCAGAAATGATAATTTTTTCAAAAACAAAATTAAGAAAAATTATTTAACTTGCCTCTCTTTATCTATTAACCATTCAATATTTGAAACATTTTTAAAAGCAAAATTTACATAACAGCTGCTCAAGATATATACAATATAAGCATAAAACAATAGAAGAAAAAATATACTAACTGCAACAGCCTCATAATGTGCCAACTGTCGACAGCAGTTTTCCCTCAAGCAAACCATTGTGCCACATATTAAACACAGTGAAGGATCTTTTGGCTCACTATGACACATTGAACAAGGTTTTTTGTGGTAATATTTGAAAATGTCATCATAGTTGTGTGGTAGTAAAAGTAAAGATGGAGGATGCCACTGTATATGATCCTGGAGTAATTTCTAGAAAAAATATGTTCAGTTTCATAAATTTCAACTAATAACTTACAGAAAATTGGGTACAGGAACCCTATTTAGATCTATTAATATGAATACTTATTCAAGTGGCATTAATTTAAGAGAAGATATCCCTTTTCAATTCATTAAATTGGCAGCATAAATTAACACAAGTAACTAAAAACACTTCAATATTTATTGTAACAGATTTTTAGTAAGTATTAGCAAATATCATAGCTTTATTGCATACAAATGCAAATCCATAAATAATATGTTAAGTGAGATTGTTGAAATAATTTGATGTTATATTTCACTAAATATTTTTAAAAAATTCTACAAAATTGACAGAACTTGACAAAGAGATAATGTTTTAAAAGTTTTCATTTCATTTAAAATATATCTGCATATTTTAAAAAAAAGTTATCACAATTAATGTTTGGCAAATGATAAGCATGTTGCATTCAGCTTGTTGTTTTAAAGCGTTATTATAATCCTCTAATGGTAAAAAATCACTAAATAATATAATGTGGAAGTTTAAGAAATACAAATATGCATTTCTATCCATGTAAATTTATGACCATTAAAAAATGTAGTTCCCCATTTCACTTATAAAGCTTATTTGTTATGATACCAAATAAATATATAACTTACAATGATAAAAATAATAAATGTAAAAGTGTATCTATATTTTGATTTTGATTTTAAAGCCATATTCACATTGCTATTTTTATTAAGTTATGTACATGCCACAAGATGGCACTTTCTTGTGTTGAAAGAGTTTCATGGGGGGGGGGGGGGTTGTATCAGAGACAGAGCAGTGAAACAATGAGTAGGACAGAAGGCCATCCGCCAATAAATATTATTTGTGAAAAGTAGTAATTTTGCATTCTATATGCCTCTACAAGTGGTCAAGTCGAACAGCAGTTGTTCCAGTATTGGTTCCAAGCGGTAACTGTGAGTAACTTTCGGTTTCGGTAATATTGAAATAGTGTTTTTACTTTCAGTTTTGTAAATACACTTTCGGTTCTGAGAATATACTTTCGTTTTTAATAATTTTGGTTTATAAATATAAATATATATTTTTTTTTTTCAGGTTCTCTTCTCAATTATAATTATGGCAGTCTTAAATAAGTTAAAAAAGAGTGAATTAATTTAGATCACTCAAGAACTTGATATAAGTATTACTAAGAGTGTTAAAGTGATCCATTTAAGATCATTAATTGAGCAAAGTGATGTTTACAAAACTAATTATGAAATAGTTACTGTTGAGTCGGTTAATTAGAAGAAAATTGACAACAAAAAAAATGGGAAGTACAGGAGTACTGTAGACAGAGAAGAAAAAATAAGAAACAGAAAAAATTAAACTTTTTCAGTTAGAAAAACAATTAGAACTCACTAATTTTGAGAAAGAAACACTGTGAAAAAGGGAAACAGCAACATACTGCGATTCTGAGTTATCAAATTGCAATTTAGAAAATTTAATTAAAAGTATTAAAACATTAGCCATCCCACTTCCTTCACACGCAAAGTCATATAATCTTTTTTTCTCATTACTTGACAGAGCTTTCAAAACAAAAAATGTTCCAAATGAATTTTATAATTAAATATCTTAGGCAAAAAGGCTACCAATTTAATGGTATACTTGAGAGAGGATGATCTACTTAATTATGACAAACTTAAAGAAATTGTGTTACAGGAGTTTCAATCCACTCCCCAAGAAATAATAAATAACTTTCGAAAAACACAAAAACTTCCAAACAAAAGCTATGTTCAATTTGCATCAAGATTAAGAGCAGCATTTGATTATTATTACCAATTAAGAAAAGTAAGCGATTTCAAAGGAGTGAGTGAATTAAAGGTTTCCGACAAAATATTTACCTCGTTAGATCGTGAACTTTGAATACACATAGGTGTAAAGCAGGGCAAATCCTGGTTTGTACCACAAAAGTTATCGAGTTGCTTTGATATTCATTTATCATCAAAAAATAAGTGTAAAACCGAAATTAATGTGATTTCACATCCGCAGTTTAGAAACAATCCACCAAAATATCGAAATGAATACAGTCCACAAAAGATTTCTAAATCGTTAATGTCAGAAGTTAAAACTTAGAAATGTATTATTTGCAAATCGAACGGGAATCATTATCTCAATTTTTGTCCCATTTTTAAAAAAACGCATGTTAATGAAAGAATTGAGATCATGAAAAATAATCAACTATGTTTCAACTGCCTCAATCACCATAAGGTTAGTAACTGTTATTCTAAATCAAACTGTTCCATTTGCAAAAAGCAACATAACACATATTTACACATCAAAAAAAAATTCAAGGAAGGACTTAATGCATGAGGAGAAAAACCAGAAGTCAATCGCACTTACTGGGGCCGTGATGGGGGCTACGATGGGCCCAATGTCTGATGAATTTGTTCCTCAGAGTACAAGGTCAGGCGATCGTTCGTTGTCGGAGAATAGAGAATTGCTCGCTTTTACTTCAAGTGTTACTACTAATAAATCTCAAATGGTTTTGCTGAGTACAGCAAAATTAATGATTGCGGATAATTTCGGAATGTTTTATTAAGTGCGTGCCTTGCTATATTGCTTTTAGTCAAAGTTCGAACAGCTTTGGACTTGCATGTTCGTGGAGTATATCTACACTCTGACTCAACAGTAGTTCTTGCATGGATTGCTTCGCCATCTCAAACTCTTAAAAGTTTTCGTGGCAAATCGAGTAAAAAAATAGAAGAAAGAAGGAAAGACTTCAGATTGGATTATGTGAATACAAATGGTAATCCAGCTGACTTAATATCACGAGGTGTTAATTCTGAAAAAAATCAACATCTAAAATTGTAGTGGCATGGGTCTGATTTTTTTATCAAATATTGAGTGTTCCAAAACCAAACATGAACATTTCACCTTTAGTGAAACTGGATAATTTCAACAAGAAGTAAAAGAGAACTGTAAATTTCAGAATAAGAAACTCAGGTTTTATAGTGAAATTTCTAGTTTTTGATATTACTAATTCTTATTTAAAATTAATTAGAATTGTAAGTTTTGTTTTCAGATTCATCTCAAATGTAAAGGGTTGCACCAAAGAAAAAGGACCCTTAACAACTGCACAGTTAAAAATAGAAGAACTATTTCTTATAAAAATATGTACAAATGCAGGCATTTTGAGAGAAAATAAGAGAATTAAGAGATTCAATGCAAGTTTTTTATCACCTTTTATTGATGATGAAGGTATTATACAAGTTGATGGTCAATTGCATAACACTATTTACCAATTGATATGAAACACCCTATTTTTCTTCCTAAAAACCATAAATTTACCAAAATGATTTTTTTTTTTGTTCATTCATTTGAAAAATTACCATGTTGGGTCTCAAATTTTGTTATGTGCTATTCATCAAGAATACTGGCCTTTGGGTGGGCGCGATATTGTTCGTAAAACTTTTTATAACTGTGCAATATGCTTTAAAGCTAAGCCTAGGGAGATTAATCAAATTATGGCACCTTTACCTAAAGAGAGAGTAACCATTAATCCTCCCTTTTTTTTAAAATTGGCCTAGATTATTGTGGCCCATTTTTAATAAAATATAAAAATCAGTGAAAAGGTGTATATCATAAGATTTATGTTTGCATATTTGTTTGTTTTGTTACCAAGGCAGAACATTTTTTGAGTTAATTAAAGAATTATCGGCAGAGGCTATGATTGCATGTTTAAAATGATTTTTTGTGTGCTGAGGTTAATCAGCATACCTTTTTTCTGACAATGCTACAAATTTACGAGGTGCAGCTTCAGAAATAAAAGAATTATTTGCTTTGTTCAAAAATATGAATGTTCTTAACTACTTGTATTCTGAGAGTGTAACATGGCGCTTTATTCCTCCTCAGTCCCCTAATTTTGAAGGGCTTTGGGAAGCAGGGGTAAAGTCAATTAAGCATCACTTTAAAAGAGTTGTGGGTGATCATAAACTCATATTTGAAGAATTTTTATCTATAACAAATCAAATTGAAGCAATTTTAAATAGTCGTCCTCTCACACCTTATCAACTGATCCAAACGATTTTAATGTTCTGACGCATAGCTATTTTTTTGATCGACAGGCGACTGAATGCTTTAACCTGAGATTGACATATGATATATTGAAAATAATAGACTTTCCAAATAGTAACATTTAACAAAATTTGCCCAAATTGAGTGGAAAAACAGGTCCAGAGATTATTTGAATACACTACAACAAAGATCTAAGAGGCATTCTAATAAAACTAATATTAAACCAGGTTTGATTGTGTTAAAGGAAGATAAACAACCTTTGTGCGCTTGGTCAATTGGAAGAATTGTCAGTCTCATATATTGAAAGGATGAAAAAATTAGAGTAGTGCAGGTCAGAACACCTAAGGGCACTTATAAAAGAAGTATTTCTAATGTGTGCATTTTACCAATTTCAGATAATATGATACAGATTATTTTTGTATTAACTATTGCAATTGTGTGGTATTATATCTAATATTTCCTCAATGATTAAATGATTATATTATAGTGTTAAATTCAATGTAACTGATGTAATTTTTATGCTAAATACAACTTGTTGCTATATTTTGTAAATTTACTTAAAACCTTGTGATAGTGGTATGTACATGCCACTAGATGGAGGGGAGTATGTACACGCCACTAGATGGCACTTTCTTGTGTCCAAATAGTTTCATGGGGTTTTTTTTTATCAGAGAGAGAGATTGGTGAAACAATGAGTGACAGAATGCCATCCGCCAATAAATATTTGTGAAAAGAAGTGATTTTGCATTCTATATGCCTCTACAAGTTACTTAAATTATTTCCTGAAGAAATCTGATGTATTTCATTCCAAAAGTAAGCTTAAACTTTAAATATAAGAATTTGCATCAAATGTTGAGTACTTCAGTATATTTTGTTATTGTGTAAGATATAAATTACATAAATGATTAAAATAAAGTAATTTGGTGCTGGACACAAACCTCCTAGTGCTGAAATACACCTGATAGGAATATGGCTACAAAAGTAACAGAGTTATGGAGAAAATCTGAATGTTATAGGTTATTGGTATTTAATCCAAAAATAAATAGTTCATGGAATTTAATAAAAAAAAAAAGTAATAAGTTAATGGAATGTAAACAAAATTAAGAAAAATTGATTATATTGCAAAATTAATAGAATAATGAAATATATTTAAAATACAATCTGAAAATAATAGGATATTGGAATCTTTTGCCAAACTAGAGTTAATGCAATGGAATCTTAATACTTAAAAGTAACAGTTTCGTAAATCTCTCACCCGGACACAATGAATCACAAATAAACATCACACTATTTGGGTTAAGATAGAAATTAAATTGGATTTAAAATAGCAGGATGTGTCAATTCTCAAAACAGCAATATCTTATTGTGATTTCTTATCTTAGAGCAATGACATGGCAGTAAATCATAGTAAGTACTGTGTTAGAAGTTATTCGGTTAATGTAAAACAAAAATTATTTTCATTCTATAATATAAATCATTTACATAATAAATAAAAATATATTGAATATTTTCTATAATAAAATTTCAATCATTTACAAATTTACTTACTTACTTCCATTATCAGATATAATAGAAATTAAAAATAATTAATTGTAAAGCATGATGAATTTGAAGGGGGGGACTTACCCTTGCTGCAATCATAGACAAATTTATAAAATGTAAATAATCATCACACCAAATCCTTATTAAATCCCTACAATCAGGAACTGTCCATTCAATGCAAGAGGATGATTTTAATTCAGTTCTTGGTAGTTGGCACAATCCAAGGTATTGACAAAAGTAATGAAATTCATCATCATCTGCCTTTAAAAACAATTAAGAAATTGAATAGACGAAAAGAAATTAAAATTTCCAAATTCAATGAAAGGATCATTTTATCATGATCAAAGCATTTTTCAAAAACAATTCTAACATTTGTCACATACTATACATTTAAAAAGCTTAATTCATATTTAGTAGAAAATCATGCATTAAACACTAGTAACTTATGAGTTAATTTGATATTTTAAAATACATTTATATTTGATATTTTCTTTTAAAAAAATAATCCATAAAACATAATACATCTGAATGTTATATTGGTCATCAAAGAAAGCTCTACATAAAATTTATTTATACATGATGATGCAGATTTTTTTCATTTTAAATCAAAAACATATTTTAATGCTTAATTTCAAAAAATATTCAAGATTCTAAATATTCAAATGACTAAGCATTTGGTGAAAAATGACAGTGATAAATATAGAAATATTAATAAACTATTTAAAATTGTATATATATAATACATATATATTTAATTGAGAATGTATGATGATTATAATGATTATATTATCAAATTAAAAAATTATATCGATAATTAACATATTAATTGTCAAATCAGTGAATTAACATACTGAAACGTGAGAGGCATGTAAATATGCTTTAAACTAACGATGACAACATAGTACAACTATTATACATGTTTATTAACAGACTTTCACATGGGGTTGAACTAACAAAACAATGAACTTTCAAAATCTTCCAATAATGCCCTATCGAAGAATGTGTTTCTTCCTCTTATGCCACTCCAATGACGCAATGGACTGCTTGGCGAATCGCCAACAGGGAAGCACAGGAGCCGACACATATTAATTGTTTAATTGTTTTGGCACATCAAAAGAAACCTTATTAAATATTTTTAGAAAATTATTATACACAGTTAATTTTCAATAATTTTTAAAAATGAATTCTGAAAGTTTGCAAAAAAAAGAAGAAAACATTGTTTTAAATATTAGTGTCTGTTTGCCATGCAAATTGTTGTATTTATCACTCCAAAAAAATTTACAATGTTTCGATGATTTCCGTAATGAGTTGCAAACATATTACCTCACACAAAAAAAATTTCCCCCAAATTTATTTTTATGAAATTTCTTTTCGAAAACTCTCTTTCACCATCAACAGATGGCAGCAATATCTATGCAACATAATATAAAGCGAAATCACTCCAAACATTTTTTGGGTTCAATGCAGATGTCATGTTTGCTTCTATTTTAGACTTCTTTCAATTTACTTACAGACTTTTCTAATATATTTTCCTGGGGCTGATGCATGTTAAATCTGATCAGGGCCCAAAGTCCTCCCATTGGCGTGGTGTGGATGTTAGGAGAGGGGGTGCCAGCTCAGGTGTCGTCCTCATCACTTGACCGTGGTTCAAAATTATGAGGTTCGTCGCCAATAGCCCTCGCGTTGCTTCTAGTGCGACGTTAATAAAAACTAAATTTAAATTTAAAAATTTAATTCGAATATATTTTCTAAAAATTAATTTTTATTTTTTAATAATTTTATTTTGAGTTTTTAAATTTTTCCTTAGCTAATAATGTTGAAGGAATACTTTTATATATTTACAGTCTAAGTCTAGCTCCTGAATGAAACATTGCAAAATCAAAATTCTTGCACCATTAGGTGTGTAAATAAGTTAATCAATTTTTGAAAATAGCACAAAAAAGTATCAATTTAGGGGGGCATTTTAAATCATTTCATCTACAAAACCTATCGCTGCAAATGAAATGGTATTCATATAATAAACAGAAAAAAACATTTGACCCTCTTTTTATTTTTAAAAAAAATTAAAAATATTAATTAGTGGTATTTTAAACCAATTTTCAACTGCACAATCAGCAAGCAAATTTTTATTATCCTCCCTGCACTCTTGCTTAAGATTTTCACTCCACTAAACATAGATCAAGCACATATTATGTCACGGTCTATTTTTGTGTTTATGATTATTCATTGTTTTTCATGGCTTCTTTTGGAGATTATATTTATGCATTTGCTTGTCCCTCAGTAAAAAAAAAAAATTATATTAAAATACATTTCTAAATTTTGATTTTTATTGATACACATTAATTACATATTTTTTGAAAAAGTAATATTACTGATTAAAATTACTTTATGCTTAGTAGCTGTATTGTTAAGTTTTAAATTCCCCAGCACAAAGAAATTAAAATATTAAGCATTCACAATTATTAGAATTTACAGTTCTGTTAAACTTAATGAAACACTTCATCATTAGCTACAGCTTCATTAAAAAAATTAATAATTTTATTTCTATTTTTTTAAAAAATTAAATCCGTTTCAATTTTGAAAACTTTAATAAAATCTCTCTAACGAACTGCAGGTTTTTCCCCCACTGGTTTTAAATTTATATTTTTCATGTAGCTATTTTATTTAAAGAATCATTAGTTCCTTGGAGACTGATTTATAGTTCACATAAGTTAATTCAAAATATTATTTGAAAATATATCCTCATTTAAAAATTTTTATTCTTCCATCTGGATTGTTATATTTATCAATTCAACATGTGTAAACTTGGTTATATAAGTTATTCATCAAAAAAAAAAAAAAAAATACCAAAAGAATTGAAAATTTATTACCTTTCTACTAATGTTACTAGACAGTTTTTAAAGATTTAATTAAATTTTCATAGCAGGATTAAAATTGTTGATATCAAGAGTATTTAAATTAAGCCATTTATCAATTAAATAAAATAAAAATAATCATTGTATTCAAAATTATTAAACTGGTGGTGTAAATAATTCCTTATTATGAAATTTGAATTATTAATTTTTAAGTTTTGTTGTTGAAAGTCACACAAATTATCTGTTTACATGCATTATTTCTAATTAAAAAATTACTTTTTATGGAATTATAAATAATAAAAAAAGGACATCTTACTTTTAAATTAATTTCTTCTTCAAATAAGTGACTTTGCAGTAAAGCTGCTATCTTCAAAAAATGTAAGCAACTACCACGCACACATTGATCTAAATATTCCTCAGAAATGTCTGAAATATTCTATAAAAAGGAGTATTAAAATTCAAATCACTAAAACTATTATAAAACAGGGATAAGTTTTTAATATTTAAATATAAAACAATCAGTATTTATTAAAGTAACTTACATCTGATCTATCCATCTCACTATCTTCTACATAAAGGCAACTGTATTCCAAACGATTAATCACATAAACAAGTAAAGTTCTTATATCTTTCATTCTACTGTTCAATTCCAGCTAAAAGAAAAATGTTTACATTTTTTTTTTTTTTTAATGTTAATTCTTACACTAGGACTTTATTCAATTTACATAGCTTATAAAATAATGTCCATTGCAAACATACTTCACATTTTTCATCATCAGAGCTCTCTTCAATATCTTCAATATAACACAATTTAGTTCTACAAGAAGTAATTAACCTGCGACTCATCTCAACTAATGACTGGATATAAATGAAGTTATATAGAACCTGAATCACACATTTGTAATAGCCTGGAATAAACAATTGTTTAAAATTAAAAATATACCTAAAAATCTCTCTAAATTTATTAAATTGATATAACACACAATAAAAATACTATGGACATTTAATTCATATGTAAAAAGGGAACAGAAATTTCAAATTTTTTAACTTATCAATGACCTAACCCTGTTCAAAACTCAAATATAATAGATTAGAGTGTGCTAAATAAAAATTTTCATAACTTAAATTTCCTTTATCAAAAGCTAAATTTCTAATATTTAACCAAGAAAAATTATTTGGGGAGAATTAGCCTTGATACTTTTATATAAAAATTGGGGAGGAGAATTAGAGTATGCTCATAGATTATTTTGTTTTTTACAGAAAGAAATATTTTTATTTTATATATTGTAGTCAAATAGTGGCCACTGTAACCCTAAGATCATGGCTGTGGACTTGCAGCTTGCATTGTTTTGATCACGAGTTCAAGCAATGATGCCACTAAAGACCCACTGGGTAGCAGAGCTGATGCATATCAAATCTGGTCAAGGTCCCAAGTCCTCCCATTGGCATGGTTTGGAAGTTTGGAGTGGGAAGGGCCAGCTTAGATAATGTCCTTGTAATTGACCAAGGTTCAAAATTATGAGGTCTGTTATCAATGGCTCTCAGATTGCTTCTCCGTGTAATGTTAATTAACAATTACAATCACATATGCAGACAAATATATAAAACAATATATAACATATCATTATAAAATATATGAAACACATAAATACATATATTTAAAAAAATATTTTTTGAATATTACTTACTGTTAATATAGAAATAAAGACAGTCTTTATTAAAGAAACCAATGAACTCTTATTGACATTTCATTTATTTCAGAAGATTTAAATGTTTCAATACAAAGTTTTGAAATTCATCTATAATGTTAAAAGCTACAAAAAATGTTTCCAACTATCCTAACATTTTAACAAAAATTTAAGCTAATTAAACTTAATGCATCAGATATATTATTCACAGTTCTTCAACCCTTCCTTTTAACCCCTTACCTGCCGAGGAAAACTTACGAGATACGCTCCCCAGTGCCACCGTTTTTCATACAGGCGCGCGTAGTTATGCGGTGTATTGGAGGAAAAAAAGAGGTGCGTTTTGCAACATAAAACCTTTTTACTTTCACAGAAAATAGTAAATGAAAAAAAAATGTACAAAATTGAAAGTATAAAATAACAGTGTAATCAAACAGATGTTATAAGTTATCTGCTGTGTGATATTTCCTAAAACAAGGTCGAACATATAAACCAACATCACATTCATTGCATTGATAGCGAGTTTCACGACGAACTTTTGCTTTTGAACAAACAATACATTTTCTCGATGCATTTTTCTTTGATGGTACTAAATCCGGAAAGTGTCTACCAGTAAGTCGTAAAGGACAATCACTTTGTAACTTTTGTCGTTTAGCAGATCGTGGTGTGGTAACATGGAATTTTTCTAATTTGCGTTCCACCAAATTCATTCGGAAATCGTAATTGTCAATGTTTGGAAGCTTCTTTTTCCGTAAGATGAAGGCATTCCAAATAGCCATATCCAACAGGTGGCGAAATATTGTTATATAATACCTCTTCTGTCTTCTTCTCTTCTGTAAATTTTTTGTATCCAGTTGTACCCAACGTCGGGCGTCTTTCAGAGAATAGTCGCAATCAGAATCCTCTTCATCTGACGTAATATCATATTCCGACGTTTCTGATCCTGAAGATGATGGAAAATAATCATCTAAATCACTCTCATCACTGTCAGACATTTTCGTAAAAAGATCTTCTATTTCGCACAATAAACGAAAACGGAAGCAAAAGAAGAATAAAAAAAAGCACGACCTACTCAAACAGAAACAGAAGCAAAACTGCACAGCTATAACTTTCCCGTTTCAGAAAAAACCCCTCTACCAATACCCTACCCCTCTTCTATGAAATAAGAAAATCCGTTTCAAACCTTGTCAAGGTCATTTTATGGCATTCCAAGGTCGTGGGAGTAGTTTTCTTTATAGTAGCGCCATGCAAAGGATCGCACTTCGGAAAGGCGTATATATACGCCGGCGGCAGTTAAGGGGTTAACTCCAAAAATTATGTGAAAATCATCATTCAAAAAAATTCACAACAAAAGTAATAAAATACGGTACCTTTATTTAAATTAGTAGGTAAGGTTAATACAATCTGCAACAGGAGAGCAATGGGATCTCGCAAAAAAAGAGGTACTTCAACTGCAAAGAATGTCAATCTAAAAAAGAAAATAACTACTCAAATATCACTAAAAATATAATGAAATAGCTCAATAATTATGAAAATAATCAGTAACATAATACAATAAAGTGGTCAACAAAATGGCTGCATCACCTGTGGGGAAAAAATGTCCAAATAATGTGTTTTGTTTTTATGTAAAAAATTATATTGTTAGAATAAAATAAACATACAGGATTCATTTGCACATGTTAAATGAAACACCTAATTACTCTGAATAAGTTCTGAAAGTGTAAAATACAATATTTAATCAAGATTTGGAACAGGGAAATTGATATGTAAACACACAGTAATTAATAATATATTTTACATAACTGGTAACATATAACATGCCTTTTGATGTGATAATATACAAAAGGACCACTTCAATACTTTGTAGATTCTTCACATGCTGTGATGACAGCCTTACAGGAGTCTAAATGAAAGAAATTAACTTATGAATGTAAGTTCCTGTCAACATGGATAAGCTTATTACCTAACAACATGGCCAGTTGATAGGTAACAAGCCCTAATAATGCTCTCTTGCAGTAGTATCTTAGTATCCAGCTTCCCCCCCACCCCCAGAAATTTTAGTACTCATTGTATGCCTACAATTTTCAATAGATTAAGATGAGGACTATTCCCAGATGAGCCCAAAACTTCAATGCTAATTCTTTTTCCTACACCTAAACTGGGAAATTAGGTCAATAATACTTTTGAAACATCAGTTATATTGTGAATATAAAGACTGACAAATGCCACAACAAAATCATATATAAATAAATAAGACTCTACTTACTAATTTGGTTGTGTGGCAGGTTGCCAAGTTTTGCATTTTTCTGCAATTTTAAAATTATGCAGAATAACTTAGCTTTAAACATTCCTACAAGATGTCAGTGTAAACTGATGCATTCCCAAAGCCAGTAACATATTTCAACCACTGCTTCGATGGATATTCTTTCCCAGACCATTTAACTCATAGAGAATTTCACAATATGCAGTCTGGGGACCCACAATATACTTTCCTTTTTTGTCTACAAACATAATATTTACCATGTGATCCATGGAGGTTAAATATGGATTCATGGCGAAAAAATAAACATCTCACCTAGCCCATGTCAAAAAAATTTGCCCAAACAAAAAAACTTTTTCCTATAAATAAAGGGGGTTCTAGGAGTATGCTACAGATCATATCATGCCACCTTTGGAATAGCGTTTCAGCACCCAGACAAGGCACCACACAGTCATTTTAAATAAAATTTCTAATTCAGGAGAATTTGTGTTTTTTTTTTTTTTTTTTTTTTGGGGGGGGGGACAATTTAAGCCTGTGGGAAATTCTTTTTTAGATAAAGTAACCCTCCCACTAATTTCCATGGTGTTAACTGAATGCAGAGAGCCATGCTTTGACCACATAAAGACCCAACAGTTAACTGTTCTTCCTTTTTTTTGCATCTTATTTAAGAAAAAGTGGGGGGAGATGCACTAATTTGAAACTGCTGTGTGATGCAATAGTAGCACACGATGATCTCATGCCTAACTTTAAAGCAAATAAATTAATATTATGTTAACAAAATAATATCTTAAATTTTTTTTTAAAAATTATTTTTGCATATGTAATTTCTTTGACATTGTATATAACTACTATCATACAAAATATTAAAAGAATTTATTTCCTTACGAATTATGATCCGCAGATACTTGTCCAGTCAGCCTATTCCATACTTTTACAGCATAATCCATTTGTTGATTTTTATCTATTGTTTGTGACAGAAGTCTGGAGTGCAAATATAATACATTTAACAGAGGAACTGCAAAAGAAGAATTACAATAGGATTTGTTAGCTTTCAACTATTATGAAAGAAAAGTTTCTAGGGAAAATATAATAGATTTAACAGATATACTTTGTTTTTTAAAAAATAGAAAAAGATCAAGTTGTGAATTTTTTTTTAAAAAAATTAATTCATGGAACAATATTTTTTGTGAAAAGTATTATTGATACATAACAAGCAAAAAAAATCAACTATGACAATCAGGGTTGAGGATCAGAGGAACAACCTGTTCTTTCAAATTAGTTCATCTAAAAAAGAAAGAACATGCAAGTCAGTAGTCTGTCAAAAACATGTTCTTTGCTGTTCCAAACTATTCAGAGTAGTTATCGGTATTTTGTCCTTGCACACATTATTTCAAATCACCATATTTCCCACGTTGAACAATTAAGCAAAATGATCCCCCAATCTTGAAATATATCTTTAGAGATCCAGCACCTAAAAAGGAAACTTATTCTTTGTGTAAGTGAGAAGCATAAGACAGGAAAAGCATCTAGTTTTAATTAAAGCAAGGGTATCCAACCTCTTTGCTTCCCTGAACCGCACTGGAAGCAGACAAAATGTCTGGACTGCATAAAATAAATCTAACTATCTACGATAACAATAGCTCATGAGCAAAAAAAAAAAAAAAGCATAAATATAAAGTTAACATATTTAAGTAATCAAAACTTTATAAATTATGATTTTTGTATTACAAAGGCTGCAAAATGGAATTTGATTCACATTATTTTACACATCTTATGTCATTGTTTAAATGACATTTTTTAATAAATTTTATAAAAATAAAGACAGTTCAGAAATCATGAAATATTTGTAATGTGATGTTTCAATTTTACTTTTAGATTGCTTCAACCCTGAAAATAGTTGCTCACAAATGTAAGTGCTTCTAAACAATGTTGTGAATAATGAAAGATTGTGCGACAAGGTTTTTTTTTTTTTTTTTTTTCTTTCAACAGGAATAAAAATCCATTAAAGAGATTTTACAAAAATTTTCTCGTAAGTTCGATATCAGGTTGCAACTCTATGCATTCCATTCAAAAATTCACATGCAGTATATCAATACTGACTAAATGAAGTCCCAAAAATAAATATTTTATTCTTTCGAAAATCCTACAAGTTATTTTCAAATTTTGCTTCAAGGGAGTGTACTTGATTATTAAAAAAAAAAAAAAACCAGACTGTTTAGGCACAATAACTTTTGAATTAATTTGATGTAAATATTTTTCCTTATAAAGGGTATTGTTGTTTCTTTTGCTCTGCATTTCTGTCTTGTGCAGCCTGCAGAATGGATATCCAATTTAAAGTAAAATCTAGCATGTGGTACAAAGGGGGAGGATAAAACCATTGAGAAGAGAATGGTTTGAAACATAAATCATAATCTTAATAACAAATGCCAATGGGAAAAAAAATCTAGGAAAAGGGCTCGCCAATCTATATCAAACAATCAGAATGGCTCCAGAGGCAAGACAGGTTGGAACCAGAATTCTGATGGAGGGAGAAATATTCTGAAAAAGCTAGATCTAAAGCAGATCTTCGCAACAGGTCCAAACTAGAAATATCTTGCTCTTCCAGGTATAATTTTCTCTAATTACTCAAAGATGTTTCGCTACAACAGATTTATATATGTTGATGCAATATTTGACATTGCCAACAATTTGATCAAATTTTAAGAATGATTTATGAGAATTTATGAAAATTCTCTTAATTCATTATTATTGAAAATCATTAGATATATAAATTTATATGTTTTTTTTTAATAAATTCTATGAGTAACTTTATTAATTTCTTCCCTTTAATATTAATGTAGAAAAAAATTAAACAAGTTTATGCACATAGTATGTAATATTTGCAGTGCAAACATTAAATATACCACAAACAAAACTTAAACATATTTATGTATTACTTCACGTATTTTAGTAAGAATATAATATTTAATACTTTCAAATTAAAGAATTAAAAACTGATTTTTTAATTAATTTTTTTTTATAAAAACATTAAATACTTTGCCTAAGATTCACAATATACTTTCTAACATAAAAATGATTTCAAATTATTTTTTACCAGCACTTGCTTCAATTTCTTTATTTTGAATAAATAATTATGTAAAAAATACCTATTGAGAAATTATCAAACATACTTTATTTTCACTATCAATTGATAAAATTAAAAATTAGTGTTCTGTTTAGTATTAATTTAATACAAAAAAAAAATGATTTTTTTAGTTCAAAAACTCAACCAATTTGATTTTTCTTAAAATGTGTAAAGTAATTATATCTAGTATTTATGTAAAGTTAAATTCCTTCGAATACCTTCAAAATTGATTTGAGGAATCTAAAGAACAAGTGAATCAAAGAACAGATTAAGGAATGGTTTTTAAAAATGAACAAGAGGTAAGAAATAGTTCATCCAAAAGAACAGAAAATCCCATGCCTAATGACAATAAAACAGCAATACAACATTTTTACAAAAAAGAAAATTTCTTTTAAAGTTTAAAATATAATTTTGTAACTATAAAGGTTTCAAATTAGTTTTTTAACGAGTTTGTGAATTGTAAATCAGTCTAATATATCTGAATATTCATAAATAAAATATTTATTTTAAATATGGTTATATAAAAAACACTCTGTTCATTTTATAAATTAGAAGTTTTAATAATATTTAGTTACATTTTTCTAGATTTCAGATGCTCAAACTTACCAGTTCTTTAAAATTAGTTGATAACATTAAACTATATTTGAAAACATCTAACAGTGGAATTTTTTTGGATATAATAATTTAGAATTTTAAAATCATGCAAAAAGCAAAATAAATAGTACATAAATTTATTTAAATGCATTATATTTTAAATACATATTAAATATCCATACCAAAACAAGACTTTTTTTTCAGTGGTTCATAAAGTGATCTCCTTTGAACCAATTCAATTTCCAAATTAGTTCTGCAAATAAAAATATATCACAATAATTGATAATAAATCATGTATTC
This sequence comes from Nephila pilipes, assembly GCA_019974015.1. Taxonomy (NCBI): domain Eukaryota; kingdom Metazoa; phylum Arthropoda; class Arachnida; order Araneae; family Nephilidae; genus Nephila; species Nephila pilipes. The sequence continues at coordinate 341,758 of BMAW01116147.1, read as the reverse complement.
ATTGTCATATTTTTTTAAAAAATTTGAAATGAGATTACAAATATAACTTTAATTTTTCCCCAAAAAATTTCATTTGAAAAACCTATATTAATTAAAAGAGAAATTTCATTAATTTATCCTTGTCTTACCGAGCTATTGAGCAGACAAAAAGAAAAAGACTGCTAGGATTTGGTGCACACAAGGAACGATATTGTGGGTAGGTAGCATTAGTGATGTCTTCCATTATGCCACCCATATACTTCTTCAAAAGATTCGAATCTCTCTGAAATGAAGATAAAACTATGAGGATCCATCCTTTCAAAACAAGTTATTAAAAATATATAAATATTATATTATTATTAAAACAAATTTAATAATAATTCTAACAATAAAGTTTTTAATCCTTACAAAAAGGCACAAATTAATATCCATCAAAAATACCCCGAGGTAGTATAGAATGAGGGCAAATACGTTATATGTAATTAAAATATATCATTAATTTCTAAATTAATGAAACTGAAAATGCTTCGCAACACATATTTTTTTAAAAATAATAATAATAGTTTCATCTAATTTAAATACGGATTACTAAAATTTACATGAACTTAAGAATATCCAATTAAAACTAATAGATAAGTAAAACAAAATGCAAAATCAGAAAAACGGATAATGTGTTCAGATAGTTATAAAAAAGTCTACTAAAAATGAGTTAACATTACTTTTAATATATGACAACAAAATTTTAAAAGGAAGATCAGGTTTTTCAGATGCAAGTGAAGTACATAATAGATATGCTTTTTTTTAATTGTGTTTAACTTGTTTTTGTCTTTTTAAATTGAAATTACATCCAAAAAACTAACGAAAAATTTATTAGTTACATAATGTTTTATATTTAGCGTAAAAATATTCAAAATAATTTTTCTACACATTCTCATAAAAAGAAAATTTAATATCCAAACTTTTTTTAATAGAATTAATGGTAATTTAATATTAATTGCCTCTTGAAACACCAACTTTTCCATCTAAGTAATAATAAAAATGAAACTTCAAATAATATTTTTTATATAACAAGTGACTTATTATAAAATAAATTAAAATTCAAAAATAAAACTAAAAAATAAAGATTATACAACATATTTAAGAAACAAAATATTAAAATTTAAAAAAAAGTTCTATGAAATATTCCAATACAAAAAAAGGTATAAAACTATACATTCAGAATCAAAAATTTAATCATTTTACTAAATTTCAAAATATATACACATACATTTTTTTTTTCCAAATATATATACATATATATCTTTTGAATTATATTTCAAAATAACTTAATTAAATACTAAAATAATAAATACTTAATTCAAAAGTCACACCAATTAAGTACAAATATTTAAATTTCTTTTTAGCATAGTGCCCTCGAAATCTTAAAGCTCACAGCTATATTTTTAAAATAAATTTCTTTAGTTTATTATAGTTGAAAATACAGCACATATAAATATTCTAATTGAATAAATTATGCATTAAAGCATTTTTTTTTTAAATTCAGTAATATTATAAAACAAGGAATTTACTCCTTTATTTTTTTTTCCCAAAACACTTTGTTTTGACAGTCAAATCCATCATACTTACAGAAACTGAAATTGGGCAGTAAAAAAAGAACATAAGTTAATAAAATATTCCTCTCTACAATTCATATCCTTCTGATCAATATAAAAAAAAAAACCATACACATGACTTACTTCATTTTGCATATAGCTATTTTAAAGCAAAATTATACAGTTAGAAATAATATGATCTTCAAAAATAAATTCAATTGAATGAGTTAATAAAGAAAAGAAAAAGCCTCGAGAAAATAAGTTCACATCATAAATATTAGGGACTCATTCATTTAATATTTCATTTTAATTCAAATTAGAACACAAAAATATAAACTATTTAAATTTTAAAAGTAATTTTGCCAAATGTACCTTCTGTCAATTAATGAACAATATTATGGTAATAATACAATAAAATTTTTGATTTCAGCAACTTTTTTAAACCAATTTTACAAACTTCATTGTTACCATTTGCTTAGATGTTCTAATAATAATAAACAAAAAATATTTTAAGTAAATTATTCAGTTAAATGCCTATATTTAATTTACTTAACAAAATATTTTATTTAATAAGTTGTACATTATTCTCATTAATAAATATTCAATAGTTTCCCATTTGTTTTATAATATGACTATGTTTAAAATTTAATAGAAAAAGTTGAAAAATAAATAAAATTCAATAATATTATACATACATTTTTAATATATATAAATTAAGCTTTCAACTTAATAAACATTAATAAAATCAGAAAAACAAATGAAATATGGATTATATGAATTGAATTGAAAAATTCCTATACTTATTTCTAAAAAGTAGTTCACTTTTTCTTTCACTATTCACATTTATTTTTCCAAAAAAGTTATGCAAATTGAATTACTTTAAAATTTAAAAAAAAAATGAAATAAAAATATGAATATATGCAAGTCAATGAACTTACATCTAATCACACACCACTGACTTACAGAAAAATTTTGCAAAATAAGCAGTATAATACTAATTTTATATGCACACTATAAATAATATATTTTCTTTCTGATTTGTTCAAAAACCATCAAATTAAACTGAATTTCTCTTTTCTTGTCACCTTAAATAGATCTCATTTGCATAAGAAAAATGGAGAGTAATTTGTCTTCCTTAACAAAATTTCCACATTCATAAAAATTATTTCACAATTAATTCCTTTAATAATAATTTTATATTGTAAAAGATCCAAGGAGTTACATACATATATATAAACTTTTTCTAAGTTCTTGGCATTAATTTTAAAGGAAGAATAAGAAATAATTCAAAAATACAATAAATATTTAAAAACATTTATAAAAAATTCAAAAAAAAAAAATTCAGAAATACAAAAGGATAAATAAAATATACAAAATTCTAATAAATTATTCTGGTACCTATATCATTATACAAAAAAAAAATTACATAATAAAGTAAACAAAAAAATTTAACATAATATATATAACAGCAAAATACTGTAACAAGCAGAAAATAACATATTCTATTCTATGTCATATCTCTTCCACAACAATGAAGCAATAACAATTAATAAGGGGGAAAAGCTATCTTTTTTTAAAAAAGAAAATAAGAACTATATACAAAGAAGAAAATGTATAGAAACAAATTTCAAAATCCATGACTAAATATTTCAAAAGAGAAAAAGTTTTACACCAAAAAATATCAAACAGAATTAAAATGTGTTCCAAAGCTCATAATTCTTAACTTTGCAGAGGCACAAAACAGGGAAAGCATTTATTTAAAAAACAATCCATTCTTTTATTATATGAGAAAATGAATACACAACATTAAATCTATTCAAATAGTCAAAATAAACATATGCAAAAGGTGAAATTTTTTTTCATAGACTTTGTAAAGAAGCTTCTCTGAAAATTAAAAAATATGTGCTTATCACACTTTTGATATAAACACATAAAAGCTATTATACAAAAAACATCAAAAGAAATGTGCAAGTGTACAAATACTTTTAACTTGGATATTATTAATGAGAAACAGCTATTACAGAAAACTTGCACAGTGTGTTTTTTTTTTAATAAAAAAAAAGAATAGAACTTGAGGTAAGTTGATCCAAATTTAAATATTAATAAAATGCTGAAATCACATCCATGTAAAACAAGAATTAACATAATTAGCAATTAAAATACCATTTATATTAAAAGTCATGTTAAAAAGAATTACAATCTTATTTAAGTTTTAGTAATAAAAAAATAAATAAACTTTATAATTTGAATATAAACTACTATTTTAAGTTCAATTGTCTATAATATTCAATTTTCTAAAAGATTAAATAAAGAAATGTTTACTTCGTAAAAGGATTTAACTAAAACATTTGTACACTTGCACTTTTCTTTCACATGATTGTAAAATGCTTTCTTACCTTTCCCTGAAAAAAGGACTGAGGGTAAAGATCATTTTGATTATTAACAAAGATAGAAGATAACTTGTCTTGCACATTAGAATAAATTTTTTCCAATTGGTATTTATACCTTTCAAATGTCCATTGTAACTTATGGACAACGCCTTCACCTCGGTTTGCGGCTACTCTTTCATACATATAACTTTGGCCACAACTTAGAAGGAATTTCTGTAAGGATCAGCATTTAAGCATGTGAGCCCTAGCATATAAGTTCTACGATACTGGGGTAATAATTGAAGTAACAGAATATGGCAGAGAATACTGAATAAATCAAACCACACGAAAATGTTCAACAGGCAAAAAAACTCTGAACTGATCCATGCCTCTGCTATTAAAATAATGCCTGTGTACTAATTAAAACATGCATGAAGTCAAATAAAAAGTACAACTCATGCAAAAAAAAAAAAATGAAAATTGCTTTTATATAATTTAAAACAGATTTCATGGATATGCATCTTGAATTATATCTCTGAACCATATAAGATTTTATAATCAAATAATAAAATCCATAATGAAAGTACTAAGAATATGTAAACTCTCTTAAAAAGGATTCATGCTACCAGATCCTGAGCATTGAAGAGAATGATACATTCTATCAACTAAAAATCACCATCAAAAGAAAATGTTGATTGAAGTCACAAAGTAATGAAGATTCCAATTTAATTATTAGAAGCCAGTGTCAATGTATTGTGTGTCTCTGATAACTTAAAAATTTCAAGACATAATATAAATTATTTTCTTGATCATTCAAGATATAAACATATAATTCTTTACATAATACTTAAAAATTAAAAACTGGCTTAAAATATCAGCTCATGAAATATCCAGCTTTTATATTCCTGTTACTGTTTTGTAATAATTATTATGAAACTGTAAATAAAAAGAAACAGGCTAAGACCAAGAAATAAGGATTTTACAATACATAATAATATTGCATAATAGAAATCTGTTAATATTTTTAAAATAAAAATAATGGAAATTATTACAAAATGGAACTCTGCTGCAGAATAAAAACAACTTAAGTTTTAAAAATAAACCCCAGAAAATTAAAAATTTACACATTTACACTTTTATTTTTGTCTTTATTTTTTAAATTGTCTAATTTCTTTATTTTGATATGAGAAAATTGTGAATTTCAACCACTAAATTAAACTATAAGCAATAAACAAAATGTTTCTTATGTTGCAATATTAAAATTAAATTCTTTTTAACACAAATAAGAATTGGAAAAAATAATTTTGAATCATAAAATAATAATAAATTTTAAAATATACCAATGAATTACACAATTTAAAATTAATTAAAAAAAATATTTTAGGCAATTACACAAGAAAATTTAAAACTCATTCAAAGTGGGAATGCAAATTTTTATTTTTTTTCCCCCAAAATCCGTTTTTCTGATTCTTGCTTTAGCACAATTTCAAAAGCTTCTAAAATAAGAAACAGTTTTTTTTTAGCTGTAAAAATTTATTTCTCATCTTAAATTACACAAATAAAAGTTTGACTTTTCTTATGTGATAACAGAAAGAAAGAAATATTTTTCATAATTTTACCTAAAACAACTAATAACTACAACATAAAATGAAACAACTGAAAGTTTAAAATTTAAAAACATACACCAAAAAAATCAAAAGCATACAAAGAGAATAATTACTTCTGATAAAGGTGATGATAAAAGGTCTGTTATTTCTGAAGCAAGAAGTCTCATATCTTTTCCTGGGTATTGAACAAGGGCAGCAGCTGGCCTGAAACCAGGTCTCAAAGGAATTACTGAATTTGCAAGTTGCCGACATAGTGGACAATAATATTCTCCAAATTCAACTGCCAGGTTTTGTAAACGTGAGGACAATTGATTCTGACTCTAAAAAATATCATGAATTAATTAAATTACAAATATACACATTAAGCAATATAATAAAATACTATTTTCAAAGATTTAAAACCTGCCAATTTCTTAAAATGAGAAAACAGCAGAATTTACTGATGTAATGTTCTAACAATACAAGCCACCATAGAAAATTTTTAATTCCATTAATAAGGAAAAAAAAGGATTTCTAATTCTTAGCAACTACAGCTCTTCCTTTATATTAAGTTAAAATAGAGTTAAATTATTAATATAATAAAAAATATGATAATTTTCTCAATTTAAAAAAAAATCCAGAAAAATCTAAGAAAATTTTTTAGAAATGTTAGAAAAAATAGATAGACAATAAAATATTGTAAGACAGAAAAATCTTAAGTTTTCAGCTATAAAAAAAAAAAAAAAAACCATTTTGTCAGCACTGAGAATTTACAAGTAAGTTGTAATAACCCAAAGCATTTTAAATTATAACACTTTATTAAAAAAAAGAAAGAAAGAAAGAAAGAAAACATAAAATATCAAATAATTAATATAATTATCTGTATATAAAAAGATATAGTATTCTAATTTAAATACTATGATAAAGCAAATATAATAAATGTTCTATATATATATATGAACTGACAGAAACTATCAAAAATGTTCTAACTCTTTAACATTTTTTATGCCAATAAAATAAAATTAAGTGATCTGGCATTAAAAAAAATTTTACAATAATAATTCAGCAAAACAAAATTCAGGCTTTGTGCAATTTATTTTATGTCAGCACATTTTGAAAAATGCATTTCATTTAAATCTATATTATATAGAAAAAATATAAGAAAAATAAAATTTCTGGTCTCCTTATGTTAACACATTTATCTAACTATTTAAATTAAATTTTTTTAAAGAATAAAAAAATTTCCATTTCTTACTCAAATATTTAGAAATATTACTATATTATCATAAATATTATTTAACACATTAAAATCAAATTATTGATAATGCCAATAACCTCCAATATTATTCAGTGAGAGACATTAAATATTAACTATTTAATCAATACATAAAACAGTTAATAAGTGTATAAGCATAATAGTTTGATTATACATATCCTGTTTAAAGCAAAAATTATACCACTATTCTAAATTAAGAACTATTTAGGGAATTAAACAAATATACTATAATGAGACCGAAAAAAAACATAATTGTTCGTCTAAGATATGAAATAAAATCTCAAATGAAACAAAATTAAATTTATATAATGCATACAAGATATAAGCATCCAATGAATTCATAAAGTAAAGCAGTGAGAAAGAAGGGGGGGATTAAATTTATCAAGTCATTCTCACTTGGCCTTGCTTGTCTGTAAAGGAGCTCATTGTAATTCGAATCAAATATGTAGTTTAAAGGAGGAAATTTTTTTAAATGCAAAAAAGTCTATTCTTAAGAAACATAAATATAAACATCTCAAAATATTCAATAAGGTACCTTTAATGATAAGATGTAAGCTTTATGGCAATCAATATGTAAATAATGACCACAAGTCTGAACATGAACTCCACCTTCCCAGCCAATGTTTAAAGCCATTGGCCAATATCGCTATGAAAAGAAAAAGAATTCATATACAATTAATTAGAAGAAATTATCATACATGTACATATTTACAAATTTGAAAATGATATGTAAATTTAAAATAGTCACATATTAAATAAAATTATCCAGTTTTGCCTTAAAAAATGAACGAATTAAAAAGCATCATTTATAAAGTAATATTTCAGTGAACATAGAAACAAAATGCTTTAAAATTAGTCTGTAATATTTTGTTGGCAATTGGATATTATAATGACATTTTAATTTTTCTACTTTAATTAGCTGGATTTCCAAAAAAGGGGAAATATTTTAACTATTCTTCATTATATTTGTGAGGATTATTGAATAAACATTAAAAATTGTACATTTTTGTATTCAATAAATAATCCTATTTCAGGTATGTAAGTTGCAAAAAGACTTTTTTAATTAAAACATCCTTAATTTTGCATATGAAAGCTATACAAATATATAGCATAAGCAATGATATAAATGAGATTATTTCAGATTACTGTTATAATTTATTGACTTATGTTTTAAACTATCTTTTAAATTGCTTAAATTATTACAAAACAATACATTTTCACTAAAAACAAAGAAAAATAGGGAATTTCTTCCCATTCAATTACAAATCATCTATTATGTCAAAAAAATTATGAAATAAATTTTACAATTTTCTTCAGGTCATTTTGTCTAATTCCATATTTTAAATTTATTGCTGTGCCATTCAAAAGTTTAAATCTATAAAAATCATTATTGACAGTCCACCATTTATTCAATTGTAGTAGATTTAAAAATATTTGAAATCTACTACAATTAAGAGCTATAAACAAAAATAAAATTTTCAACAATAAAAAAAACTTAAAAACAGAATGGTTAAATAATAGCATATTTAATTAAAAGATGCAAGTGTAATTATAAATTAATACAAATACACTGAATAAATACCACTTGCATATTTTACTAATATATTTTTAATTATAAATCTGAGTACATTGGTTTCATATTTTACAACTTTAATTAGAATTAGTTAAGATTGAAATCCATTAAGTTTATTTTAAACATTATTTCACAAAAGCAACCGAATTACACAAATAAGATTTGGTCTTGAATAAATTATATCTATATATGATAATTATGAATACAAAAAGAAAATGGAAAAGTATACATTTTTAACTTACATTATTGAAATATCGCTCAAGAAGCTCAATTTTAAATTTAATCATATTAGCCATATTTTGTCCTTTTTTCAACTGTGATTTATCTTTTTCATCACATGGTAATGCTCGATTAGGAGTTTGATGATAATGACCAGCAACTATGAAAAAATATATATTTCTTACATAGCAGATAAAAACAACAATAAAGGATTATACACATAAAAACTATAAAAACATTGTATTATAAAAGCTTAATTATAATTATCTTGTGCATGATTTATGCAACTGACCTTTCATCTACAGAAAGTATTCATTTCTTACATCTTTTTCTTACTTTTCACAACTGTTTGGAACATTAAAAGCCACATCAAAAGTCAAATAGGGGAAAGGCAAAAAATTTCAAGTAATTTTTGTTTTATTCATACCACTTAATAATTATTCTTTATTTCAGGGATCCATATCAAGTTTGTGGTTATTGAAGAATTAGTGAATAATCTGAATGGAACAATTACAGTCAAAGATATCTTCAAGGAAGTTGAGAAAATGCTAACACAATTTGCAATGGAATCAATTAAAATATGTGTAGAACAAAAAAAAATTAGTTGGACTAAATTATTAAGGTTTGTGATGAAGCTTAATTCTTGAAACAAGCTCTTTTGTGGGAAAACATCTCAATATGTCATATGTTATCGATCCAGTTGTGTCAATAGTTACCATTATTCACTCATATGGATTTAAATCACTATCACTCCTATCTCGCCCAACGATACAACAATTCAATGACATTGCAAAAAGAATTTTTTTGAGATTTAAACAGGAATTTTTCTAAAAAAGAAAAATCGCCTAAAAATTACAGATACAATGGCATTTTTCAGATCTTAATGCAAATACAAAAGACATTTCCATGTTTCAAAATCCATTTGGCTACACAATTGAGGGGCTCCCATCAGATATTCAATAGGAAGTGATTAATCATCAAAATGAATAAATTTAAAGATATGAACTTCACTCAAATTCTCTAAATAACTTTCAAAAGCTAAATACAGCCAATTAAAATCATATGTACCAGGATTTATATCTTTATTTGGAAGTATGCTCGTCTTGGAGGCACAACAGTAAATCGGGAAGCCATATTCTAAAATTTGTCTAATAAGTACCAAGTAAGTATTTTGAACAGTAAATGAGTCAGCATCCCAGTCGTGTCCAAAGATGAATTTCAAAATATTCAGACATTTTCTGCTCTTAATCAAAAAGGGTCAATGTGCCTACAGCTGGGATTTCAGGATCCAAAACAAAGCCCAAATACTTAGGGTACCTGTCCATCAAAACAAACCATTCATGAAAAGTTTTGGTTGGTAACTATAAAGTTTTCTATTAATAGTAAAGAAACTTATCGATGATTTCATAGGATTAAAACACAATTTGTGGCTTTCAGAAATAGTCCACACCTCAACTAGAATTTGATTAACACAGTTCTCCAGATTTGATATGTCAGCACCAGATTTCCAGATGACAATGTTGTTTACAAATAAGCTGACCTCACACCTTCCAGAGATAATCTCTTCAATTCCACACAAGACCAAGGTGAAGAGGATGGGACTCAAAACAGAGCCCTCAAGAAGTCCCTGGCGCAACTTAACACTTCTGGACATGGAATTGTTTAACTTAACCCTTATAGTGCTGTCTTGCAAGAAATCATAGATCCAAGCCAAAGCTCTATCACCGATTCCAAAAGAATCACAAAGCTTGATAATAAGTTTCTCCCTCAAGGCTGCGTCAAAAGCTTTAGAAAGATCCAAGAAAGTGGTAACTGTGTGGTGAGTGGGCTTCAAATTGTGAGCATCACAAATCTTCTGACTGATAAACAACACCTGGTCAATGATGCTATGTCAAGATTTAAAATCATATTGCTCCTTTGGAGGTAGGTCACGAGAATTCAAATAAAATAAAAGTCTATTTAAAAACATTTTCTCCATTATTTTACATGCAATAGAGGTAAGAGCTATGGGCCTAAAGCTTTCTGGAAAACAAGCATCTTAATGTGGTTTTCTAATAGGAATGACAGTCCCTCGTTTCCAATCTCGAGGCAGGCATTCTGAATTCCAAGAGATGTTAATAAAGTTCAAAAGCCTACTACAAGCATCCTGGCCAAGATTATCAATCATACAACTGTGGATCTTATCAGGACATGGAGACTTTCAGAGGTCAGTATCATGAAAGGCAGCGTCAAGTTCATGCATACCAAAGTCCTTATAGAAGATAGGAATTGCAAAATCAGTTTTGCTACGGCATCCGTGTACAATATTGCTAGCTCTTCTTTTGACGAGCCTGTCAGCTTCAGAGAAGTCTAAGATGCAGATTTTCTGGTAATGTGCACCAAGAAAATTTGCTGCCTCTCTATCATTTTTGGAAATAGTTCCGTCAAAATCCTGAATCATATTACACTTCTCTACTTGAGGTTGATCCTTGCTAATGCTTTTCACTAGGCTCCACAATTTAATATTTGAAACACTAGGAACACGAGTGGTATACAATTCATTCCATTTGTTTTGCTTGATTTGTGCATAAATGAGCTTAATCTCCACATTTATTTTCTACAGCTTGGTTCTAGTCAAGTTGTCAATAAGTGCAATTAAAGCAACAAAAAGTTGTTTTCTCTCCTCCAAAAGATCTTGTAGCTGTTGAGTATTGTGTGTAAAAAAAATTTTATGTTTCTTAAAGTTTCCTCTAGGAATTGTCTTTTTAGCATTCCTAATAATAATATTTTTCAGGGTGATATAAATGTAACTTTATATATATATATACTATCCTAAAAGTATAAGGACAACTATGAAAATCAGAATTACAAATTCAGGATCAAAAAAATTTCATATTCCATGCATTTTTTCTATTACATAATTGTTGTTGTATATAAAAGATGAATATGTTTTCAATTTGAAGTTTATTGTAATATGCCTCGTAACACTGAGTTCTAGACTAAAAAATCCAAAATTTGACAATTAAAATGAGAGGGAATGAAGGTTTTGGAAATTACTAAACATATGCAATGCACCAAATCTGGTATATTTTATATCAAGATGCAACATGACACATATGAAATGAACAAGGAGACTCAAGAAGACATTTCAATGACTTAATAAATAGCTTTTTAATGCTGCTTCCAATCAAAATATGTCTGTCCATCAAATAGATAATAATCTAGACATCCTAGCATTCAGATCTATGGCTCATCATCATTTACAAGCAGGTAAATTTCATGTTTATCACAGTATGTGGCAAACCCCGAAGTTCACATCATAGACATGCACACCTATTTTGGGTAAAGAAACACATGCATTATAAAATAATCGTTCTCTTCAGTGGATGAAAACAAATTTTTATATAGACAGTAAAGATGGTTGAACCTATTATTTTGGCACAACTTCTAATGCAAACCTCACTCTTCCTTTAGCTGGCTGTCATGGTGTGAGAAGGCATTCTGTTGCAACAGCTTAAAACTTATGTTTCCAACAAGGTCATCAATGTTCAGATGATTATCAAGATTTGCTATTTACTCATTTTCTACCATGTAAAAAACTCTGGGAGATAATAACAGGATATTCCAGCAGGACAATAGTTGATACCCACATCTACATAAATTAAAACTCAATTTATACTCAATTAAATTACAATTATGGATTGGCAAACTATCAGCTCAGATTTTAACCCATTGAAAAATCTTTAGGAAGCATTAGCACAAGAAGTGTATGCCCATGGAAGCCAATTTTCACTCCTGTAGGAGTTAAAGCAGCAAACTGACCAGAGTTAGTTCTCTTTAAAACGAGATGTGCTGTAAAGTTTAATTCAAAGCATGCTTGATAAGGTATTTGAATTAATTAGCTATAACTGTTTCAAAATTTAAACTACAAAGGATGATCTTCTGTTCCATAATTTGTGATTAAAATATTATTCTGCAAAAATCCCCTATCCATATATTTATGAGACACACTATATTATGTCTATTAATAAACCAAAAAAAATTAATCATGTCAGTATGTGAATATGAATATTCTGTAAAAATGTCACTTCCTAATTAAAACATTTGAGTGCTTTTTAATGTGTTTAATGCTCTCTTAGTATAATTGTCCATGTAAATAGCATTGAGTTTTGCTACCTGATACATTAAATTTAAAAAAATTTATGATCTGACCCTTTACACAAAAATATAGGTAACCTGATTTACAGCATAAAAAGATATGCATGGGTAAGTGTCAAGAATATTTATATAATACATAAGATAAATAAAATTTATTGTATATTTATAGAAAGAATTTAGCTGCTCATTCTGTTTACTAAGGATATAATAAAGCAATAAAAAGTATTTGAATAGGTAAATATAAAAAATTGCACTGGGACTAATTTCAACATTGAATGAAATATTAAAACTTTATTATATGGGCTTCATTCAATTATTAAAGATGTAAATTAATACTGATGAACACAAACAAATAATTTTTTTCATCATGCTAGAGAAATTCATATTGTTTTAAATTCTCATCAAATACATAATATCCATCACTAAATGTACAAATCAAATACTTCATAAATTTCATCAAAGTTTTATAAACAAAATTAAAAATATATGACTATTATGTATCCAATTTTATCATATGTAACAGAAAAACAAATATAGCAATCAGACATTATAATGGAAGTTTCGATTGTTAAGATTCACAAAAAGGCTACAAATAATACTTCATAATTCTGAACTTACCACTAGTGGCCTGTAAAAGAACAACCATTCCAACAGGCCTATCTTCTTCTGAAGCTGACATCTGACTACAAATGACACACTCATATTCTTTTTGAACATCTTCAGCAACTTCTTCAATACCAGAAGTTCCTTCTTTACAGTCTTGAAAATATATACATAATTTTAGTAATAAAAAAAACAAGCATCTTCAAAGTGATAAATAAATTATAGAAAAGCTTCAGAAATAATAAATCTTTTTCCCCCCATTTAGTGACATTTTTACAACACACACACACATTTTAACCCTATAAATTCAGGCTCAACCATAACGAATCAGCAGTTTCTTTTTCAAGAGAAAGTTATTGAGCTTGCTAAGGAGGTTTGCTTTTTCGTCCCTCAGAAGAGAAATATTGGTGGATTTGTGTCACCATAAGGGTATTTTTGTTAACGATAGATTATTAATAGTAAACTACATCAATATATATCACATTATAAATATATACACAATACATCAATATATATCACATTATAAAAGATGTTTCAAGTATTTGCTTTTCTTCCAAAAGATTGACATATGAGAAACATTTTTTAAAAAATATATAACAACTTTAAACCATATATATAAAAGAGCAATAAACTCTTATAATGATTTGCCTTAACCCGTTTCCGCCCAGCGTCATATTTATAGGACAGTTCATTTTCACCATTAAAAATAAAGCTATTCAACGTTTTGCCGATTCTTTTTCTACCCCTTGAAGAGTAATGGTTTCATCCTACTTACTTAAACTGATTTGAACCGGATGGAAGCATTTTTCAGCAAGCTGCAGACACCTAAACTTCGCCATTTTCATGATTTTTTCTTGCTGAATTTCATTGTAATCGTACCAAAAGGTTTTAAAGGTAATTTTAAATATTTTTTCAGAATTTATATTTCAGATATTCTATTAACAGGTATCTTATAATGTTTTAGAATTATTTTTAATTTTATTAGTTTTAATTACAAATTTAGACTACTGTCCTAAAAATAGGACGCTGGGCGGATTCGTTAAATTTTCTGATATTTAGTTTATTTCATATGTCGCGGAAAAAAGTTTTCAAAACTGCCGAGGAAGCTGTAGAATATCTATTTTCGGAGAAATTAGAGTCTGAAATGATTGTTTTGCCACCTGAATTAGATGAATTTACAGATGAAGAAGGTTTTGATGACTCTGAAACTTTTGACCCATCTATAAGAGACGTAATTTGTCCTGTAATTTGTAACTTGACCTAAGAAAGAGTGGATTTCGAGCAACAGGAACAATAAGAAGTGACAGAATACATCATTGTCAACTTGAAATTGATTCTACTACTTTCTAGCCATGGTTCACATGATTTCTACTTTGATGTGAAAAATAAAATTACTGCTGTAAAATGGAATGATAACAAATGCATTACACTTGCGACAAATTTTGACATAATTGAGCCACTAACATCTGTTTCAAGGCGTGAAAAGGGAAAAGCTGAAAAAAATAAAATTGAACAGCCATGTCTCGTAAACAATTATCACAAAAACATGGGTGGTATGGAATCTCATAATTGGCTTATATAATTATAAACATACCATAAGAATCCGTGGAAAAAAATGGTATTGGCCAATTATTACCCGAATTGTAGACATGGCTGTTGCAAATACCTGCGTTATTTACAACATGGTAAATGCAGAGAAAAAGAGTATCAAAGAAATAAGGAGACATATTGCAATAGCCTATCTAAGAAAAGGCAACACAGCACAAATACAAATCGGTATACCAAGTTATACAATTTCATCTCGAATGAAGGAAATAGACACTGTTAGACGTGATGGAGTTGGCCATATAATTAGTAAAAGAGAAAAACAAAGACGATGTCAAATGCAAAATTGTTCTAGAAAACCTCTTACATTTTGCATGAAATGTAATGTAACTCTATGTACAAAATGTTTTCCAAATTACCATACATAGTGTGAATATATTTAAACTTAATAAAAAATGTCCAATTTATTTGTGTTTCACTTTATTTTGCATTAAATATTAAAGTTCAATTGTTTGGGAACAGAAACATAATCAAGTAATTAAAAACAACGAAAAAGTACTAAGTGTTCAAAAACTTCCATATCCGTCCAGCGTCCTATTTATAGGACAGTAATTATCTCGGATCCTAAATTAATGGTGTGGAGTTTAATTGAATATTATATTTAATTTAAGTGTTTAGAACATAATTTTAAAAGTTTTTAACAAAATTTCAATTTTAAATTAAGTTGGGCGTTAACGGGTTAATGTATTCTCAGAATAATGCACATATGATATATACAGGGGTTGGACAAAAATATGGAAATACCTTTTAAAAAACATGTTTCTTTGCTTAATATGGTGTAGGAAACCCGTTGGCATCCAAAACAGCTTGCAGTCTTCTCGGAATGGATAAATACAGTTCCTGTATGTGTGCCAAGGGAATATTATACCATTCTTCCTGCAAAACGGTGGCAAGTTCAGATAACGATGTTGGCGGTGGATAACGAGAACGCACTTTCCGTTCCAATGTAGACCACAAAGGTTCGATAATATTCAGGTCTGGTGACTGTGGTGGCCAGGGGAGATGGGACAAATCCTCCTTGTGCTCAGAAAACCAGTCCTGGACAATGTGAGCTGTGTGAACAGGGGCTTTGTCGTCTTGGAAGACACCATTCCCATCGGGGAACAAAGTTTGTACCATGGGATGAACTTGATCTGCCAAAATGTTCACATAAGTCTTGGCAGTCATGTGCCCTGACACAGTTATCATGGGGCCAGCAGAGAACCACGATATGGCTGCCCAAACCATAACAGAACCCCCGCCATGTTTCACTCTTGGCAACAAGCAGTCTGTATTATAGGCTTGAGATGGCGTTCTCCAGACGTAAACTCGGCCAGAAGGGGGAAACAATGTGAAAGAAGACTCGTCAGACCATATTACACGCTTCCACTGCCCTATAGTCCAGGCTTTATGACTTAAACACCACCTTTTCCTGTTACGGGCATTAGCATCACTGATGAGTGGCTTCCCAATTGCAGCACGGCCAGAAATTCCCTGTTTATGAAGCTCCCTTCTAATTGTTTTGGTACTCACAGGGTTCTGTAACACAACATTCATTTCAGCAGTAACTTTTGCAGCTGTGGTCTTCTTATTTTTCGTCACAATTGCCCTTAATGATCGTCTGTCACGATCACTCAGCACACACTTTCGTCCGCGCTGTGATTTAGCAGATGATGTTTTTCCGCTTTTCAAATATGCGGAATAAATCTTCGATACAGTACCTCTTGAAACACTAAACACCTCGGCTACCTTGCTTACGGAAGCACCTACCATACGTGCTCCAACAATTTGCCCACGTTCGAAGTCTGTTAACCCTGACATAATGCAATGACAACCTCACATAACAGTACTCCGACAACAACTGAACTGTTTAGCACATTTACGAAGTTGTATAGGTGGCGTTAGTAGTCAAAAACGCCAGCGCCACCTACATATTTCATTAAAATCAATCTTTCTTTTCAAACATGCATTTTACAAGGTGTTTCCATATTTTTGTCCACCCCCTGTATATATATTCCTAATTCAATTTTTACATGATAGATACATTCACAAAGATACATAGTGTAAAAAAATACATTGCAACTATGGAACCATTGAAAATTGGTTCGTCTTAAGAAATCAACAAAAATAATACTACAAATTTTCATTTTTGTAATAAGTGACATTATGTAAGGGCTACTGAAAAATATTTCAGTTGTAATTAATAAAACAAAGGTTTTAAAAACTATAACTTATCGTTTCTTGACTTTTATGTAAATTCTACAAATCTGTATGCCCCACCTCTCATTGGGCATGTGACCAAAAGCAGATGAGGTAAAAAAAAATAAAGATTTAATCATTGGCTCACTTGTTCTCAACATTCTTCTTGCTGAGTGGAAATAATTTGTTAAAGCAGTTTTTACTCAGACTTGTTTTCATATAGCTGAAAAGTTTCAGTCAAATCAAAACAAGAGTCACAAATATTTTCACTTTGAAAACCAAAATCTAAATCAGACAAAGTAGACCATATTCTATTATGAGGTTATAAAATTCGGCGGAATTCTCACAAATGGTAATCGCAAGATATTCCTTGTCTCCAATGTTGCAGTTATAAAAATCAACTTAAAACAACATTTTTTTCTTAAATTTGGATTGACCGTATTAAATCAAAATAAGATGTGTAAAAATTGAATTAATTTTTTTTTCTAATTCATATTAAATCTAAATAATGTACAAGAAGCTTGTGTAAAAACAAAATTGGGTATATATACAAGCATTTATCAAAACAAATATATTCACATATAGGAACAAAGTTTTTATTGAACTACTTTTTTCTTATTGACAAATATAGTAGATCAGAATAAATGTTTCAAATACCAAAAAAATTCAACGCATAAAAAATAAACAGTGTGCCTTATAATTGTACATTTTGTGATTAGTAAAAAAAAATTATTATTCTATTTTTACAGCCCACATACAATTTTATTCATCACTTATGATTTTAAAAAAATGGAATATATATATGTAGATATATATAAAGAAAAAAAATCAACATTACCAATAATTACATTCTTTTACCAATAATTACTTTGCAATCAGACCAATATTTCAAATCGATATAATTTGGTCCATTTTGAAAGTACAACTTCATAGAATGAATATTTTCACGAACTCTATTGCTGGATATAACACAATATTTCTGAAGAAATCCCTGATTTCTTTTTCCTTACCAGTTAATTCACAGTCCCATTGTAGTTTGTAATGACAAAAAATACTTTTAGGAAAAATGATTATGCAAACTGATACAAAACATAAAAATATAACTCCATCTTTATTCAAATATGGTCAATATTAAATTTCAACAATTGTACTATTAACTACATTTCCCAACAGAGAAAATTGTTACAATATTTTTTTCAACTAGGCCACCAGGTAGAGACAGAGATGTCCCATTCTCTTCAGAAATTCTGCACCATGGGTGCATTGGAAATGTGTATGGTATGATGCATGTGTCCATGTAAAAAAAATATATTAAATGGAAAATTATCTTCATTCAATGTCTTGGAGATAACAAAATTTGTCCATCCCAAACCAACAGTGATAGCCGAAATTGAGACTACTTTTTGACATTTTTTAACTTAACATGCTTATGGGAAAATTAACTGTTTTATGTAATACAAATATTTATATACCATTTAAAATGTAATGCTGAAATTAAACACTTTTAATATTTAAAAAGTTCAATTTATTATAATATTATACTTATTATTTAGTTTTTTTATTACTATTATTTTTATTATAGCATCAGATGCAATGTCTCATCTAGCTAATAAGTACTTGGAAGCTCTTGTTTGATCATTATGTAGCACTCCCAAATATGCAATTTTTTAAACTTCATTAACCTTTCTGCAACAGGTACTTTCAAGAAGAAAAATTTATTGAGAACAGAACTGTTAATTATGTTTTTCCATTTTTTGTTAATGATTGACAGTTCTGAGTATTGACAGACAAAAAGCAAGATAGAATATTGTTCACCTTCAAAATAGTGGGGATTTCGAGGTTCAGACAGTTTCAAATAACAAACAATCCCTTTTTCTAGGGCAAGTTCCTTCTTAAAACCAAATTTTGATTATCTACCTAATTTGAATAAGAAAATTTTTTAAACGTGTTTTAAAAATGTGCCACATTTTCTTTCTTAAACTTTTCCTCGTCTCTTCCTGTACCATAATTAAGAATTTTTAGACAATAATCTAATCTATTTTTATGCAATAATAGAAAACAATATTCTAATTATTTTAATATCATTCTAGAGTAATTCTAGAGTACATCATTTTTAATATGTAATAGTCCTTTTTAAGCTAACAGTACATTTACATAGTAGTGCATTGCAATGCATGTACAACTGAACGAAATGTATGGTTAGAATAAATTAACTTCATCTATATGTTCAATTCATAGATTTTTAGAATTATTGATAAAAATACACTGCTGTATAAGTATAAAAATTCATGTTTTATTATTGAATTTAAACAGAAAAAAAATCAAAACTCATTTATTTCATTTGTGTACTCTATCATTCTCCTAACTAAATAATCCATTTTCAAGGGTCATCTGTCCAGTCAGTATGTTATTTCATCGACATAATTCCTTTTTGACATTGCTGTAGAATAAGAAATAACTTTTTACTTGAAATCCTAAGTACAAAATTTGATAAACTTTTTATTGTTCTCACACTAACATAAACTGAATTCAAATTATTTTTGATGGCTTCAGATGAAATTTTTCTGTCTTTGAGATATACAAGTTTTATCCTTCTATCATCAACCACTTCAGTACACTTTTTCCTTCCTTTATCTATTTGGTTTCCTTATTATAAAAAATAAAGTTTATGTACTCTAGAATTGTTACAGTTCCACTCACTTGCAGAGCAATTTCAACATACCATTACTCATTTTTGTACAAAAAAGCAATCTAAGGGTATCTAAAATAGGGCTCATAATTCTCTGGTTTTCAGAATAATGTGATTGGTGAATTAAGTTTTGCATTCAAATTAAAAACTAAACTCATTCAAATTAGTGTTTCTGTTTAGACTAAATTTATAATAAATATTAAAAGTAATTGAATTCTGTTTCCCTCCTCTCAAATTCAGCATTAAATTTACTTTAGAATCAAAATTAAGCTGTACATGGAAAGTTAAACGGTTCTTTTAAAAGAATAGTTTAATTTATGAAGATACATTAATATTTAATTTTTCCAAGATACATTTGATTTTTTTACAAGCATGCAGGGCTAAAATACATAAAAACTTAAAAAGGCATTCAGAATTTTGGCCAATATATGTGAGGATTAAGTACAAAATAAACAACAAATAAACGTTGGAAAATAAACAACAAAAAACAAATGATACTGAATGTTGAAATTAGAAGGGAAGGGGAATAATCAGATCCTTTTTTCATTACATAATTTA
The DNA here is from genome assembly GCA_019974015.1 of Nephila pilipes. NCBI lineage: Eukaryota > Metazoa > Arthropoda > Arachnida > Araneae > Nephilidae > Nephila > Nephila pilipes. The sequence continues at coordinate 321,394 of BMAW01116147.1, read as the reverse complement.
ATTAGTTTGTATTTTAAAGAGGTAAGTAACAGTTCTGTAAATTGACTGTTTATTAACGTCGCACTTAGAAGCAACACAAGGGACCTCATGATTCTGAACATCAGTCAAGTGAAGAGGATGACATCTGAGCTCAAAATATACAAATATATTTTCAAATAGAAACTATTAATTAGCTTACCAGTTTCCATTGTTTTTTGCATGAAAGCTTTCTGTTTGGATGCAAATTCAGCCATTAATTTCTGTTGCCTTTCTTTAGCTCTCCTTCTCCTGGAACAATAAGCCATATATATAATAAAATTTTCAAATATTTTATGATGTATAAATTATACAGTAACTTAAAAAATTAGCTCAATATAATTACTAGTATATCATACATAAAAAAAATACTGTAATGAATACCAAAATAAAATACTTTTTACTCATCAACAATTTATTCTTTGAGAAAACAAATTTACAATTATTTAAAAAAATTAACATAAAAATAAAGAACTATATTTTCTTAAATGTTAATTTAAAAAAAGAATTTGTCACGGCAAATTTACATAAAAAACCGTGTGTGCAACAAAATAATTGATCCTGTGTTAATAATTTTATTCTTTACATATTACTTTCCCAGTGAGTTTAACAAATGTATTTAAAAAAAAAAAAAAGAAGAAGAAGAAAGAAACACTGCCGCATTTTATTTGTCCAAAACACAGAAATATTAGAACAAATTTCAAGATTCAGAGTAATAATCTCTTAAATATTACATATGCAGTCATAAAATTTTTTAAAAAGTTAATTGACTGTGTTAATTAATTAATCCAATTTCATTCACTTAGAACTGTTAACATTGATACTTATTTTATTCAGCTGCAAAGAGAATTCTAAAAATTATTCAATTTTTTTTAAAATGATTGGATAATGATAACCATCTTAATCTTCTATACATACATGTATGTGAGTGTCTATTTAATATTAAAAATTACATAATTACTTACATATATATTAAACATGAGTGAGTGAGTGAGTGAATGTAAAGTTTATTGGCGCAAGAGCCAGATATGGCTATGCTGCGCCAAACAAGATTAAACTGTGGTCTAGACGTGAAGGTGAAAAAAGGTTAAAGTGGTTGACAAGAAGAAGGGTCGAAAATAGAGAAAGATCGCTAGGGTATTCCGGGAGTGTGTCACCCGTGTTTACCAAAGACAGTAAACCCCATGGGAAAGAAAGATCACTAGGGTACCTCGGGTTCGTGAAGCCCATACTTACCTGAAGAAGGCAAGTCCCTGAGGTCCCCTGATATAATCCCCAGGGGCAGGGTGCCCAGCTATACCCCCAGACGCTGGGTACCCATTTTAGTCGCCTTTTACGACATGCATGAGCTACAGTGAGACTATTCTGTCATCCCCGGTCACCACACGGGTCATATATTAAACATAATAAAATAAAAAAAACATGATAATAAAAAGAGTTTTCTGGTACAACAAAAAGTTGGCAATTGGTTTTAATTATTTCATTATGGATTCACGGTGTGTGAATGATTGTGTTTGTTATCAGGATACCAATTTCATACAAAGATACCACAGAAACATACTTATGGGAGACTTGCATATTATTGGTGATAAAAAATTAAGATATGTAAAGAGAAGTAACAGCTAGAGTCAGGCGACAACTAACAGCAATTTCATCACAAGGAATCAAGTTATTAAGATTTGGTTAATTTTACCCTTAAAATTGCTGTCAAATATGGTATGTCGTAGAATAACAAATAGTTTTCATACTAATATCTATAAATTGAGAAAAAATATACAAATTATTTTTAAAAATATTATAGAACTTAAAGAAACAGCTATTATTAATGTATTAATAACAGTAAAGAAATAATTCCATAGTCAATATTTAAATCCATTCAATACATTATGATTTTCAGGACCTTTTTAACTCAATAGAAATAGAAGATATTATCAGGGACCTTTTAATTTTATGTGAGCAATATAATTTAGTGAGTGAGAATAAAACTTAACAAATTTAAGACCCTTATTCAATAAGTCTTGCACAAAAGTTATATTATTTTCAATTTTAAAAAATTCAAACAAATTAAAGAATTCCTATAAGGAGGACCTACTATCTATAATCTAGCTAATCTTTATGTGTGTTTTTTTAATTAATCAAACCATATTAACAACATTTTTTTACAGATACATATACAATCTAATAATAAATATAAGGATTAGAAGCCAAATATTAAATTTTCATCATGACTATTTGATTTTATTACAAACAAATTTAGATACACATAAGGTTGAATATCAGGATTTGGAATTACAAGTAGCAGATCACATCATACGTAGTAATATTTATGATAAAAGAAATGTGTTTAAAATAATTAAAATGTGTCATATTGCAACAAGGATATTTATATATCCATACATTGAAAATATTATTTTGAGCTTTTAGCTCTGTAATTAGGATCGACATAATAACAATAAGAAATTTCATTGGAAATTGTTTAAATGTAATTGACCTTTAGACTTCTTAAAAATATATACAACATAATTTGCATAATAGTCCAATATAACATAGGTTTTAAAATTTCTCAGTACCCAGATTTAATTTTTCTTGGATTTTAAATTTGGTAACTAATTTATATGTTGACAATTTTCTTACTTAAGTCTTTATTCAATTAAAAATTTGCAAAGATTTTTGAGATTCCCATCTTGCAAAATTGAAAATTTCTTCTGGAATCTTTGGGATTTGCAAGAACTTTTGGATCTAGAAAACTTGATCATAAAATGATCAAGTTGATCATTAACTTTACAGAGTATTGTAAAATTTCAAGTTTTTAGATCTATTAACTTTTTTAAAAAACAAATCCACCATTCATTAGGATTACAAAGACATGTAGTTAGTGTGGTCTAACTATGAAGAATTTCATGAATATAGACATGCTTACATTTGCAGACATGTATATTCAAAACTTTTCATTTCATAGCATTCAAAACTTTTATATTTTAACAACTGAAATTGAATTTCAAGTTTTGTAATACATATTTTTAAGATATTTGCTTTTGACTAGAATTTATTTTGAAGGGATTCTAGAACATTTGCACTTTATTTCTTTCCCACTTGTTCATATTATATATCATACTTTTTAATGATCACAATTGGAATTTTACACCTAGTTTAAAAAGGCCTCAGCAAGTATAGATTCAGGTGTTTTTGTTTTAAATTTTTGTAACTAAAATATATATTTGTAATAGGAAAATTGTCTTTTCTTATCTTCTTTTCTTATATTCTTTTTTAATTTACTTTTTGGAGAAATCCAAATTTTGCCTATGAAGATGCATTGGAGAAGAGATTGTAACAATAAGAACATGTTTAACACCACAATTCAGTCCCCAGTTTGAATGAGTCTGTCATGATAAACTGGGAATTCAATAATTTATTCATTCTTCTATAAACAACAGTTTCCTTCTTTTGTTTAGTTTTTTCTTTGTTAAAGTTTTTTGAATGTTAATTGATTGTTTGATTGGTTGTATAAAATTTCTGGCATTGAATCCTCATGGCACATGTTGTACCAAACTCAAGAAAAAAGATTTAATCTTTATATTAGTTTAAAAATTTAAAAATTCAATCTCAGGATAGAGAATAAAACATCCATTAATAACCTTAAAAGAATGGGGTAAAGCCAATGTTATGTAAAAAGTGAAATAAATTTGGTTGGGGATTTTCCCCTACCAAATTTATTTTACTAAGTAAATTACAGATAATGTAAAAGATTTTAAATGTTGAAACGAATAGAGTTAAAAGCAGAGCATTCAATTAAAATGTATCTCACAGAAAAAGGAGAAACACAATTGTCAAGTATATGGGGATATTCCCCAAGAAAGAGATATGCAAGTCTTGTATGTCCAATTCGTTAAACAAATTAAAATCATGTCCCGCCTTCTACATGAAAATGATTTCAAATGAGAGATGATGGGATTAGTTTGATTTAGTTTATTATTTAATTCCAGATTCCACTCATTTGCCAATGATTAAGAATAATTTAATGCATTTTATGATGTCACAATATGGAATGGTAGGAGACATTTCCTCAGTTGCCAATTTAGCAGCAATATCTACCATCTCATTTCCCCTAATTCCCATATGGCAAGGTATCAAACAAAAAATCCATTGGCATGTTTTGAGACTTCAAGTTATGAATTATTCTTAAAGTATGAGTGATCAAGAGATGAAAATAATGATTTAGATGGTGTAAAGAAGCATCAGTGAAGACAATGATATTCTCATCATGTTAATAGACAAGTTGTCTAAAGCTTTGCGAATTGCAGAAATCTCCACAGTTAAGACAGAATATGAAGAATAAAATTTAAAAGAATTGAATGAATGGTCTATTAAACAGCATCAGTCTCATTATATAATAGCTTGTTAGCATCAGTTTCATTATTCACACACACACATATACAATTAAACCATCAAAAATAATTTTAATTAATATTGATGATTATGCATGCCTCAATGACTTGAAATGTTAATGGAACAGCTTGTTCATCTTCATTATTATTATTTCATGGATATTCAAATAAAATTTGATATCTGCATACAATTAAACATTTATCAATACAATATCCATTGTGCTAATATTGTAATAACATTCTACAAGTAAATTATTATATTCAATACTACTCTGTAGTGAATACAATAATATACATATAAATTAAATATACACATAAATATTACCTCTCTTCTTTATCTATATTTTCAGAAGAAGGAGATGCAGTTACATCAATTTTTCTCGGCCACAATTTTTGCCTGATAATTTGAATAGCACTCAAATGGTTTTCTCCTGATGCAATAATCTGATTCAACAGTCTTTCAACAAATAAAACTCCATCACCAATTCTTGAATTAAGCTCATTAGAAGATAGATTTTCTTTAGGCTTATATGAATCTGGTTTCTCTGATAATTTTGAGTGGAGTTGTAAAAGAAGGGATAATATACTTTCATGTACATCAATTGTCCTTTTATTGCTAAAAGAATGGTACCTAGAAAAAATTGACAATTCAAAAAATAATTTTTAGTTTCATGAAAATTTTAATATGAACAAGAAGTTTTATTCAATTTATCACCCCAACATGAACCAGTGATTTTCAGAATTAACACAAATTCTTAGATTGTTAACACTGATTGATAATCCCCTTCCCATCATATACACCTTTCATATTTTCTATTCTAAATAAATGCATAAATCAGAATAATGGAGTTTCTGTTTCAATAATTACAGGATTATAAACTAACTTATAAAAGCCCATTTTTAGCCAACCATTTCTAATGAGATAAAAAGAATTTTTATTTTGCACAGGAAATAACTCTTAAATAGAGATTTTAAGAAATAATTTTCACCGTTACAAAACATCTTTATGTGATGGGGATAAATAGATATTTTTGCAAACATCAATATAACCAATTCCCTATCTTAAATATTTTGTTTTATGTAATCTCCCAATAAAAAATGAAGGTTTCAAGTTAATGATATTAATTCACTGTATCTCTACACATTTAAAATGAAATAAGAAATAACATTTAAATAAATTTTAAAAAGAATACATTCTTTCTAAATACAATTCATAATCTTAAATACATTAAAGTATATATTTATGACACAATCTTATATTAAATTTGATTCAGGAAAAAAAAAAAAAAAGTGTAATACAGCTACACAAATACTATTAGATTAGTGACCTTAGAATTTTCAATCATGAACTTGGGAGGATGAAACTAACAAACAATTTACTTTCATAATTTCTCTGTCACATCAAAACACACAAGGATTGAAATATCATCAGAAACATCAGGATATACATATGTCATCAGGAACCTCCATTTCCCAATTTAATGGTTTTAAGCATAGTTGAATTTTTTTTTACTCCAAACACAATAATGCTGCTCAATTTATTGTTTTAGTATTTTACATTTTTGTTTCATAAATGTGATGTCTTATGACATGTACTATTCACTGATAGCTCAATAAAATAAGCATATACAAAGAAACTTATGAAAAATATCATCTGGATTTTAATTGGGATTGCAAAACATAAACAATCATTGATATTAATAGTAAAAATGAATTGAAAAATTCTTATTAGTCGCATTATTACAATTTTAATGAAAAAAAAAATGAATTTATAAGAACATTGTTAGTGATAATACAAACTCCTTTCCTCTTTTTTAATACTATACATGGAAAGTAATATTTTTAAAATTATTGGAGTAGTGTACCTAAAATGTTTTAAAACTGATAAAAAGGAATTGGTGTGAGGGATACCATCTGTGAACAGAAATAAAGTCTTCTGAAAATGGTTGACAAGTTGCATTAGTTTCTATTACACTTTCAGCAAGATAAAATTTTACAAGCCAATTGTTGATTGCAATTGAAATAAACATAATTGGAATAGAAACATGAGCAATAATGTTCTGTTTTACAAGTGGCATATCTGAATACAAAACATCAAATAATGAATGGTATTAAATGAAACTTCAGAAAACTTTTCTATTCAATAAATTACTTAAATACAAATTAATATCATTATCATAATAAGTACTAAGTTCAGAATTATTTAAGTATTATATTCAGCATAAAAGTTGATTTCTTTTTTGAATTGAGTAATGATATAAGGTAAATAGGTATGAATTTAATATAATTCTATAACTGTACAATAAGCCACTGGTAGCTGAGTTCTGGATAAAGAATTCTTGTCAACAGATGCAAACGACATCAGAGTAGGCACATTATTATTCCAACACCCTGCTGTATGAAATCTTTGACACTCACCTGAATATAATAATCAATAACTTCCATTATCCAAATGATGGTTTTTCAAAACACAAACCCATTAAACCCTTATTTTATAAGTTAAGTCACCACATCCTGTTCATTTTAAATAGGAAAATTGAAAGTGCCTCCTTTCTAAATTGCAGCTTTGATGGATATTAAAAAATTACCAAATTAGAATATCACATAACATCATTATGCCTTTTTTTTTTAAATCAACAGCATAACAATAAATAAATAATATATACTTGATTATTTTTAAAAGTTCAAATTTAGCTTTTCTTACAATAATAAATTATAAAATTTAGATATTTTCATTACCTCTGCTCTCCAGAACAGCTGTCTGATTCAGAAGAACCAATTGCTAAAGGAAGGCCTTTATCTGACAGTAACATTCTATGACGTCCAGGCACTTGTTTCAATTTCATACACTTAGGCCGCACAGTTGTCAGTCCTTCTGATGTAGGAATGAGGGCCATGTTATATGAACTACTGCCAGCTGTCAATGCTAATTGCTGTCTAGAAGAATCTTGTGACACAGATGGACCAGATGTTGCAGATGCTTGCGTGGCTGGCATAACTAAAAGACCTTAAGATTATTAATAAATCAATTTAACATAAAAAGATTATTAGCCACTATTGTTGGGGTATAATTTTAGTCAAAAATAAAATGGTCTCTAGCATTTTTTTAAATTTTATCATAAAAGTTTTAGCGAGTATGTTTGATGCATGCTTTTACCAATAATGAATTCAAAATTTTCAAAAATATCTCATGATAATTTTTTTTTTAATTGAACTTAACGAAAAACATAAAAAAAATTCATTCATTTTACAGCAGCAACAATTATATTTAGCCTAAGATATATCCAATTTAATAACTTATTGTCTTTGCTTTAATTTTAATATCTGAAAAAAATATTGCCCACGTCAATATCAGCCACCAAAAGGACTATTACTTTATTAGTCAAGCACAAAATATCGTAGCTGACTACTTTTCAAAATAAGGGGTGAAATTACACATTTGTTCTTCGAATATCTTTCCTAATCATTCAAATTTCAATTCTGTTGTCTTCTATAGCTTGCTTTAATTCTAATATTTAACTGAATAATTTAACGTTTATTATAAAAAAGTTAGAACCTTTGGCGGCTAAATCTGTTCTTTATAAAACTATGCACATAATTAATGATTTTTTAAATTGTCTTAACCAACTTAACCAATTAGTTTTATTTGAGAAATGAAAAACATTTTAATTCATCAGCGCTCTTTTGTTACTTTATCCCTTTCATAATTCATCCATACTATTAATAACATGCATAGCCAATTAATTTCACTATATAACATTTTGCATATGCCACTGGACTTGCAAAAAATGTAGTGAACTTGAAATTACTTTTTTCGCAAATACACTGAACATCCATATAAAATATGTGTAGTAATTTGATGCTTCAAATTGGATTCTCAATTCTTATATTCATTACATTTGATAAATTGTTCTATCACAGCTAGAGAATAGTTTATACTATCTTATAATTGACAAAAATTCAGATGTTTCCTTTTGATGTAATTTTCTTTTTAGAAATTTTTTTAAAAATTTAAAATCTTTATAAATAATATTCTGGGTGCATCTAATATATATATATATGAACATACACAATATATATATATCAAATTAGCCCAAATATAATGCAAAACTTTTTGACTATCATTTCCCATTAAAATCCTGGCTCGCACAAAATTCAAGATCTAGGTAATGAAAATATATGGTAATGTATTTACTTCTTGTTACTTTCCAAATATTACCTAATTTGCTTTATGTTACTTAATTTCATTGTCTTGAATGAAACCTATATTATTAATTATTTTAAATAAATGCTTATTTGATTAAATTATATTTTCTTTGCATTCCTTTATGTAAAATGAATGGATCACATTAAATTCATTATTTTTTTCTATCTTTATAAAAAAATCTCTGTGTCACATTAAATTCAGGCTAATACAGTATATATCGAAAAAAATGTAAATTAACATTAATATATTATACAATACATAGAGAATTTAAATATAAATTAAAAGTTCAATTACAAAAATTTTATAAGAACAAAAGAAAATCTAAAAAAATTAATTATTAAACTTTGAAAATTAACTCACTTAAGAAAAAAAATACTAAAGAAAAGAAATCTGAAAAAATTTATAACAAGAATACATATAGAGATAATTGAAAAAATTAAATCCTTCAAAAATGAATAAAATGGAAATAAAGCTACATAATACAGCCATTAGATTAGAAAAGTGGAACTCAGCTCAAACATATTTGAATGGTCAAAATCATCACAATCAGTAATAGCTCTATAAAACAATAGATACAGTCTAATATAACCAAGGAAGCAAAAAATGAAACAAAGGAAAAGTATTAGAAAATCTCTGTATTAAATCAAAATCAAAAAAAAATTATCAAAAATTACTAGCTCTAACACAAAAAATATAAATAAGTTATAAAATAAAACAAAAATACAACTCACTCATCTTTAAATAACATTGTTGTAGCAATTTTAGTCAAAGATAAAAGTTTGCCACCAAAAAAAAAAAAAAAAAATATCTTCTTCTATGAATTAAGGGAAAAAAAACATCTAAAACAAAGGTAGGAATAGATTTTGATGAAAATTACATAAAAAGATTTAATATAAAAATATATTTTAAATAAAACCAAATAAAAATTAAGTACAAAAACAAAAAAAGAAAATTGTTCTATTTTATAATTTTAAAAAGTTTACCTATTTTATAATTTTTATATTTTAAATCAGTTTTTCAAAAAAAAGGTAATAAGCTGTAACACAAGTATAAAAGAATTCATTTAAATTATTTTGAAACTTTAAAGGAATATAAACTAGTTTAATATTATAAAGAATATAATTTAATATTATGAACATAATTTAACATACTTCAAAAAATATTTAATCTTAAATTGCTAGAAAAAAAAAGATTATCTTTTTATTGTTAAAAATAGTTATCTCTTATCAATATATATATATATATATATATATATATATATATATATACAGCTACTAATCCTCTTACCTACAAATTTTAAAAAGATATCTACATCTGTTTCATATGAATTTTTATTCGTTTGAAACATATTTAAATAAGGAAGATAAAATAATAAATCTGATTAAAATATCTGGGATAAATTTATTTTCAAAATTATAAGATCATTTAAAACAAATCTAATGTAAAGTTGCCCATAAAAAAAATTTCATAAAAACGTACGCAAGTATTAGCAAGACTATTTATTACTTGTGTGTGGTTCACCCTGTAGTATTCCTTTAATTTGTAATTTTTATTAATATAAAAAATTACCTTCTATTATCTACTGAATTAAATAAATCTATAAGTATAGTAAACTAAAAACATACTAAATCTGTTTATCATTCATATGTTTAATAATTTCATAAATATTTTAAATAAGTCCTATCAAAACCCTCAGGTGGTTTTTTTTTTTTTTTTTTTGGTAAAATATTTTGTATGATGAAAAGTGTGTGTGTGTCTGAAATGAAATAATCTGCATTGAAAATACTGGAAACAGAAGGTAAAAAGTGACTGTGGACTACATGTGCTGCAAAAGGAAGGAAATGTACAAGCTATCTTATTTTTCTTATTTAAACTGAAAATATTGACAACCTAAAATGTTTAAGAATTCAATAAAGGAGGATTTAATTGAAATGTATGATACCCCCAACTGATGGCTTAACAGTATTTCAATTCAAAAAGAAAATAAAAAAAACTCAGAATACGAATTTTTACTCTGTAGAAACTTACGAAGTATTTTACAGAGGAACCAGAATTTGTTGCCAATCAATTAAATTTTGTTATTAAGGAAAGGAAACAAAGAGAATGAGTTAAAGGCAAGGGAAATAAATTTGTACTGAGAGGCTAAAAGAATTGAGTTGGAAAAATTAAAAATTTTGCAGTTGGCAAAAGAACAGGAATTGGTATAAATAAATCAAAATTCACATAAAAATGACAGTAATGCGAACAAGAGCATAAACACAACAATTGGAAGATATTCATATCTCCCTGAAACATGCCTACAATAGATGAAACTAAAATTTGAAGGACAATTTAGTCTCCTTCAAGGAAGAAATGGAGGAAAAAGTTACAATCAAGAAAACACCCTTAACGCTTGTTCTATGTGTGAACATTATAAGTACAACAAACTTAGTGGACACCCCCAAACTTTTGAAAAACATGGTGTTACAAGCAGTAAATAGCTATTATGGAGTCATAAACTATCAATTTCAGTGATTCAGTTTTTAACTTTTTACATCTATGTAATTATAACAGGGTAAGTAGCTTTAAGTATGTGCCTACCTTTGGAGCACTTTTTCTACAAAAAAAAAAAAAAAAAAAAAGGGAAACACTTATGTTTTCAGTTAAAATGGTCTATAACACGGTAAGTTCAAATGTCATTTTCATGAACATTTTTTTTTTTTTATTTTACAAATGTTGGCCATATTTGGTTAAAATTTAGTAAAAATTGACATTTATGCTAAAGTTCATACAACAAATTCTAATTAATATATTTTAATTTTTGTTTCAACAACATATTTAGTATACATATATATGTATTGTGAAGCATAAAAATGCAGGTCTCTCTTAAACTTACAGAGTTATACCAAAACTTATATTTTTGTATGAAATCATGTTGTGCTTATATCACTTCTTTTAAATAAAAGTAGCTCCAAAATAAAGTTATATACTTAAAAGTTATGTTTGAAATTCACAACATACCTAGAGATGTACAGAATATTGTGGTAAAATTATATTTAAATATATGAGATACTTTAAACAATGAGATTTTTCATAACTTAATTGCAGTTTCACAGAAAATGCAAATTTATAAATCAAAAAGTTAAGTGGTAAAATAGTTGGCAGATGCACCTACAACTATAATAAATAAATAATTAATGCTAAATTATGCATTTAAAAAGTATATTGTGCATTCACATCATTTAAAAATGAAGAAACAGCTGTTTAAAAAGCATTGTTTACATTTTTATGGCTTAGTTTTATTCTTAAAAAATTCCACTTCTGTTCACTTTGAATTGAACTTCTGGTATAAAATTTGGGCTATAACTTTTATTCTAGCAACCCTAGAAACAAGTGCAAGCCTTTTTTGAAATTGTAAATATGCAGGCTTTAATAAAAAGTAGAAAGAAACTTTCAGAAATTTTCACAAAAATTTTTTTGGTAAGTGCATACCTTAAAGTAAAGTTCAAATTATAACTGACCACTAATCAGAATTTTTAAAACCTACTATATAACAGTTTTCTTAAATCTTAAAGTGATTTTAAAAAAATAAATAAAAAAAATACTAAAAAGACTTTAAATAGCTTTTCTTCTTCTAATCATATGATTATTAACTAAATTATTTCCACGGAATAATTTGTTTAAAAAAATTTCATATTTTTATCATCTGTTTCTTAAAAATTATTTCTACTAAAACAAATATTTTGTAAAAGATTCTGAAAAAGAAATTAGTAAAAATAAAGACAACTAAAAAGTACTTTGTAAAATAATCTACAAATTTTTATCCAAAAAAATAGCAGTATCAAATATAGTTTCATAACATATTACTCACCATTAGGAGTACCAGGAAAAGGAACTAACTGTGTATAATTACTAGAGGTAGTTGCAACATTAGCGGTAATAGCTGCAGCAGATGGCAGTGCTAATTGAATATTAGATGCGGGTAATTGTTGATGCTGATTTGCAGGATCTTGAAAATCTAAAAATTTGAATATTAGATTGGTAATTAATTATCATTACATTATAAATATAATTCAAAAAATATAACAATTCTACCATTAATAAGCATGCATAAAGTACATAACAAACATCAGGAAAATACTTAAAAATAGATATTAAGAAAACATAGCAGAATTGTTTCATATTTAAAAATGAGTTCAGGAGAGGGAAAGCTTTTGAATTTTCTGTCTTGGATAGAGAAGATTCGACAAGTAAATATTCTAAATATATACTATTCTCTTAGTAATCTAGCAGATAAAGCACCAACAGATTATCAAAAACACCAAATTACTGGAAAATCACTATTGATAATGCATTTAAATAGCAAAAGCAATATGTTATTGTATAAAATTTAATGCAGAGCATGCATGATAAAAAAAGGTCAAGTACAAGAAAAAGTTAAACCTAAACAAAATTTACTATTTAACATTGATAGCCAACAGTATTTCATTAGAGTAGAAGGCATAAAATAACTTTAGATTTTTTTTTTTTTCCGTTGACTTTTATGCCAAAGTACAAAGGCCGAATTATTGGTATGGCCAAAATGGTGAAGTGCCAATTATAGAGTGAGTACTGTATTTAAGTATTTGTTAAAATGGTTCATCAATCTGTGAAATTTAGATCTGAATACAAAATAGAATTATATGAGAATGCTTTTATTTCATAAATAATTTTAGAATACTGATAATAAACAAAATTTTAATTCAGTTCAAATATCAATTAAACAAAACATTTGAACACATCTCATTTTACAAAACCTATATAAAATATTTCAATAAAAAATTAATAAGAAACACCATATTCTTAAAATAATACTAATGCTATTTACGTGTTAATTTTCTGACTTTTCTATAACCCTGCTAATTTTAATGTAAGAAAAATTTCATATAATTTCAAGTTCAATGAACAAATAGACAATAATAAGCAATGTAATTTATTCAAAATTTATCAGTATCTTCCCATTTTAAAACTCAAAAATAAGATTTTTCTCCTACCTTCTTCAATTATAGGACTGGGAACATCATAGACTGTGTATCCATCTGGTCCCATTTCCATATCTTCTTCAACTTCTTCATCCACTTCCATTTCCTCTACCATTCGCATTGACATAACAACCTTCTCAGTAATCACAACACTATCTACAATTTTTGATATGTTTAGCAAAATATCTGAAGAATCAAACCAATCTTTATACTTCAAATCTTCCACTTCTTTTGAGTCTTGTTTTTCACTCTATCACAGAAATTCAAATGTGATAATTCAAAGTATGTGTTAAGTACACATATATTAATCAATACAAGTAATACCTGTATTTGATAAATTATATAACATTCAAAAATAAATCACAGATTACAATTAGCATATTGATCAAATTAATGGTTCAAGACAGGGTGGAGAATGTGAGTAATGATCAAGATTAATGGCACAAGAGGTGGATATGGTTATGCTGTGCCAAACATAGAGTAACTGTGGTCAAGATGTTTGTAAAAAATGGGAGGAAAGGCAAAAATAACAAGGTGGAGAACCTACAGATTCCAACAGTAACAGCAATTGGGCATTAGAAGTGGGAGCAAAAAATGTATAGGCAATAAAAAATAATGGAGGTAAGGATTTAAGGGGGCTAAACACACACACAATTCAGTTACAAAATGGCAAGTTTTGAATGCTTTCCGAGTGAATTTGGACAAAGAAACAGAAGTTGATAGTTCATATCAACTTTACTGTCATTTAGTAATAATAGTGTGTAGATTGTTCTACAAAATTTTGATTAAAATCCTATATAATGTAACTTTCATCAAAGGAACAACTTGACACAAGTATTACAATTAAACAAAAGTATTGAGAAATGAAAAATAATCACAGAAATTTCATTTAAACAAGTATGGCTTATTTAAAATAAAGTTCAAAAAATAATAATTTGCTAAATTCTAACCAGTGAGTTAATTCAAGGCCTTGTTATATCCATTACATTGCAAAATATAAAAATAAATAAATAAATAATACTCTTAAAGAATACTTGTACTAAATAACACTTAATCTGGCATTCAAAGTAATACAAGTAATAATATTACAAAAAGGAAGATAAATAATGTAAAATAAGTTTCTCAGAGTCATACACATTTATATAGACTCTGTTTTTAAAAAAAATGTTTTTTCGTCTAATGTAGAGTTCCCCCATTTATCCATCTTGCCTGCCTTTCCTCACAGTAAAAGCAACAGACCTCGTAATTTTGAACTTTGATCATGTGATAAGGATGACACCTGAGCTACCCTTCTAACTTCCGCACCACAATAGGCACACTTTGAGCCTCGACAAATTTAACATGCATCAGCTGCAGTAACATGGCAGGTCTTTAATGATATCAAGGCTCAAAACCACAATTCGATGAAAAACCCCATTCTTGAACCCATGACCATGACCAATAGGCAACTGCGTCCACTAGAATTTTAAAATTAAAACACAAAATAGGAAGACTTTTAAACAAAAAACATTTTTTAATTTGAAATTTTGTTGACATTTTCTATAACAAAGCTTTAATAGCATATACAAATTACAGTTACAAATCAAATTCAAATTATCCTTTATAATATTTACAACTTCAAGAGAGTTCCCCATTACAGATTTAAATACACACACATACTACTCTATAAAATTTAAATTAATATCTCTTTAACAATTGTATATCTTTAAACAATTGTATATCTCTTACCATTATTTTGCATTCAGGTGTGGCAGGAAATCTGATAGCCATATCCAATAAATAGATGCAAAGACTCAAAACTTGCTCTGGGATATCAGGATCGTTCACAGCCTGAAATAAATATTATTTCTATATTGACATTGAAAAGTTCACTACATCTTTTACAATATTGCATAAAGGTTATTTTTTTAATAGTTATAATCTTTGCATATACTGTTATGGTTCTATTACATTATAAACCAAATTTCAGTATTTTCAAGTTTTTATTTTTCCTGTTCAATACAATCATTAGTTCTAAAGTAATATAAATTCTATATTCTAATTACGGAATTTGCTTTTGCATTCTTAAGTATTCCTTCCTATAATGCACTAAGTTTATCTATACAGAATGTCTAAAAATTTCAGACTAGTTAAATTGCTGGCCAATAGATGGCACTGCATGTCCATAGGTATTGTCAAAAGTAAACCTACACTTCGTGCAGCAAAGCATTAAAATTTCACATTGGTATCTGTTGTATGATGCTAAATACATCTAGTTTGTTGTAATGTGTAACTTGACTATGTTGGAGCTCACGAAGATCAAGCTATGAACAAACATAAAATTCTGTTTCAAGCTTCGAAAAACAGCTAAAAAAAACATTGCAACAAGTTTATGGAGAAGAAGCTCTGGGTCATTCAATTGTTGATGAAAGATACAAGAGATTTAAAAATGGAAAGGATGGTAGATGATGAACACAGTGGATGTTCAAGAAGCAGTCGGTCACCTGAACAAATCATGAAAATGACATCTTATAAAACAATAGTTGTGTTAGAGCTAGATTGCTGAAAGACATGATAGGTAAACAACAAAAGCACAATTCCTAATCATAATAGAAGATTTAATGAAAAGGAAGCTCTGTACAAAAAAAGAACTTTCATGAAATCAATTGTGGTACTTTCAGTATAAAACCCTCCCCAAGTGGCAAAGTTCAATTTGGAAAGTACCATAATCACCATAGCCAAAAAAAGTACAGTTGCAGAAATCTAGAATCAAGATAATGCTCATCACTTTCTTTGATGCCTATGGTACTATTCACAAAGAGTTCATTCTTGATGTTACTACTGTCACTGGTCACTGCTATTTAAAAGTGTTGATATGTTTCATGGATCAAGTATACAGATCTGATAGTAAGGTCATTGGTCGTTCCTGCATAACAACGCACCAGTGCACACTTCGATCATTGTGCACAAGTTTCTGGCTTCCAAAGAAATAGTTGTGCTCAACCATCATCCTTTCTCCCCAGATTTATCCCCCTATGACTATTATATGTTCTTCAAATGGAAATTGCACATAAATAACAATTCTGGCATTCAAGCAACCGACACTGACTATTTGATACACATTGCAAAGACAGACTACTGAAGTTTTTGATGACCATTACATTTATTGTACAAAGTGTGTTGAGTACAGTACGTATTAAGGTATATTCAATCTTAACAGTTAAAATTTTCTTAAATTTCCATGAAAATCTTTTCATAATATATAAATCTGCTAGAAATATCAGTAAGGAATCTCCTCCTAACAAATCAGACTATAAATTCGCATGCCCACACTCCATTCAGAAAATCTTAATTCAGACAAATTTCTCTGCATCAACATTTTCTCCTTCCTGATATGCAGCTCGTGAACTGGCTATCAACTTAAAGTTCCTGATATACTCCAACTTCATTAGTAAGTAGCCAATGGCATACTGGTTGGGACTCTAAATGAAGCAACTCGCTATCAAATAAAAGCTACTTGATTGCTGAAAGACATATCTTAACCAGTCCTTTCTTGAAATAGAACTAATTTTTATTATTTTTTAAAGCAAGCACTCAAAACAGCATTTTACAGTAGCCAAAGTCATGCTGCACAACCAATCCTGATATGAGATAAAAAACCACAATGCTTAAGCACTCCTGTAACACTGTCAATGTCAATTAGGTACAAGAGGTCAAATGCTGAAATATTAACATAACATCATGACTTCTCTATCCTACAGAAAATAGCTCATTAAATTTATACTATACATTTCAGTCCAAATCTATACATATTATCAAGTATGAAACATGTTCCATATTTCCTCTCCTATACTATATTGCTAAATGGGGCTTTTCACTTTCAAGTTAAAGTGAAATTAGCTTATTTATGTAAAGTTCCTAAATTTTAAGATCCCAATATAATAAATGGAGGTATGTGGTACAATGCCACAAATTTATATGAAAATTTGAACATTTTTAGGTCTGAAAATATGCTCCAAGTTTGATTAAGGCTCTTGACGTTATTTAGACAAAAGCAGCCATAAAAGGAAACTAAATTAAAATATTTTTTCAAAAAAAAAAAAACCATACAAGTTATCACTTTCTAGAATGATTCATTTTACTTATCATATAAACTACATATTTTACTTATCAAACAGAGAAAGTGTCAATTTTGATTCAGCTATTGAGAATATTAATTTTTTATCTAAATCCTTTCATTTACTATTAAATGTAGCTATCTTAAAAATAGTTTCGCTCCTATGCAGCATTACTGATTTTGAAATACTAATGCATCAGGTTTCCATATATGTTATTTTCATATTTAATTTCAAATTCATTCTAAACTGCATAGTATATTTAATGGGACTCCATCTTTTTCTTCAAAATTAATGAACTAGCCTATCAAATTATTCATGTCTTTTCAAAAAGAAAAAAAAAAAAAAAAAGAGTTAGCCTCATTTTTTTTATTTCACTTTTGTATGTAGGATATACAATAAGTATAATCTTTTTTACTAAAGAAAGGAAACTCAATATTTTTTTTTATTTCCATCTTATGAAACAAGCTGTTCCAGCTAACAAAATCTAATTTGAATATTTTCATGCAAAAAAGGTACTGTAATAAAATTACTAACCCGATACAATATAGTAAAAATAATTCCATGCATGGTTTTAGAATGCAAAATTCTTCGTGGATCTTGAAACTGATCAAACACTGCAGATGGAATTCTAAATGGTGGCCATGGTGGACTTGAACTTGAGAGCTTATTATTTTGTCTTAAGCTAAAAAAAAATAAAACAGAGTGGATTTTTTTCACACAAAATCTAAAAGTAAAAGACATTTTTTTTTAACATATAACTCCTAATTTAAAAAAATGAAGAAGTATAGATAATCTTTAGAAACTATACATTTAAATTTAAAATAAATAAAAGATAAATTTCTTATCATTGCATATAAATTAAAAGAATTTCTTGTAATACATTTTTTTACACATTACACTGAAAAATAAGCTTCACATATTTTAAAACAATGCCTTTAATATTCTAATGTTACACAAGTATTAATATCAAACTTTTTTTTTACATCAATAAGGACCAAAACTTTTCAAATAATTGTAAAGAGTTACAGCATGGTTATTTAAAAAAAAAAAAAAAACAATGGCCGATTCATCAAAAAGGAAAACTGCTATTAGAAGAAATTAAATATGAGCATGTACATTACAAAACATCAGAATCTTTTCAATTTTTATTAAAAAGAGAAAAACATTTAAACACCTTTATTTTTTCTATGCATCTAGTGAAACTAAAAAGCTAATCAATCTTTGATTTTCTGTGTGTGTGTTAAGTTTATTTGTATTTCTATTTGCTAAACAATATCAACTTAAAAACTAATACATGAAGAAGCACACTCATGGAAGATCAATTTATCCTGAAAATGACTTTAAAACCAAAAAAAATTTATGTATGATAAAGCAATGCAATAAAGAGATGTTAAAATCAGAAAATTATTTCAACCATTTCTAAAATTAGATCTAAATATTTAATTAGATAAAATAATTTTATATGAATATATTTCTTTTAAATATTTAATCTTTTATTCTTATTTAATGTTAATATTTTGAAAGTAATTTATCTCCAAACAATAATTTGAAATGATGAATTCCCAGAATTGTGATTTTTTGGAAACTAGTGCGAAAATATTAATTTCTTCACAAAGGCTCGGTTTCCCCCCCCCAGACATTATTAAATTCGATATTCAAAAGTACTATATCATTTGAACTAAAATAAAAACGAATAAGAAATACATAATCCTATATTCTCTGGAGTTTCTTAATTTAAAACCTTTTCAATTTGCATCTTTTCATTTCAATTTTAATTCATTTTAGTTAATAATGCTTACTATTGAGAGAATCTATCTAATGAAGCTTGATACTCTCTGCGGTGAACAGCTCTTAAAAGAACATGAATGGGGTCATATTCTTCTTCCCAAATTTCTGACTTAGGAACATATGTTCCTTGCATCATTGCTCCATTGGCTTCAAAATTTGGAGCCTTATACACAGCAACCTAAAAATAAGACATTTTAAATTAGCAGAATTCTCAAGACAATTTTATTAGAATTTAAAATTCATCAACCTTGAAATAATGAAATAAAAAAATATCATACCATAATTATCTTAATTTCAAAAATATAAAATTATGGTTAGCAGTAACAATTAAAGGGATTTCTTGTATCTATCAACTATTATCTTATACTCAATAATAAGAAAGTTTAAACCTAAAAGAATTATACTAGATGAATACAAAAATTGAGTACATATGCATGTTATTCCAATGTAATACAAATGCATGTTATTCCAATGTAATACAAATGCAAGTTATTCTAAAAAAATTACTAATCAACTATGACATGACATACTAAAAATAATTATATTTTATTTCAAGGGTTTATTTTAAGTTTGAATATTGGAATACATGTTACAGAAAATATCATGTTGTCCCATAAAAATATATGACTTTGTATAAGTAATGATGAAACTTTATTTTAAAAAAAGCTGGCAACATTTTTTTCTATTTGGAAATATATTTCAATTATCTTATATTAAATTGTTAATACACATATTAACAAAAAAGTACAAAGGTAGTCAATTTTTGATCCAAAAGATTTTTTCAAAAATCCCTGCATAAGCCAGACTTTTGCAGGAAACTGTTTTGAATGAGCACTAAATTTGTTCATATACATCCTTAAATAAATAAAAAATTTCACAATTTCCTATTCAAACAGAATACACTGAAAATAGCATTGTACACTAGTTTCCACTGATAAATAATTATAAAATGCAATATATTGTCTAAAAAATAATTACAGAAGTAAAAATCAATTCATTTTCATTCAAATAATAGTACTCTAATAGATTGATCTTCTACCTAGACTGTAGTAAGCAATAACACAATCAAAAGGAAGCTATACCATGTTTTAGACATAATGGCATCTTAACTTTTTAAATACGAATATTTCTGTAACCTGACACTAATAATTTACCTTGGATCGATTAGACAATATATAATTCACATCTTAAATACTCTTTAGTACAAATTTGTTTTGTACTTTATATTGTCTCACTGTTTTGAGAAAAATTAAGTTAAACAAAAAGCATTATTCAACTCGTAACATAATTACACAGAAATTTTACTATACTTCTATAGACTGCTAAAATGTTTACACACAATATCAATCATATAAAATTTCCATATAAGTAATGCAACATTATTTAATACAGATATACATGTGAATAAAGAGTTACTTAAAATATATGAAAAACCAATAATGATCCAACAAATCTAGATGGAAATCTAAGCGAATCTCATAAAAATTCCATTAAAAAAATAACATTATTTTAAAAAGAAAAACCTTTTGAGCTAGGAATCTATCACAATTAATTTTACACAAACAAATAATTCAATGTTTTTGTTTCCTTGAAAATATATTATGCATCATGACTTAACATTTACCTGATTTAAAATAGTTTCAAAATTTCTGTTTTGAGAAGTTTCTCCACATTTATCAGGTATCAGATCCATAAGTTGTGAATGTGTCCTGTCATTCATACAAAGAAGTGACACCATCTCTTGTCGAATCACTTTCTCCTCAGTAAGCCCTATTTTAAGAATAAACGAATTATTTACATAATAAAAATAAGTTACCAACAATTTGCAGCACAAAGTTATAAAACAATTCAGTTTTATACAAACAGTAATAATCATCAATTTAAAAACAAAAAAGAAAACATAAGATCCTTCTTAATTATAATTTTTTTTAAAAAGAAAAACAAAATAATACTCATGTTAAATTTTAAATTGTAAAACTCAAAATCATATGTACATCATTTATTAGTATAGACAACATCAAAAGACAAATCTAAGTCCCTCACTATAATCATATGAATATCTAAAATAAAAGATTTCAGAAATCAAATTTTTCAGATACTTTTCATATTAATGAAAATATGTAACATCACATCTTAAACTTGCAAACTAAAATAATCAGTTTGTTTTCACTTTCATCACCCAGAATTTTTTAAAAAAATATTAATCCATTGATATATTGTATCAGGAAAGTTTCTGTAACCTTCTTTTCTAATGATATTTTATAAGTATTAAGTTGAAAACAAAGTATCAAGTAAAAACATACACTAAACCTTCATAGAAACTTTATATGAAATATGCATGAAGCATATTTTAATAAATATACATTCAATCATTCCAGAAGTGCACAAATATCAATTTTCTTCACCATCACAATATATAAAAACTTTACAAGAGCGATGGGAAAAGGGTTTTATGACATTTTTAAAAAAAAAAAAAAGAAAGAAACAGTTTGTAACTGAAGCTAATTTGCCCATTATTAAATTAATAAATATTAGAAAAGACCCAGAAAACAGGTATAAAATATTTTAATACTTAATTGCAAACCAATGCACAAAATAAAATTCTTTTAATTATTTTATAATTAGATAAATCTTAAGATATGCTTTTTTTTATATCTATTTTTCAAAGCCTTTCAAAATTATACACAATAACAATGTGGATACTTTTGTTCATTGTTTGACTAACTTATGAGCAATATAACCGTAATGGATAAGGTGGATTTTTTAAAGATTTACTCATATGATTTATAAATAAGAAACATTTATAAAAATATGCATTTTTGTATAGTTTTATATAAAACTTTTTGTCATCTGTTTTAAAGATTTATTCTTAAACAAAAATATGACCACATACAAATATTACACTTTAATACAATATTGACGGCATTTATTTTATAAATAAAACATTACACTTCAAATATACAAATCAAATTTAGACATATACTATCCCTTTCCATTACCTATATTAGTATGAGTAGAAAGTAATGTGGTGAGAAAAGAAAGGGCTCCTTCTAACATAGGCATTACTTTCTCAGTATCTAAGAATGAGTTACTACGATTTGGATGAAAAGTCAGCCATTCCCACACATGAAATCTAAAATATAAAAATTCAACATCAAATTCGAAGCTAATAATAATCATAAAATTTACTATCTGAAATTGGATAAAATTAACTTTACCTGTCCCAATGATACTCCTTACCTCTCACTGTTTACAGTATATATTCAATTTTTTAAATAAAAATATAGAAAAAATAAATATAAAAAACATATGTACACAACATAAATAAAACTATGGAAACACCTAGAAAAGAAAAAGCGCCAAAGAAACTTTTACACAAATATATAGTTAACTGCCAGTTTTACTACTTACTAGATGTACTAATAGGGTAGAAAGACAACTATTCATCATAACTGTTACAATTACAGTTCATAATATTTTATAACACCACATCGGGAAAAGTTGTCAGTCACAATGGCATGAGTTATTATTAAAAATGCAAATAAGCAGCAAAGCAAATAACAATATATATATATATCAATTAAGAACATCCCAATTCAATTAGATCAATTCATCAGGAGATAATTGTTTGTTTATGACCATGTTGCAAAGAGATTCATTACTGACATCAATAACCAAAAAATGAATAAAATGGTGCAAAAAATAATCAAATCTGGAACCTTGATGACTGGTAAGATGTAAATGACCAAAAGATAGTCAGGCGGATTTTCTTTCACTTTGTTTCCAACCACAGAAAGAGTTTAGTTATGTCTTGAAGAATTTATGTTTAGTCCAGATGATAAAGTTCCACCTGTGAAGCATGGAAACTGATCTTTAAAGAAGTGAGATATATTTCTTTGCATTTTTTTATAATTAATAGTCACTCTAAAAGATCTGGCAGCAGTTCAAACCTATTTGATGCAAACCTGGATCTCATTCACCCAATAGTGCTGACAATTTACCCTGGTGGTTGTTTCACGCACAAGGGGAAGGCACATAATGCTCGTTTCAAGCACATAATGCTACAATCCAAACAGCAAAGTGCATCACAAGTTGGTTCAATAAACATGAGAATTACCTGAAACAATGCCTTGATAGCCCTCAGTTTCCAAACCTAATGGAAATATCCTGAGCAAGAAGTGAAAGAATGATTTCCTACATCTTCATCACCAGCAAAATTGGGAGATATTTTCAAGAAGAAGGACATATAATACTGTAACTTATATGAGAAATAGATATACATCTACTCCTGTATTGATACTGTCCATAATGCTTAAGGTGGATTATCAACACAATAAAAATATACTTCAGATTCTTAGTGTTTCCATTATTTTATCAATCACCTATACCTAAATGAATAAGACATTTATAAAATTAACTTAATAAAAAAACTATTAATTAAAATTATTCTAAAAATCATTTGATGGTCAGTCTCTCAGAAGTTCCTTATAACAATAACATTCCCACCAGCCAAACTTACACCAGTTCTAAATCCAATTACACCAATCTTATCATTGTTAGATAATATTTTTCTGATTTGTCGAATATCATCCACAGCGCTTTACATAAGTGTTGAAATTACGTTAAATGTAATAATGAAACATGAAAAATGTTACTTAAAGAGTGCTTTTATTTACCTCTGCATGACAGTTTTAAGAAACCAATCAGGATCTAATTTCATGGCACATATTTGTAATAAGAAAAGATCAGCATCAACAATTGAGTTACAAAAATGGCACTGGATATAAGTCATGGCTTGACCTTTGATCTGGAGACCACTACGAACCCACATGTTGCACAAAATCTCATGAAATGTAACCTGTAAAAATATTTATATTTGGTTCTTATATTATGTCAAGAGTTTTTAGCAGAACTTTTAAATGCATTAATGAATTATAGTGAATATTAAAATAAAGAAACAATTTTTACACAAAAATTCAATGTTTTTCACCCGATTGCTCTTTCTTCTACCTTATTTTTATCTATAAACTACATTTACAGAAAATTTATCTAAATATAATTATTTATATTATCATATAAAGAATAAATTTCATTCTTTTTCTATAAATGAGACCCATTTTTAAATTAAAATTCTATGTCTTACCCTTTGGCTAATAAATGCCCAACAAAGATTAATGGGGCAATGGAATTAAATTTTACTTCTTGAATTATGTAATTGTACAATGCTCAAAAAACTTGCTCATTTTTGCACATATGTAAAATGGAACAATATCCTGACATATTTCTTTCAAGAAATTGTGTAAGAAATTTGGCGAAACGCCGATGTTCATATGCCCACCAAACGATGCTACAGATGATGTTGTTACGCCAGATGAACGCCAAATGGTCACGAGCCACGACGAAGAGCAGGTAACGCTGAGCGTTATCGGGCCAGTGTTGTTCACGAGCCAACGCGTCGTTGTCGGCCAACAAACGCTCCAGCCACGGTTACGTACGCCACCAGTAAACGGTTGCAACAACGCCGTCGTCCAAACAAACGCCGTCACAGACGGCTGAATGCCGAACCGGTTCGTTAGAAGATCTACCGTCGCTGTTCAACGCCAAAACCAAACCAAACAACCAGCACCGCGTCCGCCGTTCGTTATTCGTCCGTCATGTAAATATATCAGAAAAGAATAGCAATACGTACGCCGTTATACACGCCAGGTCAGGTCGATGTCAAACGAACGAGTCCGTCGTCAGAGAAATGATAACCGTTCAGCCGAAACCCAACGTCAGCCATGAAGACAGGCCAAACGTCGAAAATAAGAACAGTTATAAATGTCACGCCGGCACGCTCAGTGAAGAGCGTCAAACGAAATACGCCGGTATGTCGTTACAGAAGCGCAGGGTGAGCTGAGATTTGTGGTAAGAAAACAGTGTCTGGTGTTACGCCGACGAGATCAGCGTACGTCGACAACAATGAAGAAGCCATCATCGGAAGACGGTTGTTCGCCAGCGAGAACAGCGCAGAGAGAGAGATAGAGACTTGACTTTAATTTAGCTAATCCGATCTGAATCGACCTGGCCCAACTCTGAAATACGAGAGCGAGATCTGAATCCACTTTCACTGAAACAGTTGGTGTTAGTCTGTGCCCATAAATATTAGAGATATGTGCTGTATTTAGAAAAATACACTAGTGTCAGGATAATACACTTTTATGCAAGCAATTTATGAAGAATTTGCAATTTGTAATAAATATGTGCTAAAATCCACTAAAATTTTATTTTGTTCTGAGTATTGCCATTAAGAATAACACATAATCTACCTTAAAAGTTTATAAATCACAAACTCTGTATTTTGTTTCCCATTCAATTTTCATTATATCAATTTTGCATGTCTTAACAGTCTTTTATTAAGATCAAATAACAAACTCATTCAAATAATATTAAATGTTACAAGAAACCAATATACAATATAATTTTTTACCTGAGCCTGAAGAGGATGCATCATCATTAGTTTCAAAGTATCATCAGGAGGAAGCAAAGAATCTAGTTGAGCACCTTGTTGTCTCACAGCTTGTCCCAGAAAAGATGCAAAACATCTATGTAGTGGGATGTGAAAAGATACCTGATATGGATTAATCTAAGGGGAAAAAATTATTTTAATGAAATAAAAATGATATAATTCAAAATTTGAAAAATAAAATTCAAAAAGGTTTAATAATTTCATCAATAGCTGCCATAATACTTAGATATTCCACAAATTAAATTGTTCAATCACCCAAAATTATATATATTTTAATATCTAAACAAAAAAAAATACTGCTAATAACATAATAGTTTGATTAAAAATATTTTTAAATACAATTAGATGACAAAACAAAAATATAATATCAAGAGATTTTTTTTTTTTTTTTTAGCATGTGCAGCACAAAATTGTTTCAATGCTTTCATTTGAAAATTGAAAATGAAATTTACATATATTGAATCAATATGCATATTAATTTTATTCAAACTTATAAAAGAATCTATATTTACAAGGCATCTGTTATGAATGGAATTCTAAAAAAATATATAGATATATAAATAGATGGAATTTTGATATTATTAGAATAAGATAAAATATTTAAAGACCATTTACATCATCACCAACTGAAAAGCCAACAGCAGCAAACCAATTCTGTAAAGCTTCTATACAGGCCGATATCACAGCTTTAGTTTTTTCCAGCATTTCCTGAAAAGGGAAATATATATAGTATAAAATATATATAAATTCTTAATTCTAGAGTTTTAAAATTGCATACTCTATACTGGTGATGGTACAATAACTGGTGGTTTTTTAATTGTGATACATTTATCCCTTAAGAGAAGATTTTTCAAAGGAGTATGCAAGAAGTTCAGAAAAAAAAAAATTCTATTACAACAAAATAAAACAAAAAAATCACTTCCTTTCTAATATAGCAATGAAAACTATAGTGAGAAAATCAAAATAGATGAATTCCCAAAATGCATTTGTAAAAAGAAAGAGACATATAATTCAAGGAAAATGCATAATATATGAAAAATGTGAATGAGGATGGCTATCAAGAAAGTGAATACAGGTTTCTAAAAGCAACATTCACCAACATGTATTTTTTTCCTACAATGATTGAAAATAGCTCCTTCATTGTGTACTTGATATCTATTACCAATTAGCTTCAAATGGCCCCATCCTTTCCAAAGTTTTGAACATTCAATAAAATTGCTTTGGAATCACCAGACCTTATTTATCTCCAGAACATATTACTGAGACAAAAATTACAACTCATTGATGATAATTTGAAGGAGAAAAATTAATATGAACAAGTTTTTGCTCAGCAGTACTTTTAATTATCAAACAAGACTTCCGGTATGTTCCATGATTATTTATACATGTAATTTATATATAGTATTTTATAAATCTTACCAAATATTTTAATGTTAATTACTGTATATAGAATAAATTCTAGTCACATATTTTTCAAAAAATTGTTGGAATTTTTATTTCATATTATGCATTATTTATTTCCAGAAGCTTAATTAATCTTTTAATTCCTTCAGGTATTTTCAAAAAGGAGAACTTTAAATTGTATAATAATTATATCAAAATGCATTTAAAAATTATTACAAGTTACATTTTCATTGTGATACAAGGTAACAATGTCATCAGTTAATGAAACAGCTGTTTGAAATTCAAAATAACATAAGACTATATACCTTCCGATTGTAAAGATTTTTTTTTTTTTTTTTTACATGATTTTTATATCTTCAGTTTTAATATTTACAGTCTAAAAAATTAACTTAAATAACTGCTATACATTCATAACTTTTATTTTATGAAAAATTAAGCACTTTTTTTTTGATAATTTTTAAAAGATAAAGAACAATTAAAATGGAAAGATCAAAATTTATGAGAAATTCATCAAATAAAATCTTGTCTTTATAATTAGAGTGAGTTTTTAATTATTTTAAAAATTTTCTGAAAAGTTGTTGCTGACCCTTCCATAACTTGCTGACCTTTTTATTAACTCACATCACATATTATGTGCATACAGTGAAATGAATCATAACTATGTTAAAAATAAGTCTATTCATTCAATATAATTTTAAAATAGTTATAACTCAAAAATAATAATAAATTACTCAATAACAGTTATAAATTAAACTCAATATAATTTATAACTTTTACGCAAACCCATTTTGCTTTACAATTTTTCTCTACATTAATAATTTTAAGTACATAATCCACAAAGCAGCAACCTTTTCAATGAAGTGCTATGCAATGCTTTTCAGCATTAAAAATTTTTTCTAGAAAATGTTGTTGCATTTTCCCTTAAAACAAAGCAAAAATGCAATTTATGGCAACAACACAGAAATAGGGAAATATTAGAATAGAGACATTCATAAGACATAGACAATTCACATTTCAATACTTAAAAAAAAAAAATCACAATTTAAGAAAAAAAATTTGTTTGAGATACACTAGAACTTAAGTTACTAATTAAAGAGTATATTCAGCCTATGAACCATTATCTTAATTTAAAATCATATTACTATTTACATTTATTCGAATTCATATTATAACATCACAATTACTATTTTCAAGTAAATTAATCAAGTATTATCACACTGTAGGAAAAAATAAAATAACTCATATTAATTTATATTAAACTTAATTATGCTCATCAATAATTCTATACAGATTTGATAAATTGCTTATATCTATAGTATCTTTGAAATCATTTGGTCTGCTCTCAAAATTTGATTGTTCTAGAGATAAATACAGCTAAGAGCTTTGCAATTTTACAAGAGAGAAAAATATGATAACACTTTAATTTAGTACACCATTCTCCTAATATTCAGATGGTACCATAAAGGACTATAAAAATTCAATTGAATTCAGTAGGCAGCACCCCTCCCTGTTCATTATTTCCCACAACAGTCGAATCTAAAATAAATTTCATCCGGCTATTGCACTACAAATTTTAGAACTTCTATCACAAAAAGCTAAGCATGAAATGTCAAATTATAACAAAACAATTTTCTGATTAATATTTCAGGAATAACAAAAAAAAATATGCAAACATTTCCAAGCAAGGTGGATAGCAAATTTGATTTCTCAAAATTTACAAATATTTTGTATATTTGTTGTACTACAAATTTTTGAAGAAAGAAAAATTCAAAATTTAACTAGAAACAGCAGCAACATTTCAAAAGTTTATTATGCTCGCTCCGAGTATTAAATGAACAAAAATAAATATGCAATGCGGTCCAATTATTGAATTAAAAACATTAATATCTAAGACATGATAAATGATAAAAAGATAAAGTACTTTAATCAGAATTGAATTATAATGATATTTTAATAAGACCATTTTTACATTATACTTACTGGACTTTTCAAATGAGAAATAAGAGCCCACATTGGTGTAGCAGATGCTTCCAATTCAGCAGAAAATGCAGCATAATATGTATTGGATTCAAATTCTACATGTGCTTTAAGTTCTCTTTGATTTACATTCATACCTGAAATAAAATCTCATTTATGATTTCCCAATAATATGGAATGCAGAAAAAAAGGGGGGATGCATTATAATTGCTACATCATACTTGGCCTCAAAAAAATTTCATACAAAAAAATCATTAAAATACTGCTTTTATTTCAATTTACATTTAAAGATCACCAAATTGTTTTTTACTTTAAACATTTTTCAATTTTTTTTTTTTAATATATGAAAAGATGTTTTTGACTTATTTGCATTAAAACGGCCTTAAGGAGTGTTTTAACATATTGCAAGTTCTAATAAAATAACACAAATCAGGAATACAATCTGGTAATTAACATTTAAAAAATTGTAGATATTTTTAAATAAATCATTTCTTCCATTAAATAAAGAATTAAAATTGAAGCTTTATTTAATATATACACATACTTTTGTTGCATAAAATTATAGCAAATGCTAGATCAAATCAATTTAAAATGATGCATTGTTCATCCAAGTGTTTTGTGTTGTAATATCTAAAAAAAAATATTTTTTAACATTCATCTTATTTTAAATTAAGTTATATGTATGTTCAACAATATAAAAATAAAAGAAATTAATGATTCATAAGTTCATGCAATACTAAGTAAATGATTAAAAGAAATTAATAAAAAATAAAATTAATAAATAATAAAAGAAATTAATGATTCATAAGTCAATGAAATACTAAGCAAAGGATAAAGAACTATCAATTTAAAATAAGTACCTTGAAATAATGAGAGAAATTTAAACCACTGATTTAATAGGTTGTTATCACTCAGAAACTCATGTGCAACAGCAGCATGAGTAAGGACATTGTTAAGGTCACTGACAAGAGGCCAATAGCAGTGTTCTTTCATTATATGGTGACCACAATCTACAACTAAGTGCTCGTTCTTCTCAGGACCTAGAAGGAAAATATTTCCAATTTGAAGGAAAAAAATAATTTCTAGAAATGTTTCAAGTATCAAAAAGTGTTTTTAAAAAGGGTCAGGGGGGGAAATGATTAAAATATATGTTGCCTGAAATATATTTAAAACAAAGGGAAAATATCATTGGTTTCATCACAATAAAAACCGGTAATTTACCAATATTAATATTTTACCGATTATTGATTTAATATACACAAAAAAATAACAATAACTTCCACGTATTACACAGATCCAAGTTACTGATGCATAGCATTTGAATAATATAAGAGACATTTCATTAAAATGCTAGAAGTACATATGGTATATTTCCACAGAAAAGACAATAGTCGAATCATAAAACAAAGGCCTCTAAAATCTGGGGTTGTCTTACAGAACAGATACAAAAAAAAATTAGATCAAAAATTTTATCAAAATATATATATATATATAAATCACTCACAAACAAATCACTCACTAATGTATTTAAGATCCAGCAAAATCTTTACATTCCTCCTAAGCCTTCATTAAGGCAAATAACTTTTCAAATACATCCTCACTTTCGTTGTTGAGAAGCTCATCACATAAGTCCCATTCTGTACCTAGCAAGTTGATTTCTGCTTCATTCATCAGTATCCCATAACAGAAAAATTGTCCTCAATGTCATTCATAGCATTAGCAACTCCACACTTTTTGAAGGATTCGATTACTGTTTCCTTTTTCACATTTTCCCATAATTCGACCACAAAATCACACAGGATAATGAAGGACAAAGCCAGCACAGCTACACTTTTCACATACAACTTTTCTCACCACTCCTCATCCAGTTATTCCATTGTTCGTGCATAGTATCTTTGAAAGGTTTATTCAGAGAAACAGTGATGCTACATCTAAAGGTTGTAGCATCACAGTTAAGCCCCCAATATAACACCAATCTTATACTGTTCCATACTAAGCGATTATTAATGGTCTAAGTTATATGACTGTGAAACATATCCATCACTAAAAAACTACCTGGATTTCATAGTGCACCTGGTACCTTCTACAACACATTTTCCATCCACAATTTTGCAACATTCTGATCCATTCACCCATTTTCGTGAAAATAAACAAAAAAATAACTGACGCGAATTTCATTTTAGAAGTAGTGTTAATCTTGAAAATGATCTTAAGTTTTAACTTTGTTCCATCTGCCATGCAAGTTTATTTTACTGTAAACCTAGTCTTTTCATGATCAGTACTTCTGAATTGAATAGTTTTTATGCCTTGTTTCCATAATGAAAACTATAGTGAGAAAATCAAAATAGATGAATTCCCAAAATGCATTTGTAAAAAGAAAGAGACATATAATTCAAGGAAAATGCATAATATATGAAAAATGTGAATGAGGATGGCTATCAAGAAAGTGAATACAGGTTTCTAAAAGCAACATTCACCAACATGTATTTAAACTTTATCGGTGTTTCATCCATTTTCTAATATAAGATAATGGAAAGTTGTATTTTTGCCTCGTACCAATAACAAATTGTGAAAACTTGCAACTTTAAGGATCATATCTCGTAGTAACATCTAAGCAATTTTTTTGTTTTCAGTTGTATTATTAGATTTCTTCTGTTCAAAAAACTATTATACCAACTTACTGTTGCTTTAAATTCTTTGCCTTGTTCTGGACTGATCCATGTCTGCTTCAATACATAAGCCCTAATCATATTTCTCATAACATGACAATTCTA
This sequence comes from Nephila pilipes, assembly GCA_019974015.1. Lineage (NCBI taxonomy): Eukaryota > Metazoa > Arthropoda > Arachnida > Araneae > Nephilidae > Nephila > Nephila pilipes. The sequence goes on along the minus strand of BMAW01116147.1, from coordinate 289,239 downwards.
CCTCTGTTCTTGTATCCATTCTGCAATGTTATTTTCTAAATCTATCTATCAAGCTATTCCTCACTTCGTAGAATACTTTTTCACTGGCATTTTTTTAATAGCATTTTCATTCTTCATCCAACATCTTACCATCTTCTCTGCCATATCAAAAGCCCTCTCAGAAACACAGTGTCCAATTCTTTAGTCTGTTTTATGACTTTAACTAGAAGCTCCATTGATATTTTCTTCTTTTCATTGGTTCCACGATTGGGTCCACACTTCACAAATTTTATGCTGATTACAATTATAGTACTAATTGTTTAAACGCATGACACTACCTACAACAAAACATTTTAGAGGTAAGTGTGAGTTCATGCTTCTATAAGCAGTGCTGACAGATGCAAGAAAATAAAATTTGTTCCAGGTGATGATCACTAATCTAAATTAAATACATATACCGTGTTCGTAGTTTGGGATTCGTCTTATAGGACAGACATATGCCAACACTATAAAACTTTTTGATGTAACTTTAAATATATATATACCTCACTTATCTGAAAATCGTCTTATCTGTGAAAATATATCGTAAATATAAATTTTACAAATTGAATTGTCTATATGGAAATTACAATTACTTATTTAGTATCACAGAATATACTGAACGAATAAAATAATTTACAAAAAAAAAAATTTCTCAAACAATATATGAAAAATTTAATATGAAATATTTTTTGAAAAATTTATCCAAAAAAATTTTCAATTATATATTTTTTCAATGAAATAAAAATTGCAAATATAATTATAAATAAGTCTGATCCAATCTGTACTACAAAGGCTTTACAATATCAAAAATAGTCATAAAATAATTGCATATATGTAAATCATATAGATAAAAGTAAGGTATTTAACTTATTTTTTGTTTCTATATCCCTCATATAAAAACTATCTAAAAATGCATACAATTTATATCAAATTTAACTTAAAGTATATTTTAATAATTACATATCTTGTGCTTAAGTTAAAAATAATTTATAGTTTAAATTATCAACACATAGTTCCAAATGAAATTATCATAAAAAAATATTAAAAAATCCTTACTTTTTCATTACCATAACAATTAATATGTGCTCATGAACATTTAACACAGCAGCTTTACAAAACTACACTAAACCAAATGAAAACTTTCACCATTTTCAAATAATTTCTACTCAATTTGCAGCTACTTTTGTAAAGAAACTGAGGTGAACCAAATGAAGTGTTTTATATGGCATACTTTTAGTATATTGTTAGGAATTCAATAAAATAATAATCCCCTGCATAAAGTTCCATCATATTTTTCTCAAATATTTATGTGCAATTGTTATTTAGCTGTTATAAAATTTGAGTATATCAGAGTAACATTATTATTCCTCAAAGCAACATTTCCCAATTACATTCATTATTATCAATTATTGCTGTACGTCCTTAAGAAAAGGACAAATAAAATATGGAATTTCTTTTTGAATTCAAAACCAAACTTACATTTATGAACATTTTTCAACACAGTAAAAGAGAAATATGTATATATACTTACACTGCAAAGTACTTTTCTGTGAAATTGATAGCATCATAGAATTCAAACTATCCACCATAATTTGTAACAAGTCAAAATCCTTTGTCATATGATAGGCAAGATCTTCATTACTAAAGAGTTGAACACTTACATGTACAACTCTATTAGAAAGTGTTTCAGAATCTTTAGATTTAGATAACATTTTGCTAATCAAGCCATAGTGTTTCACAAATATCTTTGTAAATGCTTCCTGTAAGAGATAGAACAGAAATATAAAAACACTATGACATTAATGTGAAATACACTTTAAATATCAATTAATAAATATTAAAAGTATAATAGGAAAAGTATACTCTTAAGATTGAAATATAATTCATGAAAGTTAAATTTATTAAATGAGTTTCAATTTTCAAATTTCATTTAGTACTCTGCTGAAATCTAATATGCCATTTTAAGGCAAACTATTATGTTTTCCTATAAATGTTATGTCCTTTTGATTTCAGTTTCTGATACTTTTTTTTAATAAATTACTATAAATAATTAATTTTAATATTGATTACGAATTTCTTCACTTTTATTTTGAAAAGTTCTACATGAAATTTTAAGAAAGTCAACAATATAATCAAAACATCAAACTATTGTAAATATTGAATTCATATTCTAAAATCCTGTAACACTTTTCATTCTGGTAGAGAACTAGAAAACATTTTTAAAAATCATTTTGATATAGTTTAATCAACAGATGGGTTTACTTTGTAGAAATATGTAGTTGTAATAACATGAAATATAGTTCAATTTGCCAGAAAGTGACATAAAAGCAACAGGTCTTTAATCTATTTGTATTATTTGTGGAAGAGAATTAATCTAAATTCATGACAATGATGATTATGAAGTTTTAAAACATTTATTGGATCCACAGGCAAAAGAGATTAGTAAAAAAAAAAATTTCATACTTTTTTTCATTTAGATATCTAGACTTTATCAACTGACATGAGTTCAAAAATCACAAATTAGTGGCTTTTAAATTAGTGGCACAAATTAGTGGCAAAGGTGTGAGCTACACAGCATTTTCATCAGAATTATAATCAATTGAATGGGAGAAGTTATCAATTGGATTTTAGCCAATGAAATAGAAATGGATTGGAATAATTGTTTGAAAAAAATCTGTGTACATGCTCACTACCTAGAAAAAAAAAATCAAAAGAACCTATCAAACTTGGGAAAATAGATGAAAATCTTTTTTCAAAACAGAAAAACCAAGTTGGCAAATTGCTGTCATAATAATGGATCTTCAGCAGATTATATAGGGGGAAGCAACTAGTGCTTTATAGTACCAGTTTCGAACAGAAATGCAACTACTTTTTTTAAAGAAACAAAGCAAAATATCAAAGACGGATTAACAATTTTTCCAATTATTGGAAAGCATATAAAACAGAAAAACTGAGAGCTGCAAACTTCGAATATACTGGTATAAATTTCAATGGTATAATTTGGTTGATTCCGATAGTGTAGCACATATGGAAATAAAAAACATCACAGAACTGAAAATGGCACATAAATTCATTTATGTGAATTTATAAGGAGTTGCTTTTATAAAGAGGAAGACTCATTTATTGCTATTTTCAATGTTGTTAGAGAGTTTTGACAACTTGAATAATGTAATTGTTGTAATATATTTAATTTATTTATAATTTAAGTGGAGGTAGGTTTTTTTTGTTTGGTTAAAGTAATAAAATGCAAAAACTTTGGTATAATTCTTCAAATTCTCACTGATTAACAAGCTAATACACAAAAAACAAAAACTCACTTTGTAAGTCAAGTCCGGCATCATATTTAAGAGTAAACAAACAAGTTTCTGAGGAAATTCAAATTTAATAGTCCAAAATACAAGTTCATCCAAAAAGGAGGAGTTTTTTAATTGGTCAGCAGCATACCATGCAGTTCTATCTGTAGGGAGAAAAATACATTTTATACAACTGTAAAAATTATGTTTATTTACGACTCTATTAGCCTAATATAAAAGAATGGAACCCACCTAAAAAAAATTTCTCAGATTAAAAATACTAACAAATCTTAATATGTTTAGATTTATTTAGCATATTTCAATAAATTTATTTTTATTGAATTAATCCAATATTTCCATATAAATGTAGTTATACTTTGTCTTCCATATTTTAATATCAAATATTATTAAGTTGGATCGTAAATAACTTCAGCTTTTAATCAGATATTTATTTTGCTTTCATTAAATAACAAGTTATATTAATTTATTATGTATTCACCACAGTTACCTATGATCTTCCTGGAAGCTTATCAATGTCTTCCTCATAAAATGTGACCAACTTAAACTGGAAGAAATTTTAGACAGCTTAACTGACTTGCTCATGAGAATTGAAGATTTTGCCTTATAAAAAGCTTTGTAAGGAAGAGAAAAAATGCTACTCCACTGGGGAAAGCTCCAAGAAGTAAGATGGGTATAGTTAAATAGACCATCCAGGCCCAAGAATCTTTTCTTGGGTCACAAAAAGAATGACATTTTTGGGACTGATGAGTACAGGACACTTTTCATAGTTTCTCTTTCATTCAATGCAACTGCTGAATACATGTATCCGCTACAATCCTTATATTTGGCTTTAAAAATTCTTGATGAATTATATCTTGACAATCCCAACATACACACAATAAAATCTTTTTTCCATTAATGCTTGCTTCTGGTTCTGGTAGGGGGTGGTTAATCCTTATCAAGCCACAGGTTAGAAAGATGTCTCACCATCAGTTCATTTTTTAAGGTCGCATCTCCACAACGTAATTTGACAAACCAATTTTTAACTGCCCTATCAGTTATTAATCTCCCCTTGTATGCTCTGCATATTTTTTTTTTTTTAGCTGTCCCCTTAGCCCTACTACTGTGTTTAAATTCCCAAAGCATTACATGATGAATATGCATTTTTTCACTCTTCATTTTAAGTGTGAAAAGCAATAGTTTACTGTTACATGCACCACTATTAACAGCTTTCAGAAGATTTAATTGAAAATTTGTCTATTAAGCGAAAACAAAAACTCATTCGTCCCAGTGATTTATGGGGGTGAATATGAATAGTAAATTCTATCAAGTTGCATCACATTTTACTAATGATTCATCTTAATAATTTTTTAACACATAAAGAAGAGAAATTGCTTATTTGGAGAATGTTTCTAAATTTAAAGCATATAGTATAGTTGAGTGTTGCAGCCGAACAAATTTATCTTAATATTGGGACATTTTTCAGTCAGACAAATGTGTTCCCAAGTTTCAAGAAAAATGAAATGAAGAATCCCAGATTTCTTGTACCTTACTATTAGGTGAAGATAACCTTAAAATTTCTTCAAAAAATGAACAAATAGAGAACATATCTTAATACCAAACATTTGAATATCTGAAAATAATGATTTTTTACTTGAAAAATTTTGGTTTGGGATCATAAGTACTAATTTTATATAAGCCTAAATCTGTAAAAAAAAAAAAAATAGACTAACATTTGTAATTTTCAAAATGTAGATACCGGGTGGCCCAGCAGGTAATGTTTGAAACAAAGTCCAATAGATGGCTCTAGGTACACGTGAGTGAAGCCAAACTTGGTGTGCATGTTCCGGTGAGTGGGCAATTGTAAATGTGATGTTCCTTCAGTCTGCGGTGCGCTTTAGCAGGTGATTCTCATTAGTAAACATGAACAAATATTCGAATCTTTATTGTGCTTCAAATGGCCAGATGTGATGAAAATGTGGAGGCAGTTCAACGAGCATGGCAGGAGAAGTTCCACAACAAGAATTGGGCAAACAAAAGGACTATGGCAAGGTGAGTCATTTTGTGCGTTTTACGGTACAAATGTTTTCCTTTTTGCTTCCATGTTTGTTCTGAAAAATGTATTTCAATCCTCTTCCCTGTAGACTGTATGCCAAGTTCAAACGTACTGGATCGATGGAAGACGATAAAAAAAAGCTATGGTAACAGCCACTGCTACTGTGGTCACAGATGGTGCAAAACAGATTGTCGACGACTTTTTCGCTGCCGATCCGACCTGATCTGTAAGGAGAGCAGCAGAAATGTTGGGAATAAAGTGTACATCACTTCAGCGAATAATGAAAGAGCTCGAATTGTCGCCTTACAAAATTCAAGTAACCCACCTCTCAATGAAGACCATACACAAAGACGATTTGAGTTTGCACAGCTTATGCTTGAAAAACTTCAAACAGGTGAAATCGATGTAAAGAAAATTTGGTTTTCAGATGAGGCCTACTTCACTTTGGATGGCCATCTGAACAAACAGAATTATTGCTACTGGGGCAGAGAAAGGCTGGAGATCACTGTTGTCCGAAGCCTCCACCCGAAAAAATTTCTTGTGTGGTGAGCAATATCCTCGCATGGTGTATTTGGCCCTATTTTCATTGATGGAACTCTAAGCGTGGCGAATTACAGAAAGTTCCTGGGCGAGGAGTTCATCCCTTTTCTTCGTGGTCATGACTTGGTCCAAGGTCATTGGTTTATGCAGGATGGAACAAGACCACATCGTACGGCGGATGTTTTCGAGGTGCTCAATGAGCATTTTAGCGATCGAATCATTGGGTTAGATTACCCATCGCACTTCCAAGGTGGTATCGAATGGCCTCCATATTCACCAGATCTGAACCCCTGCGATTACTACCTATGGGGTTATTTGAAGAGCTAAGTGTGGCAGACAAGTCCTACGAACCTTCCAGAACTCAAAACCACCATTACAACTGCTGTCGACACGATTGATAGTGAGGCCTGCTCACAAGTAATGGTTGGATTCCAGAACAGTCTAACTGCTGTCCTTGTTAAAGATGGCGGGCACTTCGAACCTCTTTATCATTAATTGCCCAATATGTTCATTCAATAAACGTCATTAAATTCTTCTCATGTCTCTTATTTATTTTTATTTTTTTCATTTGTTTCAAACATTACCCGCTGGGCCACCCGGTATCTATATCCTGCATGCTACATGCTAATAATACTCATAAGCAGGGTTTAATTTAAAAATCTTAATTTCAATTTTGAAATCAATTATTTATATTTATATAATACAAATAAATAACAATCATAAGAAACATTAAGAATATGAAAACTGTAAAAATCTAAATGCAAGACATCTGTGGAATTTATATATTGAATTTGAGTCAGCTATTTTGAATTGTAAATTTAAGTGACATATATAACAAATCAATTCAAATGAAAATTCTATAGTAATAAAATTGTAATTATATCTATAATAATAAGTAAAGTAATGCAAATAAAAATAATACAAACCATTTAATTTATTATTTAAAAAAGGAGTTTCTTTAAAGTAGTTTCTATTTCTAATGGAGAAAGCAAATAATGTGAATGATAAAAACAAGTTTGCACAATTTTTCGGCAAAATTTCAATTATGGAACAAATATAAGAATTTTAGGGAAATTTTAATTTTTCTGAATGTTAAACAAATATTTATTGAAGCTTTATGATAATAATATTGCACAACTAATATATTAACCTACTATTAGTATTGCTCCAATCAGAATTTTTAATATTGAATCATTGATTTTAAAACTACTTAATTTTTTTTTATTACACACGTATAAACAATATCTGTATGAGGTAGAATTCAGATATTTTTCATGTCGTTTAAAAATCTTCAAATCATAAAACTATACCATGTTTTACCTAATATAGCATTTGACAATAACAAAAATAATAATGAAAGAATAAAACAAATAAATATAATTCAGAACATTTATTCCTTAGAATGAGCCCAACAGATCATCTAAAGATTAAATCAATAATAATAATAATGTGTATCACAATCCAAAGGATCAATCAATCTACAACTTTCAGAGTGATCAACATATACAGAATTATTCATAATTGAATGATCTTTCACAGAATAAATCCAAATTATAAACATTAAGTCAAAAACAGAAGTGATCAACTTTACAACATCCTATAGTTCTTAATTCTGAACTCATTTACTTTTAATATTGCAAAAACTTTATAACATACAATCTCTCTCTCTCTTTTAAATACATCAATTACTTTATTTAAATTTTATGTTAAAAAAAAATTTTTAACACAAAAATACAAAAACATAATAAGTTTTAAAAATCACAAAACAATAGGAAAAAATTTCTTCTTTCATTGTATGATAAAATCTTAAAAGTCAACTTACAGTGGATTACTTCAAATACTTATTTAGTTAAATATTTTCAATAATATCACGTTAATAAATCAAATAATTTTACAAACCATCACTAGTACTGATATCTTCATTTGATGATTGTAAACTGTTTCTTGCATTAAGATACTGAGAAAGACTTTCACGTCTATATTGAAGATGATTTCCAGACTCGCAATCTAAAAAAAGGGCCTTTTACTAAACTGAATATTCATTTACTAAAGGACAAAGTAAAAACACACAAAAAAATTTTTTAATTTATATCAACAATTCTAATATTTAATATCTATATTTAACATCTACTATTTAATAAAATTACAATTAATCCTGAAAAAAGAAATTCGAACAATACAAAAAAACTCACCTGAACAACAAAATACACATTGAGCAACAACTAGTATTCTTTTCTTTTTAGTTTTTTTTTAAATTTACTTATTCATTAAATATTTTAAAATATAAATCTATTTTCTTTAGATAAGACTTATAAAATAAGAAATTCCTAATTTTCATTCTAAAATATATAATGAAGTTTTTGATATGAAAAATATGTAACAACTAATTAAACAATACACGTATAAATAAATATGTAAAAGCAACTTACCCACGGCCAACATGTAATATATCTGAGGATTAATAAGGGCTTGAGTCATAACCATTCTCATTGCAGCTCCCATTTCACTGTGTGATTGCAAGAGTGTCAAGTAACCATCTGCAAAGTGCATAGCTGTATGATGTGTATCTAAAAAGGCTAAGGAAAATGAATATATGCATTTGCCTATAATTTAAATCATTAATCAAAATATTATTTTAAACGCAAAATATTAAAATGAAATTTTTAAGCAAGCTCTAAAAAATTGTTAATCATTAAAATATTTGGAAAAATATATTGCACATTAAGGTTTTAAAATTTATACAACTAACTAACCTGGCTCACTATTCTCCCTTAAATGCTGAACCAGCCTCAAAAATAAACGAGGCATCAATAATTCAGCAACGCAAAGAAGATCTGGAGGTGCCTCTGGTTTGTTTCTTTGGTTCTGTAAACCATGCCTTTGACAAAACCTGTTAAACACAGTTAAAACACAAATTTTAGAGCAGTACAGAACATTAAATCAAGTATAAATGGAAAATAAAGAGAAAGTTTCATATATGTACACCTTTGTCTTTAATATCACTACATAACTAAAAATGCTGTAATTAACTAAAATTTTAGATATGCATTTCACTGAAGAAAACAGTCTACTATGTACAGCATCAAAACTATGCCAAAATTAACTTTTAAAATAAGATAAATTAACTCATTTTTAATACAAAAAAGGAAATAAAAATTTAATTTATGAAAGGAAATACATCAAAATAATTCTACACACAAATCCTTTAAAGAACGGAAAATACTAAATGAAAAGTAAAAAATTCATATTGTAATTGTGCTTACCCTGATTCTTTCATAACACTTTTATCTCCACAATCACATGCTCCTCCAGCTTGACTACGAAACATATTAAAGTCATGACCTTTGTGGTCCCCCCTTTGGAAGCACTCAGAACATAAAGACATACAAGGGGATATCCCACAGGTACGACATCGATAAGCAACGAAATTGGCAGTCCATACAAGTCCACAGGTGGTAGCATTATCATACCTTCTGACTAAAAAAAAAAAAAGATAACCAATAATAGTTAATATACATACATGAATAAATATCCTTATTAATAGAATAATGACTGTTCATGTATGATTAATATATAAGCCTTCAAAATTCTTACATGGTCAATTTAAATGCTTTCTGAAAAACAGATTAAAAGAACCAATTATTTTGAAACTGTTCATCTAAAAGAGCTAGATACCATGCTTAGTACTCAAACAAAATCCATTCCCCCTTACTGCCAGGAAATTTTGTTAGGCAGTTCTATTCTTTTTTTAACCTGTTCACTGCTTCCAGTTCTTTTTTCTCCTGTTTATTCCTTCCTATCTGTTCAGTGCTCTCAGTTTTTTTCTTTACTTTCTGTTCATTTAAATCAGACCTGGCCAACCAGCAGAATACACACGATTCTCCTGGTATCAACCTGTGGCCGAAGGAGCTGGGCTATCTAAACAAAAATGTAAACTTGTTATTGTACATAAAAGTAAAAAAGAGCCTTCCACCATAAGTCATTCATTCACATATCCCATTACTATAAGAGTATCTTAATACATTGATTCAACTATCATCACAACTTTTCTTCTATATTCCTATTCAGAAAAAATTACAAAGGTGAGCCCATTTTAAAAAGGGTATGGGTCATCTAACATAAGTGAGCAATATACAATGTATATATAACCAGTAAACCCACTGAAAAGCACAGGTGCGCATTACTAGACTAGGAGAGAATGTGATGCACAGAACAGCCAATCTGTCTGCAGCACTCTTAATATATTTTCAGCCAAAAGCCTATGTTTTAGACAGATTGACTGATTGGTGCGTTTTGATCACAAAAACTTAGCATCAGCATTTTGTTGTAACCGCAGGACAGTTTTAAAATTATATTTCATGCAAATATATTTAATTCAATAAAATTAACTTTCCTTTAATTTATTGCAGAATGTTTTTGATTTATCTAATGGGATTCAGAAGGATTAGTCACTTTTAGCAACTTGAGAGGTGAAAGAAAGAGTAGTTTTTAATATAAGAATATGAATTTATGTTAAAAGAGCCAAAATTAAAAAAGTGATTAATCAAATTTATCACGGATACATACACATTTAATGCAGTCTGCTGGAATAAAATGCATTTCAAAAGTGTCCACAAAATTTTTTGGGTTGGACAGGCCTGATTTAAACAATTAAAATGCTCTTAACTCTTTTTCTTTTTTTTTTTTTTCCTCACTTACTGCTCATTCATGAATACATTGGTTCGCTTCCCATTTAAGCAATTTATCAAAAGGATTATTCCTTCATTCTAGAATCCTCTTTTAAAATTAGAAATAATTTCTTATTCCAGGATCATTTAATAATACTGAAGAAAAGCAATATTTCAGGCATAGATTATAAATGGATGCAAGAGTCAATATTTATTAAAGCAACCAATTTAGAATGATGAAGAAATATTATCTTCATCATTCTAAAATAATCTTAGAAACAATGAAATTCCCAACAATTCAGGATGTTTTAAAGCAACTTGCTCATAATTTTTTAATGTAATTCTTTAAAGTGAAGCAGTGTTTATTAATAGAATAATTCGAACGAATATATTCAGAAGAATATTGAAAAAATTTTAATAATTCAATAAATTTTTAAAAATTAAACCAATTTCATAATTTTTACATTCAAATAGAATCAAAAATGGATATTTAATCATATTTTTAATTTTCAATCTATTTTATATTAATATAATTGTGAATGCAAATAGAACTCTTGAACAACGAACATAAACGTTTTGCTTAAGCATTTATTATTCTTTCAAAGAATATTTTTTGACAGTCAATATTTGTTTTTGGTCTCCCAATGCAAAACTAAGTACTTAAAGATGATTTGTTACTGTTGGTTTGTGTGTGTATATCATATTTGGCACGAACACTAATTTAAATTTGATCAAATCTAAGAATAATTTTTAATGAATGCTAGATAGAAATTCTGTCTTAATTTTGATTCTTATTATTTTGCATTTGAAAGGTGAAAACCAAATAAAAGTAGAATAGGAATTTATATATTTACTATATTTCTCATGAACTTTTATTAATTTGTTCCTTTACCTAAAAATATGAAAGTATTTAAGCAAGTTTATGCACAAATTAATAAACATTTGATGATCATGCAAGCTAAACTAAAACATATTATATTTGAATATTATTTTTATGAGTTTTATAAGCAAGAGCATAATAACTTGTACATGTATCGTAAAATACAAAGAACTTGAAATTGACCTTTTTATTTTTTAATAAAAATATTAATTTTTTTGATATTTTCAGTTTCATATAAAGATCCATTTTAAATCTCCTCCAAACAAATTCATATTTTACATAACTGTTAACTTTTAATAATTATATAAGGTGATGCCAATAAAAGCACTTAAGCATTTTCAAGTTTGCTTGATATTATTGTATAAGTAAATTTTCTTTAAATTTGTTATTAAAATGTTTGCTATTATTATATAACTTGAAATTGCAAAATACAATACACAAAGCAGAGTTTGTTGCAAAATTTTAACTGTAATTTATGAAGTATGTAATTTAATGGATTACATATTGAAAATTTAAGGTATTTAATATATCTGGACCTGCTACATGACATTTAATTTTTCAAACATGAGTTATATATTTAAATCCATAACTAAATGTATTTATTTCCTCTCTCTATGTGTGTATGTGTGTGATTCAAAATCTTTTCCAATGAGTTTCACCTTTGAAAAAAATACATATTTCTTTAAGCAAAGCTTATTGAGAATAGTTAATAAAAAATTTCAAGAGGTCAGTTAGCTGAAATTTTAAATCTACTCTCTGACTTAGTATTTTCATTCTCGTTTACTTGGGTCATAATGGTTTGCAAAACTTCATAGTTTGGAATTTCTTGTTTAGTTTCAAAATTCATTTGTCAATACCTTTTCCATCATCAAATGCCAATTTCAAATAAGATACTGAATTTAAGTATTCTGTTCTGAAAATCAAAAGCTCATTGATATTGCACCAGCAACTACAAATCTTATGAATTTATGGTTAATGGTATAAATTATAACAATAACAGAGAATTTAAAAACAATCTAGCATTGAATTATTTAAGAATCTTTAAAAAAAAAGTTATATACTCAGAAAAACAATGTCAAATAGCTGATGAAATTACTGGCAAATGATTTACAACCATTTTCTATGATTGAGAATACAGGTTCTAAGGATGCACTTACATTTTAAATTCACAATATACTCTAAGAGATAGAGACAAATTTAAAATTCTTTATTACAAGCAATAACTTTATTTATTTTGGATATGCAAATATATATATAATATGGTGTTCTGTTAAGTATTAATATACAAAATAATTTTAAATTATTATATATATTTGTATTATATAATATTATATAATAGAAATATACAAATTTAACCAAACCATCTTGACTTTTTGTCAAATGTACAAAGCAATGCAATAAGAACACATATATAAATCTATAATATTACATTCACTTGAGATATCGTACAAGGAATCTAAAGTATAGTTCTTTAAAATTGAACTAGGATAGGTATAAAAACATTTTACATAAGAGAACAGAAATTCCCATCTCTAATTCAAAGACTTCAATGATAATGTGAAGTAGAATGAGAACAGAATACTATTTTATGACAAATAACAACTTGTATAAAAATGTCATCAATATACTATTCTCTTAATTCTTAAATAAGAAATACAAACTTGCGAATTATATTAAAATTATATACCAAAAAAAAATCAAGATTCCTCTCTTTTTTTTTTTGACAAGTGTTTTAAATGTGAGAGTGAATGATAAGTAAACCAATTAATTATCTGGTTATAAACATAAGATTTAAGAAAACCAATGCATCATAAAGATAAACAGCAAGAATAATTTTTTTTTAATAAGATGGGTTGCACAAATCCAAATGGAAATAATGCTAACATCTTTCCAAGGTAACACAAAGTTACACACATTTAAAAGGTAAAATTAATCATTTGCCCTGTACCAATATTTAAAAATTCAAATAGTTTTAAATTAATGGAATCTCTGATGCAAGAGTAATAAATTTCGAAATCAAAAAACCTTCAATAATATTCAAATTGCAAATTAAAACAATAAACAAATTATTTAACCTGTTTGAGTATAGTCTTCAGGAGTTCTTCCACCTGCTAAGAGCCATCTGCACCAATCTATAGAATCCCAGTCATTGATAGGTACTAAAGGATTTAATATTGAGTCAAATACTTCATTTGTAATATCTGAATTACTTTGAGAAGTACAAACTCCTTGAATATATGCTGCTGTGGCCCGTTTACCCTTCTTGATTAAAACGTCTGCAGCTTCAGCGGCCAACATGATTTACAAAGACAAATTAGTGTCAATAAAATTTAACTGCATTTCTGATGAAAAATTTATGTAAAAAGTTAAGAGAAATTATGTTTCTAAGTTTCTGCTGAAATAAATTATACTTATGCTAGTTATATCCAGGATTCCATCCATATTTGGACAATGTTGTGTTGCCATATGTTACTAACAATATTGTTTATCAATTTCTCAGCTGATTAAGGCCTGTTCAGTGCTTAAGAAAAAAACATTCATAACTATTTTAAATTAAGTAAATTTTAGGTCAAGAACTGACTTTTACACTCTTTTGAAGATAAATATTCTAATAAACACAATTTCAAGGGGTTTTTTTCTATTTTAACCAAAAAATTCAATTTTTAAAAAGATTTGTTCAGAAGGACCCGTTACGGCGCAAAAAATTTATGTTTCAGTTGAGTCCCTCGTTTACGCATTGGTATATTTATGGAAAGTCATGATTAAAATAGAAATACTTTGAAATAGATCTTGAAAATTCTTATATGTTACAAAATATAGAATCGCCTGATGTGAATGAGATTTCTTTTCTGTAAATTTATACAAAATGTTCTTTTTTTTCTAGATCAACAACGAAAAAGCGAAACAGAAATAAAAGAAACTTCTGTAGATTGGCATTTTCATTATCTCCATTTAAATTTTTGGAAATGCTTGTTGTTTTCTTTTAATTAGAATAATTTTTATCAATTATATAAGGTGGTTTTATATATCAATATAAAATATATATATATATGCTTCGAATTCTGCCTTCCTCTTGTAATTACGGATAATTTCGTTCATTAATAAGGCATCAAATAATTCCTGATCTTTCACACTAGTATCATAAACATATTTTCGAGTGAGTGACAAAAATCCGTTGATAGAGGAAAGAAATTTCGAAAATAATTGTTTAAAACAGCTATTGAATAAGATTTATATATTTGGGTTTAAATTTTTAAAAAATTGATAATCTTGTATTACATATAATGTAAGGTGTAGTAAAAGAAAAGTTTTTTATGTACAACTTAAATATTGATAATGGTTTACTTATAAATATACATAGCCTTATATTTGTGACTTGTTGATGTATCTTATGGGGAATCTTATATCTAATAAAAAGTAAATTTATAATGAAATAGGTATGCATCGAAGATCTTACACGTTTCGTTTATTTCATAATTATAATGAAAAATAATAATAATAAATTGCATTATAAACTTTTTTTTTTTTTTTTTCATTAAAAAAGCATAAAAATTTTTGTTACCAAGATTCTTCGTCTTATGTGGGTGTATGCGAATGAAATCAATCTGATAAGGAGGATAATGACAAAAATAACTTTACTCATAAATATTTAGGACAAAACAAACACAGATAACAAAACCTTAACAAATTAATTTTAATTTAGTTTAGTTTTTATTAACGTCGCACTAGAAGCAACACGAGGGCTATTGGCGACGGAAACAAATTAATAGCACAATCATGAAGTACAACACTTGTACAGATTAGCGACACATCAGGAACGAAAACAGCATTTCACAGATCAAGAACATAGATACAAAGCAGCACTTGTACTAGCAATCATAACATTTTAATAACGTTCAGTTTATCAACTTGCTAGTTCACACTACGAACAAACCTCCAAAGTATTACTTTGCTCTCTAAAGACAGACTCAGGTTGTTTCCCGACAAATTCACTCGGTCCTGCTACAGATAATTCCTCGGTTGATCTGCCCTTGAAATTCCAACCTACTCCATTTGGTTTCTCGATAACCCCTTCCCCTCTTTTCCCTCCGGCTTCCATCTCTTCCTTTTTTGCCATATCGTCCATGTGTGATATCACAGAGAAAATTCAGGGAAAGTCGATAACTTTCGTCTTAATCGAGTTTTCGCAAACATTCCAGCACTTTGTTTTGTCGCAAAATCACCAAAATGGTCGCCATGATTAAAGGTCACAATGTTTAAGCTTTCTTTTGTATAAGAGGAAATTTCTGTCTCCTCCTTTATAAGAGGAACGTTGCTGGGAAGAATCACCTCAGATTGGTAACAACTTACTCTTGCATAATTTTTTACAGACTTTTGAATCCCGTACACTGAAGTAATATGTTGAAATTTCTTGTAGATAATGGGATCACAATAATCTAAAAGTCAATGATTTTCACTCTTTTACCCTTTATTATGATTGTCCAAAAAATTTATGATTATATTCATATACATAGCTCATTATAATTTGTATTAAAAATAGTTAAATTACTTTAAAAACGTTTATGAACATTTATTTTTACTTTTTATTATAATTTTAAGTTTGTCCTCCATGTATTTAGAATATTGTCATGACGTTACGTTAGGTATTCGAGTAGCTCATAATAATCAGTCACATCGTATTGGTTTAACCAGTCCATTCATTTCTGACACATCACATGAATTTTACGAACCCACCACACATAACGAACACAAAATATACTACAACCTCCATAACATATACAAAATTTATCATGCCATCCCCTCCAATAATTACACAATCTTCCACGATTATATCATCCTCTGGTGGTAGATCGTTCTTTCGTTCACCCAGTACTACAGGGCCTATTGTCTTTTATGAAATATGGCGCCATCTCTCTCTCTCTCTCTATCTATCTATCTATCTATCTATCTATCTATCTATCTATCTATCTCTTAGTCAACTGAATCATTTCGCATTCAAATTCTTAAAACTATATCTTTTAATAAGGTCAAAATTTGGAAGTCAAATAAAAGTCTGATTATTCAATATTTTCAATTATTTCGACTGTGCGATTATGGTACACTCACATAAGATGAATACAATTAAAAACTAATTATTTATGTTACATAGTAGGGTAGGTCATATTTTTTGCTCGAGGGCCACTTTGTGGAAGTGGAGATTAGCGGAGGGCCGCACTTTTAAATGGTTGTAAACATTATTTAACATTGCATTTTAGAAAGGTATAAATTGTACCATAAAAATTAATAAATATAAATTAAATAAAATAATGGGAGTTTTATTTAATTTATTTATTGCGCTAATTTCATATCATCTATAGCTGCAAGCATATTTAATGTTAGAATGTTTAAAGATATAAATGTACCCTATCACACTTTTCTACATTTTTTTTAAAATTAGAAGTGAGATTGTTCGCGGAGATTTTCATCTCAGTCTGCAAGTTAATGTAAGTCAAAGAGTATTTATATTTATTATTTTTGATCTTCAAACAAGAAAACTTTGCTCACAAAGATAAGTAGTCGCAAATATACAGAACATTTCTTAATAAATTTTTTCATACTCGGAAAGACAAAGGTCAAAGTCAATTAATAAGTCGGCACTAAAGGTTTATTTCATAGAGTGATCATACAGCAAATCAATATGTTCAAGCTGCAGATCCTCAAATGATGTGTCAATATCAGCTGTGAAGGGATAAAAGAGCAAATCGAATTTATGTCAAACAAAATCTTTGCTCCCTGTTTTCAACTTCAGTGAATTCGTACTAACTGATTCAATATGCCACGCTATAATCTTTCTTTGCAATAGAATATTTTCAAAATTACTTCTAACATCAGGACACGATGCCCTTGCACACTTTACCAAATACTGCTTAATGAATTTACCAATAAAAATAAAGGCATGTTATGTTTAGCAAGATCTAGTTTACTTAGAAACTTGCTTTTGAAGCACACTAGTTTGAAGTGTTGACTGTTTTATAAATAATGCTTGTTGCTTCTTCAGCCTTTTCATACACTCAGCAGCTTTAATTTTGCTTTGGTCCTTAGGAAATTTGCAGGGAAATTCGCTATATATTTTGCTCCGTAATCAGGGACGTCTTAAGACTTCTTGAGGCCCTGGGCCATTATGAAAAAATAGGCCCCACCTGCGACCCTTTAATCTAATTTGGTGTATATACATGTACAGTTCAATAAAAGCAATCCATAATAAAATGAGGTTTTATGTGAATATTTGTTTTCTATACATTTTTAAATTCGCAAAATCATTATTCAAATCTTCAGAACCAATTGTTAATAATATTTCATTTTCAATATTCATCAGGATTAAATTATTCAAATGTGATTGAGTCATATGATTTCTCAATTCATTTTTGACCAATTTGAGTTTTGAAAATGAACGCTCTCCACTCACGTGAGTAATTATATTGATAAGAAAATTCCCATTATTATTTCAATATTGGGAAACTTGTGAATAGTTTTTCATCATATATGTATGTATAGAGTATGTTCATCCCAATTCCAGTTCCCTCATCCAACAATTGTTCTTAATCTTCATCTGCATTTGTAGTAATATATTTTTTATTAATCTTTCTTTTTTCCATTTGTTCTCTTTGCTTTTTCTTCGGTTTTTCGCCATCAGTGATCATATATGACTTGAAATGTTGACATTCCGAGTTCAGTTCATCTCCATTAATGTCTTTATCGTAAAATTTTGATATTTTCTAACACGCTCTTTTAATTTCTGTCTCGTCCAAATTAGAAATATTTTCAAAAAATCTAAACATTTCAAAAAGCTCCTCATATTTTTTACTACGCGTTTGTATATTGCAAATTAGAGAGTCGATTATTGGTGAAAAGGTTTCTATTTTAATTTTCTGGCTGTGGCTGTTTTCAAATGTTGTGTCGGTGTCTATTTCCTTCAAGGCAAGTTACTGCATTGTCTTACACGCTTGTGAACACTTTGATACTCCTTTATAAAGGATACTTCCTCGGCTTTTGACTCATAATAATCAAAAGAATATCTTTTGGTTTATATATATATATATATATATATATATATATATATATATATATATCATTAACGATTTTAATAATTTTACACCTTTCAACTAATCTATATTTTTACTCTGGAGAAATAAATTTACTTTCTCAATACGTGTCAAAATGTCATTCCAAAGGATAGTTAAAAAAGTAGTTTTTAATTTTTTAGCTGAGAGTCGAGTATCCGCTGCCTGTAATTCATCATTAATTAAGTCATCCAGGCTCATGACAATTTCTGAATATCCGGAGCTTAAAGCTCTAATTGTGCTGACCAACGAGTTTTTTGATAGGTCTTTCAGTACATTTTGATTTCTTACACAGCTCAAATTTAATGTTAGTATATTCCAATGATGGTTTGACGATGAGAAAAAATTATAAAGATTTTTAACAAAATCAAATTAAATTGTTACATTACAGTTACATTCTACTGCTTGAACGCCAATTAAATTCAAAGAATATCCTGCACATGGTACATATATAGCGTATTTTTCCCTCTTGAAGTCGGGCTTGCAATTCTGTATATTTCCCTGACATATTCGAGGCAATGTCGCATGACTGACCTTTACAGTTACTCAGGGAAATGCTGTTATTTTTCAAAAATGAAACCACACCTTCCATCAGATATTCTGCAGTATGACCGTTAATATTATTAAATTGCAAAAATTTCTCAATGGGTGCACCATTTTGGACATATTGTAAAATAAAAGTTATTTGGTCAGCATGAGTCACATCTTGGGTAGAATCGAAGCAAATAGAATAATATTTAGCTTTCTGTATTTCAGTGATGATAGCTTCCAAGTTTTTGACGCCATGACTTCAATGAATTCATCACAAATTGTAGCAGGTAGATAAGAAAGATTATCTTTTCCAGAATTGCCATACATTTTAATATGTTCTTTTAAAAATTGATCAAACTTACTTAGAAGTTCTAAAGTTCTTAAATAATTTTCGTTATTCACTGAAACTATAGTTTCGTTTTCCCCTCCAAAAGGCAGTCCTCTTGATGGTAAGAATTTTTTAACAGCCACTATGTATAGCGAGTAAATAGTTTCTTCTTAAAAAGATATATTAGATGGTTTCTTTTTCTTAATTTTTATTATTTTCTTGACTTTGAAATAAACACTTTTTTATGGTTTTATTTTTCTAGGTTTGCGTTTATTTTATTCCATTTTCTGATGATTTTATGTTGATTTTTGTTGATGATTTGCAAATACCTCTCAATACCTTGCTATTTTTGTTCAAAATTAAAGATAAAATGCTTCTACCGAGTCCTTCACAATTGGAAGGGTCCAGTTTGATGTTCACTTTAAGGGGAAAAAATTGTAACACCGTTTCTATGCCCTCTCTTTCATTGCCCTTCCCTATCGTTCAAGTACATAAAAACCACCCGTCATGTACAAGTTTTACAAAGAAACTGCTTTTCTCGCTGTTTCAATATGTAGTCCACTTTCCTGTTTGAGGACCATCAGTGTTGGCTTCTTCATTTTTTAAATCAAATCATTTCATTTATTAAAGATCTACAGTGTTAATTAAATATTTTAATGAGTACGAAAAAAACAAACATTACGAATTTTGTACAGTGATTATTATAAAAATATAAATTTTAATAAAGGTGGAAACTGACTCAGAACATTTTGCGGTGATATATATCAATACGAAATTGCTCCAAAACCTTATTTTCTTAAAAAATTTAATAAGAATACTCAAATTGAAAAATTTAAACTTCAATGCATCATGTGTTTCTTAATACTATAAAGTATTTCTTAGTACTATAAAGAAAAAAGGTATATAAATGTTTTGCATTAAGTCATTTTTGTTCCTTTCTATTTTATTGAGGAAAAAAATATATGTTACATTATTCTGAATTATTGTTATATTTTAAGTTTAAATCTAAAGCGATAATTAAGTGGTTATGATTTCGAACTTGTGGCCACTTTTTTTTCTGCAGTATCGTGGGTTCGAATCCTCTTGGCACCTAAGACCCATCATGTAGAAGTACTGATACACGTTAAATCTGTAGAATACATGTTTGTAACTATACAAAATATTTTTATCCACATTATTATGCTTATCAAACGAAACAAAGAATTATGATAAAAAGAAATCATAGGTTCCAAAAATTAAAGAACATTATTACATAAATTATTAATGAGGAGAATTATATTCATGTAAATAACTGTCATTAAAGGTATTTTATTCTAATATGTGATAAAGTATTAGTAAGTAATAAAGTATTGATAAATGATAAAGTATAAATATATTATAAGTTTTATAGTATAAGAGCTAAAATTATATACATAATTTCAATTTCAATTTCCTACAGAAAAATCTGATAAACATACACACGCAAATAGAAAATTTCTAATGAGGGTCGTATACACTAAAAATATCTTATTTTGTACTGTGTTAGACGAGAATTTCTCCATTTTTGATGATTACTCTTAAAACATTAAATTATTGTGCAGGCATTTATTTATCTAATTATCAAATCGTACTCTAGAATTCCTGTTAAATGACTATTTTTCTTCATTTATATAACTACAATCTGTAGTAATGTAATATATACGTTTTATAAATGTTCCTTATTATTTGGGTTTCAATAATAACAAAATGGACAGTCATTTTAATTTTTAAACGTGTAAAATAACGCTTTCCATATTAGAAGCAAATAAAAATATTTCTCTGAATTACAATACACATTGGAAACTCTTTTGGAAGACCATAGTGCATTCAAAAGGAAGGGAGCGCGCACTTATCCATATTAATCAATATAAAAGTATTCTAAAGAGTTCATTGATATATTCATATACAATTTTATAAACAGTTAAGAGATTATTTCTTGTTGGGAGAGAGAGAAAATTTACAAAAAAAAAAAAAAAAAAGAGCAGAATTTTTTAAAACTGGTTATTATTTTTATAATTCTCTCTATAAAAAGGCAAATACAAAGCAAAATTTTTATTTGCAAATTATTTTACTTTTTTGACGCGATATAAATATTTGTATATTATCTTAAATCTCGAAGAAATACAATTCAAAAATGAAAACATAATTTACCTTTTGCTGTTTCAAACAAATTAAATTTAAAGAAAGGAATTGTCGATTTAGAACTGTAGGCCACTCATTTCTTCGAAAAAGTATGATTCCCTTCAGGGTCATTTCACCCCTCTTTTTCATTAGCCCTGACCCCTGTCATAAAATAGGGAATGTGTTTTTGTCACTTCTGTTGCGGGGTTAAGTGTATCTCTTGTCCATTCGTGGGCGATGCTTAACTCCTGTGTGTAAATAAATAAAAGATCGCTGGACAGAGTGTCTATGACTGTCCTTCCCACAGCAGTATTTTTATCAATAGATTGGACATATCTCGCTATAGAAATAAACTAATATTTTCCTTGATTCTCAGCAAACATCATAAATAGAAATATTTAATATAGAAGTAACTGTCTTCAACCAGTCATGTCGGGGAATAACATTTGATGATTGAAATTATTCTGATCATGATCTTATTCAGGCCGAGTAGAGAACGAGACGAGGCCCCCTCAAAGGCGAGGCCCTGGCCCAGTTGGCCCATGCCTTAAGACGTCCTTGTCCGTAATGTCATTTCAGATTGTACTCCTTAAATATGGCTATCGTATCATGACACAATAGACACATTGTTTTATTCTCTGTATTCCCCAAAAAGTATTTGTTTATTCATTCTTCATTCAACACTCAACATTCGACGCCGATTATATGTTTTCGGAGGATTCATGGATTCTCTAAAGATGGAAATTTGTATATTTACTATTGCAGGAAAAAGTGGAAATTAACTAGATCAACCGGAAATGCGTATTGACAAGGTCATCTTACTGGAAAATACGAGATGAATCTTCTGTCATGCATGGGAAAGAAATGTCGGTTCAAGGCGTATTTTTCTTAGAGTCTTAGCGGGCCACAAAAAATCTCTTAAAGAGACGCTAACTGCCTACTATTGTTATATAGTAATAGGGATTTAAGTAATTTATTTACCTTAAGTAATCCAAATGAGTATATTTGCATACAAAAACAGTTTGGGGAAATTATATATATATATGAGAGAGAGAGTTTGCCTGAAATGTTTCTGTCCTCAACGTGAAGATGTCAGTACTCGTCAATAAAAGCCAGGTAATGTGGTTGAGCCTCTTTTGATAGGAATTCACCAAAGTTTCAACCATTTTGGAAGCCCAATTGTTGTTTGACAATTAGTTGAGCAAGTCGATGGAAATCCTTTTGTGAAAATGGAAAACAATTCGAGAATTGAAAAGTCATTAATTATTTGTTTTTGAAAGACAATACACCTATTCAAATCAAAGATGAATTAGACGCTGTGAACGGGGACTATGCACCATCATTTACCATTGTGAAATTTTGAGCAGCTGAATTTAAACGTGGCCGTACCAGCTTGGGAGTTGATGAACGTTCGGATAATCCAAATACTGCCACCACTGATGATAACATTGCAGAAGTTTACCAAATGTTGCTATACGACCGTCGAATTCAAGTGAGATAGATAGCAGAGACTATGAAACATGTCCAAGCAACGTGTTTGTCACGTATTGAATGAAAATTTAGGAATGAAAAAGCTGTCCGCGCGTTGGTTGCCACGTTTGCTCGCGTTAGTACAAAAACGCGTTCGAATGTTCGTTGGAAATGTTCGAATGAACATTTCCAACGCTCTGTTGGTGCAGTTAGGCGCAATAAATTAGAGTTTTAGCACCGATTAATTACTGTAGAGGAAACTTGGATACACTAGTATACGCCCGAAATAAAAATTACATTCAAAACAGTGGACTGCGAAGGGGGAATAGGCTCCAATAGAACCAAAAACTTTTTTTTTTTGGCACAGAAAGTGATGGTGACTGGTTTTTAGGATAGTCATAGAGTTATCTTAATCGATTATCTTCAAACAGGAAAATTTTTTACAGAAGCATATTACGCACCATTACTTGACAAACTGAAGGCAAAAATTTCGGAAAAAGGGACATATTTGCAGAATAAACAATTCTGCTTCACAAGATGCAAAATTGTTTATTCTGCATCTTGCTTCAATGAGCCGCCTCACACCTCAGTGGTTACCATAGCGAAAATCCACGAATTACGGTTAGAACTGCTTGACCACCCTCCTTACACACCAGATCTAGCCTCAAGCGACTTTTGCTTTGTTCCCTAATCCAAAAATTGCATTCGGAGGACAGAGATTTCAAATGAGGAGGTCATCACCTTTGTACTATTTGTAAAGATTAAAGAGAAAGGAGCATCATTGGGAGAAATGTGTAGACTTACAAGGACACTAAGTAGAAAAATAAAAATAAATTTAAAGGAAAAAAAATCTTTTATCTTTGTTGGGCCGGAATATTTTCAGAGCACAGTATATATATGTGTGTGGATATGTATATATATATATATATATGTGTGTGTGTGTGTTCGTGCATGCGTATATATATATATATATATATTTTAAAGGAATTATTATTCAAAGTATAATTTTATTTATGATTAATAATTTTTATGGCCCACGTGCGATCCTTCAACTCAGTAACCTTGGGGTGCTCGTATCCAAGCGGGAATACGCGCACTCCAAGGGTAAGCGAGAAGACGTTAGGGGATACGCTGCAAGTAAAGAGTAATGACTGCGTAGGAACTTTAAGAAGTAGGTAGATGTTTCAATCAATATTGACCTCCCTATTAGTAAATAAAATAGTAGTTACATCCGCTGAAAAACTCGGCCTTCCCTCCACTAGCCTCTTAGCTCACTCAGAATTTACATATCAAATATCCTGAGCACTAAGAAAAAGGTGCCACATTTTTTTTACAACGTTTTTCTGAATTTCACTTGGTGTGTGTGTGTGTGTGTGTGAGTGTGTGTGTCATCAAATTTTCGATCGTTAATTTAACCAACTTCCCATTAAGCTAGAGCTTTGAAATTTTGGGAATCGTTCGTACTCGTCTAACAATGCAATATTCAGACATTTTTGGCGAGTTTTAACTAATATTTCAATAATTTTAATAAATCAAAATATTCTTTCCTCTCGGCGCTTTTAGGATTGAGGGAAAAATTTCTATCCCCCTCTGGGAGCACCGGGCACTCCCCACGCAGCATGCGGTATCGTAAACCTTTTGTACTCACAAAGGGGAGATACTATCTCCCCTTTACTATCTCCGAGATAGTAAGGGTTGCTGACTTTTAGTCAGTAATCATTTGCAAGAAAGAAAGTTTCCAATATTTGGCGCCGTGTCTTATCACAATAATTTTTTCTGAATTCTGGTTCCCATTTTTTTTTAATAGAATGACTTACAAACTTTCAAATACATGTTTTGATTTTATGAGTATCATGAATTTTTTAATACGATCACAAATGTCTCTTTTTAAGTGAATTTTAAAATTAAAAATAACTAACAGTTTTAACTAATATTTCAATAATTTTCTCTAATAAACTTTGCCACCATATAAAAACGTTGTTTTTAAAAACGTTGGTTTTTATATCGAATTATTTTCGATGGCCGCAACTTCAGAGTTCTGTAAATTTGGAAACATTTTTTGAATTAGCCAAACTTGATTCTGTCAAAGCTATCGAAGTCTTCTACTGCATTAACTATTATAACGAGGTAAGAATCCCCTCACTGATTAAAATTTAATTTTACCGTGCATCAAAGATATTAATCAGATTCATACTCGTAGAGGAGAGTACTCATGAAATGAGTTTAAACCTCTATCAAAAAACACGGTATCTTGAAACTCAAAAGATATGCCAGACAAAGCTCAGCCATAAGTCACGTTAATAGCTGTTAATTATTTCCTTTCCAAGTTGCTGAATGAACCGACATCAAGCAATATTCTTTACTACTAGTAGTTTTCAAGTTCTTGAAAGACTAAGAATTCGAAGAAAATCTCCTTATCTGTCACCCATCGAAGTGTCGCAAGTTTGACAAAGACGTATTTGAAGCAATAGATCGTTATTTCATTGAAAAAGGAATTTTGGTGTTAAAATGCGCTGGGCTCATTATACATGGAAAGAAAACTACGGAAAGCTTTTTCTTAGGCTTTCGTGCTCTGTTATCAAAAGTTGCCTCCAAGGTGAAGAGAGCTCTTGCCTCCAGATTTGCGAAAGATGATGCGGTCAAAGATATCAATTTTATCACGGCAAATCCTGCCAACTCCAGGTTACTTAAATTGCTGTTTGAAGAAACAGACTGCTTTCACAATACTTTTATTTATCACACCAAAGTTGGTTGTTTCCAAGTAAAGTTTTGACGCGGCTATTCGAATTTCTAGAATATGGAAGAGCATCTTTTTAGGGATCTTGGACCCAGGATTCCTGGTTTTGAATGTCTACAAAGCCTTGTATGTCTCATTTATATTTTCAATATAACTAATTAACTCAATAATATGCTTCAAAAAATTGTTACATTTTTCAAGTTATCGACAAATTTTAGTTTATGCGAAAAAAATTTCATTTCGGATCAAAGCGTATTAAAATAGGGTAGCATCGTGAAGAGTACAAAACACTTCACGATGTCTTGTCACAAGCCAAGCAAAATTTAACAGTCAGTGATAAGACAAATGAGTATTTAGATGGATATGTGATGTGATTATGATTGTTCATTAACGTCACACTGAGAAGCAACACGGGGACTATTGGCGATGATGGACGTAATTTTGAACCTCAGTCAAGTGACGAGGATGACACCTGACCTCAATCTCCAAACTTCCCCACCACGCCAGCGGAAGGACTTTGAGCATCGACAGATTTGCATGCATCAACCAGACTAGAACCAGGCTGGAACCCACAACTCAACGAAAACAGTCAGCCGCGACCATGACCAATAAACTACCGCACCCACTTGCAAAGGATAAAATTCTTTTTGAAAAAAAAAATTTCGGGGCCAGAAATGGGTGATTGGTGGATATGTTATCCTTTCCAAGAATAATATTTTGAGAAGGCTTCATTGTCAATTTTTGAAAAGGCGAAATTACTATAACTCGCATAAGATACCATTCTGAAGAATCTCTTTAATGGTGAACCCAGTCAATTTGGGGATCCGTCATCGGAAACGAATACAAAGAACTTTTTAAGAAAACGAATACTGATTTTATTTCCATTTGCAAGCTCGGGGCTTGTTGAACAGACATTTTTTACTTAGACTTACATAAAAAATTAATGTAGATGCAGTTCAGAATTTGAGATGATCCTCTGTTGAACCAAATGTTTCAAAACTTTGTAATTCAATACAGTTCTAAACATCCAATTCGATTGTTTGTGTAAATTTGTTCGCTTACTTCAAAAGTAAAAAACTACACAATGAAAAAAAAAAAAAAACGATTTCATATAATTCAATGTACACCATTTTGGAGAAGTTTTTGAATCTTCGATGGGGGGAACAGATTGGGGAAGGGGGAGGGATTGAGGGTGCTGGATGATTCAAAATCAGGGGTAGAGGAAAAGAGCCGAGTCAGTGGAAATATATGAACTGAAAAAAAAGATCTGAAGCATCTGCTTTAAAGGCGCTGAGCCAGGTGGTAGAGTAATGGTTCAGCCGCCAAGACAAGAGACTCAGAAACTTTGCAAATCATAGCTTGCCTTCAGTTAAAGTCTCATTACAGTAAAGCAACGGCATCACCTATAACCTATGGTGAAGTAACGTGAAAAACATCTAAATTGATTCCGCACTGTCTTATCCTTCAAGGGCTTTCTTTCTTTAGGATACAATATTTACAATCCCTAAGTACCCTACTGAAATTACTGTCTTTAGTGAATACGAGAGATACCCTGGCGCATCGCTCCTGAGATGCCCAAGATTTTTTTTTACTTTCAAGCCCTCTCCTCATTCCCCTTTTTCCTTCCTTTCTTGCTTTTACAGGGTTTTGTCAAAATCTTCAACGAACGTTTTTTTCCGTTAACTCAGAATGTTGTGGAACTTTGGAGAATAATATGAGAGCTCGAGTGTCATCCTCGTTACTTGACTAAGGCTCAAAATTACGTCTGTTGCCAATAGCTCTCGTGTTGTTTCCAATTGTGGCGTTAATAAATTAATCAATAAACCCTCGTACGTTAACGAATGTTTGGCGCAATTTAGCCAAATATGGCCCTTTCTCCATTACATGTCATCTTAATCACTTCACCATAGCTAAAAATTATGAGATCCATCACCAATAGCCTTTGCATTCTTCTAAATGTGACGTTAATAAATATTCATTAAATTCGACATTAAAATAAATCCATCCGTCTCATAACTTCCCTATAACTTAGAGCAGACGTCTTCAAACTGGGTTCCGCGAAACCCTAGAACTTTGACAAGGGTTCCGCAAGAGATCACTATTTGCTTAATCTTAGCGCCAAAATTTTAGCAATTTTTTTTTTTTTTTTTTTTTGTAAAAGATCGAATTCTTAAAGGCAGTTTACTTATAAAAATAAATATAAATAAATATTCTGAGGATAAAATAAAACCTTAAATTTCGTAAAATTCACATGCTTCAAATACATTAATCGAGAACAATTACATCACATATTAGTCTCCATTCTAAGTCCTTTGGCTTAGGTGAAAAATCGTCCACTTATTTCACTATTTTCAAGGTGTAAAGTAAAATTGACTCCACTCTTTTGAAATTGAAATTCTGGGCAGATTGCATTTTGAAAGATGATATTTAATGTTTTCCTAATTTGTGTAATATTTTAGTAGACTGTAACCATAATCCTGATAAAAATGTAAAAATTGGTTTGGTTCAATATTAATCAAATATACAAAAAAAAAAAAAAAAGAACATTTTTTGAATATTTCCCTGTTCAAAAAAAAATTATCTGAGATCCAAAATTCTCTTCATGACTGTGCAACCTCCGAACTCACAATAAAAGAAAGAGAACAAATATCGACCGACACTCAATTGAAGGTAAATTTTAATCAAGTTGATATTATGCATTTTTGGATTGACATTGGAAAAGAATACCCTGAAATTGTCAAAAAAGCCGTGAAACATCTGACGTCATATGTTTCAACCTATGTAAGAGAAAATTCTTTCTCTTTGTATGCTTCTATAAAAACAAATTACAGAAACAGATTGAGTGCTGAAGATGACATTACATTCATTGTATATTTTAACAAAGATTCTAGACGTAAAAATACTTTGTAACACAAAACAATCACAACCAAGTCATTCATTATTTTTCTTTTTATTAATTTATTATGATTTAAATTATCGTTGCTTTTGCCTATTATTCAAAGAATATATTTTTGAAAACCAAAAAAAAAAAGAAAAAAAAAACATTGCCTACTTTACTATTTATTATCTTATTAAGACGTTTCTATTGTGATAAAATAGAGATACAATAATAATTTTGTAAATTTGAGTAGGATAAAGCTTTGATATCCTATTTTATCCTCTCTTTGATAAAGGGGTTTCTTCAAGAAAATGGTACGCTCAAAGGGTTCCTCAAGGTTTAAAAGGTTGATTACCACTGACTTAGAGAATTTAAAGACCGGTACATTTAAAAAGCAGTAACTCCTCTTTTACTCACGACAACCCTTGCACCTGAGAAGCAACATCACTAAAATGACAAGATTGGAGTTAGAAGTTCAAAAAGCCTAGGCATCATCCAAAATTTACAGTAAAGATTTTGAATTTCATTTTCAGAAACCGGTGCAGGTCCATGCATAAGTTCTTTTTTAAGATGTTAAAAATAATCCCAGCTCTGAAACGAGCATATCACTGAGACCATATAATGGAAGTTTTATGGAATCAGATTCCTACAAAATATTATAATCAAAATATGTGTCGTATATAATACCGATGCAAGTAACAGGTGTATAACTTGCATCGATAGTTTCAAACTACATTTTTTTATGTTTAGATATATTCTCCATATGAAGCATATCCTTTTTTTTTTAAGGAATAAACCTGAAATATACATGTGCGATTCTCTTATCTTTGGAAATCATTCGTTCGAAGTATTTTCCCAGACTTTCGAACAATAAGAACAAGCATTTCAGACCCGAATAAATTCGCGGAATCAGGAGTCAAATGTTTTCTTTTTCTCTTGACATTTGAAGCCTTGTTTTTGAAGTGAGTATTGAAAGCTTCAGTAAACCGCGTGTTTGCTTTAGTCGAAATGCAGTTAATATAGTGTTCCTTTTAGTAGTAAATATGTGTCCTGCTAAACGAAACAGACACATTGCTGGTTTCAAATGCAAAGTCATTTAATTTGGGATAGAAAAAGGAAATCGTGCTACAGCAAGGAAGTATAGTATTGGTGAAAGCTCTATACGCGAATCGGAGAAAAACAAAATCACAATAATTAAAATGCTGAATATAATTAGATAATGTGAAAGGAACAAAAATATTTCGCATAAAAACCTGTTATGAAAAAGTTTAGTTCACGGTAGTGCTTTCTTTCTTAGGGGACGGTGCAAAATTAAAACCTATGGTTATTTTTAAAAGAAAGACGATGCCTACATATAATTTGCCAAATGGTGTTTTCTTTCATATTCACGAAAAAGGATGGATGGACGAAAACAATGTAAAAAACAATATTTTGGGCAAGAAATTTTTAACGAAAACTTCTTTATCTCTTAAAGAACCCAAAAAAGTTCAGCCTTTGATATGTGTATATATAAACTGTTCGAAGGAAATTTAAAACGGTAGTGAAATACGTGGATATTAGAAGGTGAAAAATATTTACAAAAGAAATTCCACAAGTCTAGAAATAGTATGTGAGTGGATAGTAAAAGCATGAAATGAAATTCAATCTGACATAATTCAAATGTTATTTAAAAATGTAATGTATCGAACAATTTAAATGGAACTTAAGATGATTATTTATTTATGGATCAGAGTAACGGTGATATTGAAGATGGAACAGAATTCGATGATGTGTCTGAAGATATAACGGCAGACGAATATAGTGAAATTTTCTTATTTTTAGACACTGAAAATTCTTAAATCCATAAGGTATGTCAATTCTTTTAAGAACTGATATAAAATGCAAGATGAAGATGCAAGTATAAATCATACTTTTATGTTTGTCTTTTCCTTATTTTTTGAATCTATCACTTTTATACCCGGTGTATAATGCGCATCTGTAAATTTCGATCATTTTTTTTTGTATTAAGAGTGCGCGTTATACGCTGGAATATACGGTGCTCAATATAAACATTCGAATGCATATGCTGTAAGGAACCCAATATGATGCTTCCCTGCAACGGCTCTCTTATGAAGGAAAAGAGACATGAATAGAGATTTCATTTGTTAGCCAAGGAAAGTTTAAGTAAGGACCCCTCAACCTTGGAAATGAGTTTGGTGATCATTTTAGTGACTTGGCGAGAAAATTGGCAAATTTGACGATTAAAAGAAAATTCCCGAACATGCTGGAACCTAGAGGAAAACTCGAATGAAAAAAAAGTTTGGAACATTTTCTGAATTTTTTCCTGTAACGTTACGGCTGTCCGGAAGAGATATAAATACCCAACAACATTAAACAGAGGAGTTCCGGACCCTATCCCGGACTAGCTCCAGCCCCTGACTTACTTTACAATTGGGCAGCCTTAAGGCTCCCGTCTAGCCGCCATTTTGATTTCGTGAACGTAATGTTAATCCTATGGAATTTTGACTTTAATTCTCACATCTTTATTATTTGTTCTATTTGAATGCAATAAAGTGCATCTGAAAGAGAAAAAAATAATCTATGCTTTTGTGGAATTACTTTTTTCCTCCGATTTTTAAAAATATTTGAAATTTTTTTTTAAAGACCAGAAAACTCAAAAACGAATGATTAAAATAAGAATAAAAATATTTTTAAAAATCTTAGGAAAAAAGTAATTCCACAGAAGCATTCATTATTTTTTTCTCTTTCAGATGCACTTTATTGCATTCAAATGGAACAAATAATAAAGATGTGAGAATTTAAGTCAAAATTCCGTAGGATTAACATTACGTCCGCGAAATCAAAATGGTGGGTAGACGGGAGCCTTAAGAACAGCATACTTCAACCAATAGCATTTTCTCCTCTCAACCATCATGAAATAACAAGATCAAGAACTTTATTCATCTCTCTCCTGACTTCACGAATTCCCTCTCCACCTTAACCTGCAAGATTTCACCTTCCTACCTTCCACAGAAGAAGAATGATTCTCATTGAAATTTTTGCAATTAAAACTAACGTTTTAATTAACACACTGCTGCTCATAATTAATAGAATTTTCCTTTTAGATTGATCATCTCCTAATACACTGGTCAGATTTCAATATAATTGGCTTAAACACATAGGAAGATACAGTAAAAAGTACCATATTATTCTATATTTATGGTAGACACGCATTTTTGTGAGTAAGCTCATCTATAGAGGAAAGTCTAAGAGAAAAATTACAAGGCGGAACTAAAAATGGGTTTGTAGGGAGTATGGTTTCCTCTTAAAGTTATATTGTTTCACAATGCGTATCCATGCTGGAAATGAGACAGTTTATGTGTACATGTGGCAATCGGTTCCACTGTTCTAGCAACGCCATTTTCAGATTTTAGGAAGGCGAAAGCGAGTTTTATTTGCTTTCTCAAGGGTATTCCAAATTCTGTCTATAGGATTTAAGTCTGAAGATCAGGCTCACCAATCCATATACTGGTTATGCTCACTTTCTAGAAATTCATCAGTTAGGTGAGTACTATGTGGATGAGAGTTGTCGTTCATAAGAAGAAATCTACACACAGCAGTCACAGACTGTCTGTCAAAAACACGGAGGTCTATTTAGCTCATCCAACATTTTACTTGTCCAGACCACCAAAAATTTGCTATGACGATCTCTTAATCTGATGTCGGAGGTTATGTAGCGGATCCTAGGTTTCCTTCACATGAAGGTTCTCCAGGAATCATTGGTTAGGCTGAATCTAGATTCATCAGTGAAAAGGGTGGTCTCTCACTGATCCGTGCTCCAATTTCGATGTTCTCTGCTCCACGCTAAATGTGTCCTGTGTGCTGAAATAAGCAGAGTGCAAATAGACCTCTTTTATAATCTTCTGGAAATAATAACCTTTTAAATTTGGGTTACTATGGCCGCATGAAGTTCACGAGACAGCTGAGAAGCTGTAGCGCTTTTGTTATAACGCCCTATAATGAAAAAATGCCCATTGTCATTTGTAACTCTTGGATGTGACTTTGTCTATACCTTCTTTCTAAGTATGCGATCGCCATAAATTGCACACGATGCTCGGCTTGTATCAAAGTCACAGAAAATCTGTAGTTTTGAGATAGCCTTATTTCAAGTCATTCGATCGCTGTGCTGTTCACTTGTTGATTACTTGTTCGCCATCTCGCTTCATTATCCTAAAGAAGGTTGATACTCACTTAAATTGTGGCCGAGGTAGCCTTCTGACAGTCAAGCTCGAAGACTTGCGGCTAAAAGGGTTTTGCTCTAGTCGTGGGTTCGAGCCCTGATTCCGCTAAAAACTCACCGTGTAGAGGTGCTGATGTACTTTAAATTTGTTTGAAGTCTCAAGTCCTCCCGTAGGTATGGTGTGGAAATTTGGAGAGGGAAGTGCCAACACAGATGTCAACCTCGCCACTTGCACGAGGAGCAAAATTACGAGGTCCGTTAGCAATTGCTCCCATTTTGCTTCTTAGAGCGACATTAACAAACGATCACAATCACGCTACTCGTTTAAAGTGCTTTTAAATTTCACTGAATGCTGCAAAAAACTCCACCACGAAAATTGCCAAGGTAATTGACAGTTGCACTTGCAAAGCATTTTTCTCTGAATGGAGAGCCAACAAGCCAGTGTCCGCTTCGAGCAATCATACTAATCAAGTGCATCTTTGTTTGGAAGCAACAGTTTTCCTTTCATTCAATATTTTTCAAGAAATTCGACTAAATATGCGAATTTTCTCAATTTTGAATGAAGCTTAGAGGGAAAATATAGTATAAATTAGGTGATAGCAAAAAAATTTGATGAAGTAAAAAAAAAAAAAAAAAAAAAACGACAGCTGCAATTTATGCGCTCTCTTAAAAATCTATATGTATGTGTAGGCATGTTACTTTTGACAATGGAGTTTTAAGTGTTAGGTCACAAATTCTTCATTATAAATAAATCAAAATTTAATTAAACTCTTCTGTAGATACAAAATGCTTGTTAAATTAATCACTCATTATATCACAATAGCACAAAACAAAACTTCATCCGATTCGCGCTATTTCAATTCACCTGATTTCTCAGGGGAAAAAACACTTCGCGTTCCATCAGAGCGTCAACTTTTTCTTGTGATGACGCTATCTGAAGGTAATATAAGCATTTTGTCTCAGCGACTCATATTCCTACACACATGCATATAACAATAGTCCTTGGTTGATTTAATTTATTTAGGTTCTTTCAAATCTGAATGCTATTAACCAGTGCACGGAAGTGGCACTATTATATATAAAAGCGAAATCGGACGTTTATGATGGAAGGTGCGAAATTGCGCGATAATAAAGACGTTAGAAGCAGAGGAGGAAAAATGGTCAGCGAAACGGAGGTTTTATGCTGACAAACACATGATTCATGAGTTAAGTTCGTGGCTTAAAGTTAAAGTTGTAGTAAAAGGGGTGCAGGAAAAAAATAGTTGGGTGTTTAAAAGAACGTTAAAAATGTATTTATGAAGCGGTTTCATCACACACACACGCACTCATATATAAATATGTGTGTGTGTGAAAGGTTTGGCTATTAAATAACGAGACTAACACTGTAAAACATTTTATTTTGATGTCATTACATATTTACTTATCATCTTCAATATACACTCCTCCTGTATCCCTACAACGCTCCATGCAAATCTTCCATTATTCGAAACAGTGCTGGATGTCGTCTTCTGTGAGCTCCTTCAGCACGCGTGCCGCTTTCTCTCTCACAGCTTCAACGGACTCCAATCTTGTCCCTTTTAATGCTGATTTTACCTTAGGAAACAGATTGAAGTCACATTGTGAATAAGACGGATAGTTTAATACTGGGATGCTGTACTTAGAGAGAAATCTCTTGACAGACAATGTGGAATGAGCCGGCGCATCGTCTTGATGGAAAAATTTGCCGTTCGGATTCTTTGTCGATTCCTATCCTCTCAGCAATCGTATGAATACTTAATCGACTGTCAGATCGAACAACATTACCAATTTTTTCGATATTGTCATCCGTTTTTGACGTGGTGGGGCGATCCGGCCGTGAACAATCTTCAACGTCTTCTCGGCTTTCTTTAAATTACTTAAACCACTCAAAAACACGTGCACTCGAAAAACGTTCATTGTCATACACTTCTTTCAATAAATTACGTTTCAGTAAGGGTTTTTCCAAGTTTCATATGAAATTTCACAACGATTCGTTGCTCTATTGTTGCTCTTATCATTTATCTGGCGAAACAAAAAAAAATTGCTCTATTGTTGCTCTTATCATTTATCTGGCTAAACAAAAAAAAGGAAAAAACTTTATTTTGAACGAATGCTACGACTATATGAATTTGTTTAAAAGTGAGAGGCACTGTATTCGAAAGAGAAGTCTTCACGCTAAACAGCTGTCGGTCACTGGCATATATGACATGCGTACTTCTTCGGCAGCTTCATTCTCGTTATTTTTTTGCCACTATTCGTGTATATATATATAATGTAATTAGAAATTTAAAGGTAAATAAACATCAAAGCATTACAATCATATACAAGTTCGAAAATAAAACTCAATAATTTTAAAATAATATATTATAAAATAAATCAGTAAATACTATCGAGTAAAAAGCATATATAACCACGGTAAATATACAAGCAAAACACTGTACACATAGAAAAAGATACATATATTTATGTATATACATACATACATGCTCACACATGTATATATATGATAATACTATTCTATTAAATTTAATGCACAACTTTGTCAAATTCTATACGTGAATGACTTTAGATTGCATACAAATAAATACTTATTCTTGCATTGAAATTCGACATACAAGTAATATTTGTTCAATATCATTACTTTTTGTAATTCAGTTTCGAATTTTTATTTGAATCTCATTGCATTTTATGACAAAATTTTACATAAAAATGCATTTCATTCCTTTAATGCTCTATGTTACTGACTTAGTTATGATTAGTCACCATCACAAAAAAGTGGTGGCATTTTTAATGGCCATTTTCGTATTCAGTTCAATCGAATTAGTATGAAAACATTAAAATAACCCTTGTGCCAGAAAAAAAAATCAAAATTTGTTGCCTAATGTAATTTAACTTTAAATATGACTATATTTGGCTATTCACGATGTAATTTGCCAATTACTTCAATACGAATGAACAGGAGGAACGAACATCGAACCAATAACTTAACAGAACATCTGCATTTGAGGTTGTGTAGAGGTAACAGAAAAGTTAGAATACTTATAATTGTGTGCGTGAGATGTTTTTTAATGCCTATTGAACACAAATGTTTACGATACAAATGTTTTACAAGATTGAACACAAATGCTTAACAAGTAATCTAAATAGCAAAGAAAAAAATGGAGTCATGGAAAATAATTTTGGAAATATATTTATGATTCGAGGCACCTTATTCGATGGCTCATTTGAAGAAAAGAAAATCACAACAAATTAACTTCATCCGAATAGTACACTAGCGATAGAATAAAACTTATAGCCAGTGATAGAATAAAAATATTTTCTGTTCGTTTTGTGATTATAAAAAGCAATGAACACAAGTTAAATTATTTTTAATGAACGAAATAAATGCATAAGAAGATTTCACTATCTCGTAATCATTCCATGAAATTTTTTTAAATGAAAATAAAGAAAATGTATGTGTGTGAATAGAGTTTTAATTATATTTTAAATCTATATATGTATTAAATTTAAAGATTCCAACTGCTTAATTACCTTATAAATAAAAAAATGCAGTCATGTGGAAGCTGCCTTTTAAATCAGGAATAGCTTTTATTTATACATCGTAGCTTTCGTTTAATTAGCAATATTTGTTTTAAAAATGTTTTAAATGTGCGTAATCCGATAATTATGGTTGCCAGCTTCATTGACCACATTTAAGTCGAGTCACGGGTAGGAGCCCTCAAAGATTGACATGATGATAAATTTACTTACTAAATTCAATGGACTTTGAAATCCCAGTGTATCTTGATGTGATTATTGAGACAGCATAAATATATTGATTGCGGTTCACAAGTTATGATATCCATCGAAACTGGTCCTCGTATGGTTAGTTTAAGTATATGATTATGTGATATGAATTATGTGAATATATTATGTGATATGAATTATTTGAATATATTATGTGATATGAATCCAATACTATTCATGCTACCTTCAAAAGCTTTGAGCAGACTACGCTTAATCTAAGAGAAAAGGTAATCTTTAAATTACATTGAATGATTCACAAAGTGATACAGCAGTTTTCCTTAAAAACAGAGTTGTAATTTTAGCTTCTTAATCAACGTCCACACTCTCTTCTAGTCCTACACACCGTTTTACTATGCGGAGGGTGTGACACTGAGCAGAATGGGCGAAGTATATAGTTATACCAAGAGTGTATACTCGATATAAGAACTACCAATGCATTTAAGACACTTGGCCCTGCTGGTGTTTGCTGGCATAGGAGTTAAGTGAGATTTCTGCCATTAGGTGTTTCAGTCTTTCGACCAACAGTTCCCGATCGGGGTTACGCATGTCCTAGGAGGTAATCGTGTGGACTTCGAGGGGTGCGAGAAATGAAGACGGTAATGGCGATCGGAAGCTAAAAAAAAAAAAGAACAAAATAATTGTTAAAGATTAAAGGGATTTAAAAAGTAGATGTATTTTTTACCGATATCATTAGAAGTAATATTGACAACTTATGAATAAAATCTTCGATGAAAGAGGGGTTGCGTCTGCTGGAAGAATCGGTTTTCCTCCCTCCCGCGCTGCGCAAGGAGTAAGTGCGTTCTCCGTGTTGCATCTCGCGCTGTTTTCCCAGCCAGTGATTGGAGACTCCATTTCATGCAAGCGCGTGGAATCTCTTACGTAGCAATAAAGTATTTTTTTTTTCTTTTATTTTTCAGCTATGTATAAGTGAATGAACGAGGCAATATAATTTTTAAAAAAATATGAATAATTTTTCTTTGGTGATTGCAACAAACTATTGATTTTTTATCTTTAGAACAACAAATATGAAACAAATCGAATTTGTAAGAGAAATTTTAGCATATATGTTATGTGCATTTGTGTGCTGTCATTTAACTTACAATAAAAATTAAAATGCTATTCGCGTGGATTAATACCTTTTAGAAATCTGACATTGTTTATAGACCATCAGCATTCCCCAAACAACTTTTCAGATAAGTAACCTTGTGTTTACTCTGAAAGACGTGGCAGCGGTAGCTTATTGGTCATGGCTTCGGATTCGTGGACGGGGGTTTTCTTTCAGTCGCGGGTTCGAGCTTTGACCGCTAAAGATCCGTCGTGTAGCCAGGGCTGATGAGCGTTGAATCTGTCGGGGCTTAAAGTCCATTCCAATGGCTTGGTGTGGAAGTTAGGAGAGGGGGTGCTGCTTAGATATCGTCCTTGTCACTTGACCGAGGCTCAACATTACGAGGTCCGTCGCCAATACCTTTCTGGTGCAACGTTAATAAAAACTACTATGAAAGACATTCATAAAAATGTGATAATTTGAATTAGAAGGCAAGAAATTCTTAGTATAAGTTAATTTATTTCTGTGTCACCCTGGTACATTGTTCGCATAATAATTCATAAGTCGCATAAAAAATAAATGTTGAAGATCACAATTAGTGATTGTATAAGAATTTATTTACTTTCAAGCCAAACTTTTTAAAATTTTGTAATTCAATATAATTACCAATCTGTTTTAATTTGTTGGCTTACTTCAAAAAAAAAAAAAAAAAAAAACTACGACTATTTTAATTAATTTAACACTCACCGTTTTGGAAGAAGTTTTCGGGATCTGTCATAGGTGAAATAAATTGGAAGGGGATGCTTGGAGGATTCGGGGTCGGGGGTATGTGTAAGGAGCCAGTTGGGAGTACAAGGAATTGAACTGAGCAAGGTGGAGGTATGCAGACTGAAAAAGGTTGGGAACCGTTGTTTTAAACCTCGGAAGTTTATCCCCATCCATGATTATGTCAGAATCCAGACACCGAACATCAGTAATACCAGGATTCATGTAAGAGGAGGACGAATGCCACCTGAGCGTGTTTTTTACCCACATAATTTCTATATCACACTACTTAAACATTTCAAAATTTTGTCAGCATATGACATCAACTTTTATTACTTCACCTTATTTAGTTGTAAAAACTTAAAATTCGTAAATTTTCCAATCTTGAACTTTCTTGTGGATCCATTAACCAACAAGACTATCTAAACAGAGGCAAAGGCAGGAAATCATTTTGGAAGATATTCAATAAATTAACGCTCTATAGAGTGGCAACAGTACCGAGTGGTCATGATTGTGAGTTCGTGACCGGCGATGTTTCAGTCCAATCGTATTTTTGAGCGTAGATTCCATGGAAGACCCATCTTGTTAGTTAAATCTGTTGAAGTTCAGAGTCCTTTCGTTGATATGATGTGGTAGTTAGGAGAGTGGGATGCTAGCTGAGGTACTGCCATCATCATTTGACCGTGGCTGAAAAATTATGAGGTCCGTCACTAATAGTTCTTGTGTTAAAAAACCATCAATCGAACACGAAATTTTTTGAGTCTTATTCGAAAATTATGGAGAAATAATTAATTGCACTTAAATAATAACATTGCAATTATTACAATAATACTTTTTTTCCTTATAAATAAGGATTTAAGTAGTAAAAATATTTCAATTAAAATTTTTAAAGTTTTGTGAATTTTTTTTTATAAATTAAAATTTTTTTATGTATGAAACGTTCTTTTTACAAGATAAAATATGCGAGCAAATTTCTTCGCCATGTTGTTAAATACTGAATGTATGAATGTATTATATAGAGCGAAGACAAAAAGTTGTAAATATTCTTTTATCTGTTACTGAAAACAATATAAATATTGCAGTAGAAACAAAAATTATTAGCAATTGCTGAACTGTAAATTTATTTCCTCCTTTTTATACATTAAATGTTTTTAAATTTAAAAAAATATATAAATTTTTATCTCTAGTTGTAATGAGTATTTTGTAAATAAACTTATAACAAATGAAAAAACTTTTTTTTCCAGTTTTTTCTCCCTGTTTTGAAACATGGTGAATATTTTTGTTTCATACTATGATACTTTGTTTTCTCCATAATATCTATTCGTGTTAATGTGTCATAAATGTTGTTTATATTTCCAGATTTTTTTTGAAGAAATTTTATTTTTGTTTCATCTTATTAGATTTTGCACTGTCATTTATTAAGAAAAAAAAAAATAGAGATATTTTCGATCGACATAAGTACTTTATGTAGATTGCTTCATAGACATTTACTCTTATGGTAAAAGTTCTAAAATCGTTGTCTGAAATTCCATCTAAAAAAATCATATCAGTTTTTGATGCCAATTTGTTTTTATTTCGTCCGACGATCTGTCAGCAAAATTATCCAAATCCAAAAGATAAGCAACTGAAGTGGAATATATTATTGTAACTCTTGCATTTTTATACTGCTTATTTTCATTTCAGTATTTCGAATCGCTTACTCATGTTTACTAACAAAGAATACCATGAAATTATACTCATTCTTTGTGGAAATTTTTTAGCAATCACAGGGGCCATTGTCTTAGTCAACGACAGAATGGTGTCATTGACCATTTATAAAATTAAAGCGTGAATGCGCGTGAATTGTCAATTGTGCATTTGCGTCAGCAATAATTACATTTAGTTTAAAATATATTCAATTTAAGTCTATTGTTTGCTTTGATTTTAGTTAAAAAAAGAATATTATAATCCATTTCAATTTTTATCGCTTGCGTTAATCGTATTATTTAATTGAAAAATTTAAGAATGATTTAAAAAAAAAAAAAAAAACGTTTGTACCTTTGGTGGCTGAATGTGTTCTTTGCAAAACTTTTCATGGAATAATTTATTTTCATATTTGTTATTGATTTTTTTTTTCGTTTTTTCGATATCTTAAATGCATTTTTTGAGAATAGGTTTCATAAATATAAGGAGTTCTATATATAGGTCAGTGCGTGTTTAAAGACCCTCAAGACCTTTCGGTTTTTAATATCCAATTGATGTTTAAATGAGTTACCCTTCGGCCTATTACTTGCTCAGGAATTTAATTAAATATTGAGAATATTGTTGTCATAGCATCATTCTTGTTACGCAGACCAAAAAATTCATTGACGTAATTTTAAATACGTCATTGAAACTTTCTCTTAATAAACATTTCCTAACCGGGCAATAAAGAAAAATGCATTACTTAATCATGCTTAATTGATTTAACTACTCCGAATGATTAACAGTTTTTTTTTTTTTTCCCTATAAAAGACTGCTACGCATTTCCTGTTATTTAGCACCTTTGCATTAATCATATTCGTTCGAATCGGAATATCAACTACATCTTAAGAAAAGCAGCTCGATTTAAACCTTGAGAAACCCTTAGAGAAAGGATTAGGGAAATTTTGTGACGTCACTACCGCTCTAGTTACGTCAAGAAATTAGAAGAATGATCCGGAATATTCCTAACGTAACGAGCTTTATTCCAAGTGTTTGAAAGTCGCCAAATTTGGCGGCATCATTCTAATTCGCAGTTTTACAGTTAATTATTGCAATAACATAGAATAAATTAATTTTAATAAAATTCGCCATATTATTATTTTTTAACTTCTAAGGGGAAAAAATATTAATGGCGAAATTGTTTCATCAAATAGCTTAAATAAAATAAAAAATTTCTTTGGTAGATTTCAGAGATGCTAAGTTTGTTTTCAAATGCGACTGTGTGGATAAATAAAAAATATCAAATGAAAATAAATTAATGTCCTGTTATAACTGCACGCTTTTGAGTTACTGCCGAAGTTTTAAAGCAAAAGCGATAATACTTTTATAGAATTCATAAAAGTCATATATATATAATATATATGACTAGCAGGGTTCCATATTTTTATTTATTTTT
This sequence comes from Nephila pilipes, assembly GCA_019974015.1. NCBI lineage: Eukaryota > Metazoa > Arthropoda > Arachnida > Araneae > Nephilidae > Nephila > Nephila pilipes. The sequence continues at coordinate 247,648 of BMAW01116147.1, read as the reverse complement.
TAATTTACTTTTACATTTCTTTCTGGCTTTTTGTCTTTTTAAATTATTCTTTCATAAATTTTCAATACATATATTTTCAAAACCATCAAATTTAAGACTACTTGCACATAAAGTAGCCTTAAATTTGATATAATTCTGTAGTAGGTTTGATATAATTCTGCAAGTAGCCTTCAATTTATATATGAATTCTATACAAATTTAAGGCTATTTGCAGAATTATATCAAACCCGAAACAATATTAGAATGTTATTATTATTATCTGCTCATAGACAGCAATAACTATGTTTCAAATAATTACTTCTTATACTTAAATGCAAAATTGACCTTTAAGTTAAAAAATGGTACAACAAAAATTTGCTTATTAATAATTATAAATTTTGCGGATTTAAGTATTACAAACAGATTACATTTTAGGATATTTTTCAATTTGAAAAAGTAAATAAATCGAAATTTAGTCTTTCTCGTTCTTGTTTAAATACAAGGTGAAGACAGTCTTAAAATACTAACGGCGCTGACAGACACAACACATCCGTGACTAACTGAAATTTGATAGCAGAGGAATGAAGTTGGAAATGAAGTAAACAGATATAATTTCTTTCCTCTTGACGCTTTTTAAATTCTGTAACATTATTAAAAACAAATGCAGACCTCGGAAAATCCATCATCTTTATCAAAATTGTCAAACGATTCGAATCCGGTTTTTTTTTTTAATCTTTCAGATTCTTGGGTTTATATATAGATGGCAATTATATATACATTGAAAACACATGTCATAAAGCTTTATTTCCTGATTCCTTGAGTTTATTTCAATGAAGATCTGAAACAATATTTCTTTATTTTGCAACAATTTTTTTTTAATTATTCTGGGAAAAATTTTGCAAGTTCATAATTAAAGAATTTAAACAAAGAATTTCTTTTATAATTGTATTGCCCAATCAGCTACCATTTGACAATATCAGTTATGTTTAATAATCCAATCTGTGACAACAAAACCATAAAGGAGAAACATATAAATAAAACAAAATATCTAGTCTGCGTCACACCGAAAAGTTTTATCAAGAAATTTATAATCAGAATCCATTATTAAAGTCTTCAATACTTATTATTATTTTGCAATTCATCGGTATAAATAATAAGAAAACAACAACAATCACACGTCATCGAAGACATACAGCTGATCTCATAATTTTGAATCGTCATCAAATGACAATGTCGACACTTGCACTGATACCTATTAATTTCCAGGTCATATTACTTGAAGAATGTTGAGGTCTAGTTCCATCTAATGCGCAGTAGCACGATGGATCTTTTAATGAATCAGAATGAAATAAAAAATAATAAAAGAGGTATATATAAAGGGTACTTTAAATTATGTCATATTAGGCGTATCTGCTAAAATTATTAAGCTGGCATTTTTTATTCATGTAAAAGTCAAGGCAAATATTTAAGTCTGTATACAATGAGCTAATAGCTAGCTGATTTCTTTTCAATAAGAATGAAAGGGATTGCTTACTAATGGAGCAGGACGATTCAATTTTCTATTTTTTTCACAGCGTATGTATGTTTCCAAACAAAAAAAAAAAAAAAAAAAAATCAATAGTGTTTAATAATGTAATTGCAGATTATTGCAGTAGTTGTTAGTATAATACTTTCAGCTTTATACCATTAAGAACAATAATCTCTTTTCTGCATAACGAGGGATAATTTTAAGCTGAAAAAAAAAAATGGTTTACTTTACATGATATAATGTTACGCATATTTCCATACCGTCAATGGATAACTGCAAATGGTTCATAGCACCCTCGTATTTTCTGCAAATGAAAAGGATGTCCAAGGGAACGTATGGTCAAAAGAGTTACATTAATTCTCAGAAAATTGAGATCATTTTCTCTAAGAATAAGTTAAAATTGACGGGTATTTCTTTTTATTTAGAATGAACATAGTTTAGACTCTTTTATATCTTTATCCTAACTTTTTCTGATTCTTTATGAAATAAGACTATTGAAAAATCCATATATATCCTGCTTCAATATTTATTAAACTTACTTAAATCTATTAATAAACCACTGCCATTTCTTTTTTTTTTGCCGTTCGATGGATATTAGCAGTAAATATATGAGTGAATAGGAATTTTCATACCCTAAGTGTCAGGTTTCGATATTTAATTTCCCTGAAGATCCTCAAATGGAATAATGTGGTGGTGTTCGCGTTTGCGAAAATGCAGTGCAGAAACTTGGAGAAACAAGTACCATATCAAATGCTGCCAACGTCATCAGACAGTAATTCAGAATACCATAGATAGAGGTGAATAAGACATCGTGTCACTTTAAAGCGAGAATAAGCAAAATAAATATTTGACGCACTAAATCCCGCATCAGAAAGAGCGTGTTTCCGATTTATAGTTTTATCTCTTCGGCAAAAATTAATATCAGAGCCGCGAATCATCATAAAATTAGAAAGAAATTAAATTTCTCATCATAAGGTGAAAAAATAACCATGAAAGCTATAGCCAACAAATCTCACATACAGTTAATGGTTTCAATAAAAAATTAAAATATATTACCCATATTTACAATAAATATATTACATGAGTAATTTTTAAAAATATTTTATTCATTTCTTTACAAGTACGGCTTTCCGCCGATCTGTACAAATAGTCAATTAACATAAAATAAATGCACAATGTTAACAAGATTTGGTCTAAGAAGATCATTATAAATCTTATTTATATATCGTATATATATATGTATATATATATATATGTACATGAACACACATAGGAACTCTCATTTGTCAAATAACAATGCAACACAATAGCATTTGATACAAAACATTGGGTGCAACATTTTCAT
>BMAW01116147.1:222132-243830 GCA_019974015.1 Nephila pilipes | reverse complement strand
AACTAAACTAAACTTACTTTTAAAGGAATGAAATAAATGAATTTCTTTTTGCAAATGATGGATAGTAAAATGAAACATTCTTAAAATCTTAAATATAATTTTTTTTTATATAAAAAGTCACAAAATAGCTCGTTTGAAGTCAACGAAAAATTTTCAACATAAAAAAAATACCTTTTTTTTTATAGGAAACATTTTTAATAAAAATTTGAAACAATAAAAATATTTCAGAAAAAGAAGGGAAAACAGCAGGTTTGGCAGGTGTGTGCAAGATTTCGAATATTAGAATGAATTATACAATTACCCGTTGAAGCGTCACTATGCCAAGAAAAATTACTAACTAAAACTACTTGCGCTTAATTTTAATGTCTGAATTGCTTTACTAATCTATTTAACTTAATCGCATCTAAGAAATCTAAATTAACATCAGAAATGATTAAACACACACAATGTACAATCATTTGATCATTTCAGCTGCACACAACATAACTGCCTTTACAAAACCAATAAGATATTCAAAATGAGTTTCAACTATAAGATCAGATCATTGCTTCAATTCTAGATTTTAATCACAACAATGAGTAACGATAGTCTATGGTTCAGTTTGAAAGATATGTAGCACCACAACAGAAATTGTTTGAATATTCGAAAGTTTATCTCCCTGACAAAAATTGCTAAGCCCCTTCTTTTCAAAAAGGGGTTGATTGCCACATGACTCGTCGATCTAAACGGAGTAGATCGCACGGTTGCGCCTCAAAAGTAGCAATATATTCCAGAAAGTTCCACTGAGTCATTACAAGCACAAAAAGGGATTATCACATGATTGTACAGGTTTTTAGCTGATGATGTGTTCGGAGGTGTTTCTTTAGATGGGGTGCATGGCGTCGAACCAAACTGGCGAATCGGGATTTCCCCAACGCGGCCAGGGCGCACAGTTCGAATACATCTGTCACGCCCTCTTCGGTTTTAGCAGATGTCTCCACGTATCCTGTGACACTCATCTGTCTGGAAACGGCTGTAGCCTGAAAATAATCAATAAATAAGATTATTAATCACAAAATACTTGCAAGTTTACAATCATCTGATATCATGTGAGTCCCAAAACAATAAAATATGAAAATAGAAAATTATTTTGAGGAGCATTTAACCTTTCTTAAATTAATAGTTTCATTACTTAATTCAATACTTAAATTTTTAATGATATAGAAAGGACCTTATATATTATATAATTACATACTACATCTCAATAATTTTAATATTCAATTAAAAATTTACAAATTATTATTCGAATAGAAAAGAGTTCATAAATAAACAACGACACCATGCGAGAACACACAGACGTAAAATTACAACTCGTCAAAGCAGAGAAACAAATCACAGCTATCAGGTCAAAATCTTTCAACAGTAAATAAATATAGTACATAGGGGTGAAAGTGCTAACATTCCATAACGGGACGGAATACGAGGGAGTTAACCAGGAAGTCAGCCCACATTGAAATTCAGCTCAGCCAACCTGTTACTACAGGGCGTTCTGTGCGTGGTTCAGAGTCATTCCCGTGACGGGTCCACTTCCTGTGCAATCGTCCACCATCCTGTTGTTCCCCCCTCCCGGTCCATCCCCCTTATTACAGCCTGAATACGACTTAAAACAAAAATTCGACGTTTGGGTCTTCCGGCTGAAAGTTCCCACGACATACTAAATACAAAAAAAATAGAAGATATGTTGCGAGAGATTGTTGGTGACGTTTAGCTCAGAGGATTGCGATTACAATACGATTTACATAGAATTATAAGAAATCGCAAGCGATAATTTTAGAATTAAGGCCAGAAAGAATTTATGATATCAATTTATAAGACTACAATAAATCATAAACAGTAACAATTTCAAGGCTTGATGAGGGAAAAAAAACTGTACTATATGATACATATTAGGGAAAATAAAATTTTGACGTATTGTGTGATTATTTTTGTAATATTTTTCTCGTCATCTCAGTACATTTTAAAATTAAAGTATTTGATATTATCGCATTTAAAACAGTAGCGTTTATTTTAAAAAATATGTTCCTCCACAATCCATAAATTTCCATTACTTTAATAACATCGATTTCCTTGTATTTCCAACACTATCTTATTGATTTTTTTTTTTTTTTTAAAAAAAAGTTTTAATAAGCCATAAATTTGTGCTTTTGCTGTACCAATCCCCATCGTTTTTATTTGTTTAGCTAGTTCTTGCTTTCACAACGCTATTCAAATTTCAACAATTACACTCTCAAAGAAAATTTATTTATTTTTATCCATCGTGTCACCAAATTTGAAGAAAAAAAAATTACGAATAATATTCAATCACTGTTTTTAATTTGTCATTTAATATCAGTTTTAATTTTCTTTCATTCAAAACGTTTTTAATCATAATGCACAATATTTTAATATTTTACTATAAATAAAATTCCACTATGTTAATAATTTCTTTTTAATAAACAGTTAATCGATTCGTTACACAAAAGTTTTATTTAAAACAGTTAATCGATTCGTTACACAAAAGTTTTATTTAAACCATCTATTGACGTACAAAGAATAATTTACTTCCTTTCTGAAACTTTAATGATCACATTTTCAGAATTTTAAACAAATATTACGAGTAAAATCTTTGTTCACTAAAGTTCAAATAAAAATAAATTAAAATCGAAGACCAGGAGAGCAAAAATAAATAAATAAATAAATCTACGCTCCAGAAATTCGCAACACATTTGAATACATTAAATACCAATTCAGATAGTCATGAACGAAAATGAACAAAAAATTTGATAGCAAAAACTCTTCAAGTCAAAAATGTACTGACCAATTAATTTAAAACTTTGAAGTAGACAATAAAATGTTGCACACGGAAACAAAAAGCAAAATAAAAAAAAAATTTAAACACTTAAGATCAGTTGAATAACATGGTTGTGGCTTTCACCTACGACAATTTCGAAAAGTATATATATATATATTTGCACATATAAAAATCTTACGTCACAAATACGTATTTTTTGTTCGTCTTTTATTACCCGGATTCAATATTGATTTTACCAGCAGGGCTGTTTTCAAAGAATGATTGAAAGAAAAATGTTACTACGTTGATATGATACTGTGATATTTACACTAATTTCAGTTGAAACCAGTATTTTTAGTTCAGAAAATGCTAAATGATATTAATAGTTTTCTTAAAAAAAAGAGTTTGTTGTTCAAATTTCCTTAGCATTTATAACTTACGTAAGAACAAAGAAACATTTTTCCATGAAAGGGCAACATAGGTAAATTCTTGATTTGTTGTTTAAAATAAGAGGAGGCATTTCTTTACTAGATGCACGCAATAAAGAATGCAGAACACAAATACTTTCTACATAATTTCGCTACAATTAAAACTTCATATTTAACTCATTTTCAGTTTAGTATCTATCTTATGATTGTAAAAAAATATACTTCGTATTAACAACATTTTATATATCAACATCCAAAATGAGTTGTACTCAAAAATGACAATTATTGAAATAACAATTACGATAAGAAACAAAAAAAAAAAATCAACTATAACTCTAATAATACAAGACATATTCAAAATTTGAATTAAATTGATTTTTTATTCATTAGTGTACATTAAACCAATTCATTTTTATATATTGCGAATAAAGAAAAAAATGATATTCACAATCTGTAATCATTTCACTATATCAACATAATCTTTTTGGTAATTTCGAATACGAAACAAAGAAATATATTATTCTTATTTTTAGATCATCTGCTATCCTAAATAAAATCAGAAAATTCAATTCTACCTCTGAAATCGTTTGGGACAAAAAGCGAAATTGCAAGCATGTGAGAGCATCAAAGAAAAACAATTCATTTGGGGAAGAAAATAATCTTTTGCATACATGACACGTATAGAAACACATCACCGTAAAGAAATGAATTCCTAAGAGAATGATAATGCGAAGAATGCATTTGAAAATATTATTTCAACAAACTACGCTTTACTTCGAAATTCACATATTCTTTTTTTGTCGATGTTCTTACATTTGTTATCAAAATTGACATCTGATGGTATTCATTTCTGGAATGATATAATCCCGCTACTAGGCATAAAATTTCCATATTCTTAGCATTATTTGAACATCGCGTTTCTAAGCAATTGAAACTGAATTATTTTCAGATTTTTAGTTCTTCAAAAGAAAAATTCGGACAGCAATGAAAGCTTCAATATAGATTTTCATCTATTATTCACATGATTTCTGAACGTGAAGTCTTTTCACTAAAATTTGGTATGATTCCTGTCTTAATTTTTCAAAATTAAAATACACACAAAAAAAAACCCTGCCTATTTAAATATAAGTTCATGTATTGAACATTTCTAAAAGAGAGAGTGAATACACTTATAGAAGATACTGAAAAAGTTGCGCATCTCCTAAAACATTTCATTAAATGTTTTAACATCGCGCTAACATAGCATTTATTTTTCACGCAGCATGTTATAAAGTTATTTCTAGGTCTTAGGCGTACTCTTGCCGTCCCATTATGTGACTTTTTTTAAAAAAATATTTCCAAGATTGTTTTTACCTGTTATTTTAACGTTTTCCTTTATTTTTCATCAATTTAACTAAATTTTGATAACTTGATTTCAAGTAAACTAGGGATTTTATGAATACAATTTATTAATAACAGAAGAGAAAATTAAGCAATGAAATTAATGGATTTTTTTTTTTAGAAAGAAAGCTTAGAAAAAAAAGCAGAGGTTTAGAACGATGGCCCGAACTTCTAAATTGCTGATGATCATGATACAGAGAATGAATACATAGAAGTGTCAGATGAATTCAATACTTCTTCAGCCAGTTAATTCAAGTGCAAAAGCAGGACAATCACCTAACAATATTTTTTGTGATGAAAATAAAAAATGAAATGATGCGTCTATGAAAAATGTTAGAACAAAATATTGCATCGGAACATATACTTAGAAACGTTCAAGAATTCAGAATCTATGTAGCTTTTTGGAACTGAAATTACAACAAAATAAAATTCTATCTATTACAACGAGAAAAGCATGTTTAACGGCATTGGAAACGAAATGCCTTCATTTTTTTTCCAAAGAGTAGTAGAATCTAACTCAAACTGAATTTCCATGTAGAGAGTAACGACCTTGAAAATTAAAAATTTTCGTCTTTTCCGAATGCGTCTTTGTCTTCTTCAAAAGTAATTAACATTACTTTCCTAAAAAAACCATAATTATACCAGATTTTCTTACATTGTGCATATTTTTTGGTTCATTCAAGGAAACGTAATTCCTGGGGATTTCGTCGTTTTTATTTATTTGAGAGAATTACGAATAACTGATTTCTTGAGTTATGTTTCTCAATCAATAATTTATTAAAGAATGATTTGTTCATATTTTTGAGCAAACAACTCATAAGCTTTAAACAAAAACAGGAATTAAAATATACTAATTTAAGAATATTATCAAAAAAGAAAGAGATCAAGGTTTTCGTTCCTCAACCGAACAGCACCGAAAATCAGTTTTTCTTCCCTTCGATAAGAATTTGCGCAACAGCTTAAGAATATGTTCAAAGATAATATTTTTTTTATTGAAGAAACAAGCAAAATACCCAAGGTTTTAGAAAAGCTGAATGCGAAGGACAGATGTGTGAAATATTGAGTCATGTGGTACAAGAAAAAAGGGGGGAAATGTCTCACTTGAATAAAGAACCATCTGTTTATGAAATACAAGATCATAATCCTGGTCAAAAGATGCTTGTTTTTGATCAATTCGTACAGTTTCCACTGAAGTAAAAATAGACAATTTGCTTAGTAGAGTATACCATATAAATGCATGGTTCAGCGAATATTCGTACACGGCTTCAATGACAAAATTTAGCAACGATAGAGAAAGCGTGACGTAAAAATTTCGAAAAACATATTTTATAATTTATAAGAGGTTTAAGTATATTCGTACATAACTTATCTGTTTGCTCCAGTAAAACACATTTATTTCTAACAGAATATGACAAAACAAAAAGCAGCTAATCTGTATATATAAAACTATTTTCTTTGTGAAGCATAAATTTTTTTTTTAAAAAAGGGGTACTTTATTAAGTACAAATTATTTCAGAAATATCTGTAATGAATATCTTCAATATGTAATAACAGTTAATAAAGCAGATTTTAAATAAAAGTTCTTAAAAATAAAACAGTGAAATAAAAATCCCTTCGTAATTGGAAGAAAATGAAAAAAAAAATATTCTATCACAAAAGAAAAAAAAAAAACTTTATTGTAGAAGAATACTTATTTCAAAGATTTAAAAAAAAATCTCTGAAGAAATTAAGATAATTTGAAACAATATACTGAAAGAAAAATTTAACTTTTAGCACTCAGAATAATCTTTATTAAACTACTGATAATTTATTTGAATCATTGTAACCAACTGGGGAATTAATTATTTTAATGAGATAAAATACCTATACATGTTTTAAAAATCACATCAATTACTGAACCACTTTTTTCACATATTTTTTTCACTTTCATTATCAATCCAGAGATAACAATAATTTGAAATAATTAAATACAGCACGATAAAAGAATCAGAATTCTTTACTCAGCCTTCGCAAGGCTATTACTAATCGTTTGGTACTTTTCGCAATCGATTAAAGCGTGATTAGTCGTCACACATGCAAGCTATCCAGAAGGTCGCAATAAGAAAGTAAAATTTAATTTTTACGTAAAACCAGAACTCAAGATAATTTACGCCTAACTCCAACCCATTTCCCAGATGCTCTGTGGACCGTTTAAAGGACTGATTTAGAATAATAAAATAGATGGAATATAAAAAGTACAGTTAGGTAAAATGAATGACCACTTGCGTCTTTCTTACCTGTTCGTATGTGACAGGGTGTTTGACTTCCTCTCGAGTGTCACTCTGACAGCCACATAATATTATTGGTGCTTCACTATGAGATCGGATTTCTTGGAACCACTGTGTAAAATAATAATAAATCAGAATAGACATATAAATGTAACAATTAATAAAATTAGCACAAAATTCGTGAGAAATAACTATTGGTAACAATAAACTCTACTTATATATATTTAAAAAACACTAATATTCGGAATTTTTAAAAATATTTTCGGTATTTATAAAAATAAAAATTTTCAAAGCACGAAATTTTTTTTTATATATTTCGGTTAGTTTCTTTTTCTTTCCCCTCTCTCGAGTCAAAGGACGTTATAAATCCTCCCAAGCCCCATTAGAAAAACCAAGAACAATCGCAATAAATAAAAGGAAATTAAATTTTATCGAATTAAATGCCTTTGTACAGTAACAGCATCTTATTACCCGCCTCACCTATCATCTTAAAATTAATCACAGGATCTTAAATTCAAGCACTGACCAATTAATTAAAACAGTCAGTTATATGCAAAATATCTTTATTTACACCTCAAATAAGAGTGATACTCTCTTCATTCATGAGTTTTCATGCGTTCATTTATTTTCCATGAGTATTAACAACTTCTATAATCTATCAAAGAATCCTCTTTCCGGAATACGATGCGAGTATCTACAGCAACGGCTTCGACAGCGTTAAGTTTTGATCTCTCTGAATCTGTTAAATACGCTAGAATACTTCCGCGCATTAAACACAAACTTCTTAAAATACAGTTAACCTTAATTATTTGAGATAAATTCTGTCACTTTTTTACGACTTGAATATATCTATTCATTCCACTTCCGAAGTTAACTTTATTTATTCCACTTCCGAAATAAACTTAATTTGCATCATGTTCCATTTGATTGGGAAGAAACTGGAAACTTAAACACAAAATCAGAAAGAAACCCCAGACGTTAGTTTAAGAGAAACAAAACGCGAATAGCCAATGTTTCAGTACCAAATATAATTTTGAAAACTGTCCTGTAGTTACAACACAATGCTGGTGCTAAATTATTAGCGATCGAAAGCCATTTAGAAGCCAATCTGCTTGGAACCATACGCTTCCGGGTCAAATATATTAAGCTTGCTGCAAGCAGATTGGCTACTGCTATTTCACATGAGCTGCACGTTTTTATTCCTTGCCCGAGTCTAGCCCGTCCAGCGAGCGCTCTTCAATAGGTTTGCAGGTACTTAAAATTGATTCATACTAAAAGTGTAATAAATTACACAAGAACGATCAACATAGATTCACAAGGCACAATACTCAATTACGGCATTTTGAATTTGGCTTCTTCGAACCTTGTGTGTTTGTACTGTGATCATATGTTCGAATGGAGCACTAGAGTCTCTTGACCCTGTATCTCTTATTTGAGTTTTACTTGGGAATGGATACATTTTCCCATTTATGAACGATTACATGATTTATAATAAGTTAAATTATTTACTAAGAATTAAAACTCTACTGAAAATTGGTAAGTTACTTAATATTCAAAGATTCTTGAGCAAAACAAAACTATGTTAGAACGGGTGGGTTTGCAACGATGGTTGCTTCTTCAATAATTAGATCGTATTAAAGCTTTAAAAAAATCATAATGTTAAAAAAAGGGATTATAATGACTCATGAGTGTCCTCAAAAATAAATTATATTTGTTAAAAAAAACTAAAATCCATAAACATTACTTGTAAAGCAAAATTTTTGTAATTTCACCATCCAAGGAATAATAAAGAGATCATTATAAAGGACAAGGTTTACTGTACTGATTCAAACATACACTTAAGTATTACCCTCTAATATTTACAGAAACTGAATCCTAATTCAACCTCTGATTTGAAGAAATTCATATCGAATGCCACATACAAATTATAGAATTACATATAATCGATATACACATTATAGAATTGGTGAACATACAATGACAGTCTACCACAGTAGCACATGTCTAAATTTAATATTATACATTAGAAAGTTAGGGCAACTTAAAGAGAAAGGCTACTTTGGACATTCTGTAGTATATTTAATTTCAATTAAGAATTGCAAGTATAAACTCTCGAAAAATTGTTATCTTTTCAAAATACCTTAAATCTCTCTTCCTCGGTATATTGTTTTAGATTTTAATTCGAAAATTGGTAAGACGTTAAATGCTTGTACATAATTTGACATAATTTCTGCTATAAAAATAAAACTTTTTGAGATAATACAAGTATGGTTTAAAAAGTACAAATGTTAGGAATGTGAACTGGAGCAATTCACTGCTGTAGTATTTATCCATTGATCTTTTTTAGTTTGACACCCTTCGCGCGCATCCTAAAAAAATTCGTCATAATTTTTCCGGCTGATGAGCCCGTCTTCGATCTTCTTTAGAGTATATTTGCCGGAAGCAAATTATTGTTTGACTGTTGCTTGGTTTCCGGCGTATAATAATAAATCCAAATCTCATTGATGTTGACAACTCGACGCAAAAAGACGACGACAGCTTGATGTGGCAGTAATCAAACAAAAGAATCAGTATAAAATTTGCTTTGATGCCGTTTAAAGATGGAAGAACACAATGACAATACTAACTCGCTTTAGTAATACTAAACCTTCAAAAAACAGGTACTTTTTTAACCATAATACTCATATTACAATTTAATCCAAGTACAACTTCATAATGATTTACTTCTTGACTATTATAGTTCTACATTATAATTAGAGCTTCTATTAAGCCATTGCATAATTTTTTTTTTTTTTTTTATAAAAAGACACGGAATAAAAAAATTATAAAAAATACAAATGGCACACATTTCCTACTTCCAATTTCTTCCACTCCGATTTTTAAAATTAGATTTGAATTGAAGAAAACGATGTTATAAAGTGATGAAATTGGAAAAAAGAAAATTGTGTCAGTTCTTTTGGGTACTTTAAAATAGTTTTAAACGATGAGATATAGACAGCTTGAACAATAAAAGAGACAGAAATTCTTATCTAATAATAGTTTTGAAGGGATTGAAAAAACAGTCGACAGGAAGTAATGAACAGGTGAATTGGTTGAATATAAATACGTATATTTTATAAAATGCGTTTGATTTTTTTAAAGGGCACTAAAATTCAATCATCATTCGAAACAATACACAAAGAAAACGACATTCGAATAACATATAATTCGCAATGGCTAAAAGATATGTTTGAATCATAACAAAAAAAAATGTATTTGGGTATTTTAAGTAGTTCATATTTCATTTTTATTGTTTAAAATAAAAAAAAAATGATTTTGCTTAAAAAAACATGATTATTCTACATGGTTTAAAAATTTACAGTAATTTATTCCGCAATACCTTTTTCCTCTTTTTTTTTTCCTACAGGAAGAAAAAGCAATCATATTGTTAAATTATTATTCTAAATTAATAGTTTGTTTTATTTTCAAGCGAAAACGTTTCTCCTTTTCTTTTTATATGTTTTTCTGTTAATAAACATATAATTATTATTTTTCATACTGTGCACTGAATTATTATGTCTATTCTACTTTAAATTGCATTTAATTACGAAAAACATTAACTAAAGAAAAAATCAAATCTTAACATGATTAGAAACGATTTGATGATGTTTAAAAATGACTAGAGGAAAAATTGAGAGAGTTTAATGAGTAAGCAATTTAAGTAACGATTCAGAAGTAAACGGGACACTCTTTTTTTTTTTCCCCCAATAGATCAAGAAACAATCAACTTTAAAACTGAAGATCTGTATTAATTTCATATATTGAGCAATTAAAAGCATTGTTAAATTATACATCATTATTTGAGGTATTTAAATACATCATCCAATTTTTAATGCGCCTGATATCATTAAATGTATTCAAGTGAAATGATTAAACTGGGCTTCTCATTTTGTTAAAATGGATGAAAAAAAAAAAAAAATCAAATAAAAGTTGTTGCAAAGCCCTTTACTAGACGGGGAAAGAAAACGAAAAACCAAAACTACGGTGGCTTGATTATGTTGAATCGGATTTAAGCTGCTTTTGGGAAGAGAACCTGACAGACAACGGCAAAAGGCAGGCTTTCCTGGAGGAATCTTCAAAAAAGGCCATGGCCTACCCTGGGTTGTTGAGTCAAATATGATGATGATAACTGCATCATCCAATATTAAAAGCATCAATATTGTTAAATATGTGGCTTTTTATAATTTTCAATAAGGTCAAAATATAATTTGCATTATTAAATACAATTTTTCAGAAAGAATAAAAAAAATTATTCGATAATTTACTATTTATCTCGGTAAAAACAAACAAACGAATAATTAATTTTTAGAGGCAACCTTTTGCTTGAAAAATAATAAAATGATAAAAAAGTAAATTTGTATTTTAAAAAAGCCTGCATTACCAAGGAGTTTTATGTAATATTTTATCGTTACCATTTTATGCGCCAGTATGATTTTCTCCCATTAATTATAAACCCATGTAATTCATTTAAAAGTTTTAGTCATTTTTTTAACCATGTTAATCACATTCAAACCATAATTAACCCCTTTAATAGTTGGAAATTCTGGACAACTCTAATTTTTTTGACTGGTCCCATGAAGGCTACATTGAAACAGCAAAAAAATTGTGGATATTTCGAATTTTATTTTGAATAATTCCAATTTTTCGTGTGATTTCTCTTAGATCAATAGAGTGTAATTAGTTCGTGATATTTTTTAGGTGACGTTAATTATTATTTTAAAGGTGTTTTTAAGGATATGGAAAGTGAGGGACGTTGGAATGTCACTTTCCCTTTACGGGATTCTTGAGGTTAAGGCAAGGTCATTTGATTGAGCTTAGTCTTTCTAGATGGACTTGCTTGAGGTCAAGCACTGAATATTAGATTTAATTGAAAAATATAAATACAGATATTTGGTCTCTACCTCAAAATGGGAATACAAAATTGAAGTTTTTGAGAGAAATATCACAGAAGCATTCTCGGTGGTGTCAAAGAAAATGGCCTTTAGCGAAGACGTTTTAATTCAGAAATTTATAAAGTTTTTAATGAGCCTAATATCAATTAATGTATTCAAGTGAAACGAATAAACTGGGCTTCTCGTGTTGTTAAAATGGGTGGGGGAAAAAATTCAATACAGATCTTTGTTGCAAAGCCCTTTATTAGACAGAAAAGAGCAAAACCAAAACTACGGTGGCTTAATTATGTAGAATCGGATTTAAGCTGCTTGGAAAGAGGTCCCGATAGACTAAGGCAAAAGGCAGGCTTTCCTGGTGGAATCTTCAAAAGAAGGCCTTGGACCACCCTGGCCTGTTGAGTCAGATATGATTATGATATAGGAATATACACGCATTTTGCAAAATTAAGCTAGTAGATTAAATCTATGATCAAGGAGGTCACTTTCTTTCTTATTACCTTTAGATATACAGGTGTAATTCATATTTTTGCATAATTCGATAGTTTTTCTGGTCCCTTCAGTTTCGAATCTAAATTTGACCAATCTATGAAGCTTATACTATTAGAGGCGGATCCAGAAAAAATCTATAAGAGAGGCACAAAATCGACAGAAGGAAAGGAAGAGGGGGGAGGGTTTTTTTTTTTACCTTAAAAAGTTCATAAGACTTAACTGTGTCTAGATCGTTTATTATTTATGCTTACTTAATCCTTAATCCAAAAATAAATTAAACATTAATTTCGGAACCAAATTCAAATTGAGAAATAAAAACTTATAGTACGATAAATGGTTCGATCATGCGCTTGAACACAACAAATAACTTTAAAGTAAAACAAAATAAATAATTTTAAATATTTTGTTGGAATTTCCTATTCAGGTATGTTATTTTGTATCAGCGTGAAATTATGACTGGGGACATGTGCCCACCTCCTGTATATATATACACGCTACTGTATGCTATACTAATAATTCTTCAAATTCTAAGACCACAGGTAATTTTACGTAACTACAAGAGGAAATCTATCTATTCATGCTACATTTCTAATCATACGAACGTTTCAAGTAATTAATAACCGCATTCAGAAAATTTCCAAAGCAAGATTTTTTTCTCTATTTACCAAATGATAAAATGATTGGCATAAAAAAAAAATTATTAACTTTTGTTATTTTCAAATACAGCGAAAACGAAAGTCTAATTACAGTTTCGCATACACCAAAGTCATATAACTTACTTTTTTAAACGTATTGTGAAGAGACATCTGTGATGAGAGATCAAAACAAAGCAGGAAAGCTCGAGCATCTTTGTAGCATAAAGGTCTTACAGTGTCATATGCTGCTGCACCTAGATATACATAAAAAAAAAATTATAACTTAATATTTTTAGTTTAATATGTAATAAAGTATTCTTACTCAATGTCATGTTTTGCAAATATTATAAAATAATATTTAGGAATTGAAAATCAGATCTGAGTTACATGTTTTGAAATAATGTTAAAAATCAAATGATTTCCAGCGCAAGATGATTACATGATTAATATAAGTTTTTGGACCTGTTATGGAGCGTAGCAAACAAAAATTTCATTTCAAAAAGAAAAGTTGTTATGATTTAGTAAGATTCCCCCCCCCTTCCCATATAATAGGATAGTAACCTTGGATAAGAAAATATTTTAAGAAACTGTAGATAATTTTATTTACTAATTTTTAATTTAAAAATACGAATCTTTGAATTGCTGCATTAATAACATTTTCAAAAGAATATCTGAAAGTCCAACGTACCGATGAATTAACATGTACAATTTATCCTAATTTGGATACAAAGAAAACATACACGTATTTTCAAAGTAAAAATTCATAATTCAGTTAGACATAGGACTGTTCAAAGAACATTTAAACAGTGGATTCTTAACTTGGAATTTATGAATCTCTTGAGCTAGAATTAGAAAAAACTTTCTTCCAATTTTCAGGGACACCTTATACTTTTCTCCTTCATCAGTGTATACTATAAATTACAGTAATATTAGTTACAGTGGCAGAGATAAAGACAGTTATAATCAAGAATGTACTAAAATAGTATATATAAACGAAGCGCTTTCCCCTTTATAATTTTATTTCAATACGTGACATACATATCTATAAAACGCCTCCAAAAGTGAAAAGGTTCATAGCCCTCTTATGGCAGAAGGGTCTTAAAAGTCAAAACAATTTGAATAACACTGATTTAAAGTCTTTTTAATAAATTCGAGAAGAATTCAAAGGACATATAACGGGGAAGAAAATCAAACAACTTAGAATATATGCTCGATTTTTTTTATTCTCCCCTTCCCACCCAAGTAGGGACCTTTTTTCCATTCCAAAAGCCGGTAATAACTTGTTGCAACACAGTAATCCTATATTGGGCCTCTCAAGACCCAAATGAGAGGCCCGCTTTATTGCAGATTATGAAGGACACTCATTGTCTCGGAAGAGGTATAAAAAATATTTTAACCCTATTACGTAGGAAACAAGGCCATTGACAATCTGATAGAAAAAAAAACTATTCTATTCACCGATTATTAAATATTTAGTACAATTTTTTTAGAACGTTATCGAAATCTAACTATTATTATCCAAATTTATTTAAATTATCTTTTTAATGTTTCGAACTTTTGAGATGTATTATATTTATTTATCAAAACCATGTGTAATTATCCAAATTGAGAATAATTATTCCACGACAAAGTCCATTTTTTGGAAAGAAAAAAAAAGAATTAGTATTTATTTTCATAAATCACAGATATATCACTTTTTAACATTGTCAATGATGTAATACATCCCTATAATTTTATTTTATTAAGACATATAACAGTACTTTTTTTTTTCTGTCTGAAAGTGAAGTACGTAAACGAGTTATAACAATAACCTGGAAACAATTATTTACCAATTGAATTCATAATTAATTGTCATGACTTAAATTAGCAGCGAATTTACCGTGGATGATAATAAAGGGCTTAAGACACATCAAAAGCAAGATTGCTATGTTATTACTGTTCACTTAAATAGCTTTATAAAACCATCATTAAAACTCTCGATAGGAGGTAAATGCACACTTTTAAATTCCAGATTTATTTGGAAAACGAGCAAGGTCAAAAAATTTCAATAAAGTTACAGTTACTACAAGTGTACACAATTTGAACACCTAAATGTAACAAGAGAAATATAATGACGAGTTCAGAGTTTTAGTATCTCCGAATCCTCACAATTATTTCAGTACACTAAGAATACAGGATAAATAAGATTGAAGTAATCATGAATTATAATTTGTTTTCCACAGTTTATCCACAAATCTAAAATACTATAGTTGAAATTCTTAAGGCTCCCGTCTACCCGCCATTTTGATTTCGTGGACGTAATGTTAATCCTATGGAATTCTGACTTTAATTCTCACATCTTTATTATTTGATCTATTTGAATGCAATAAAGTGCATTTGAAAGAGCAAAAAATAATCTATGCTTCTGTGGAATTACTTTTTTCCTAAGATTTTTAAAAGTGTTTTTATTCTTATTTTAATTATTCGTTTTTGAGTTTTTCGGTCTTTAAAGAATATTTTCAAACATTTTTAAGAATCGGAGGAAAAAAGTAATTCCACAGAAGCATTCATTATTTTTTGCTCTTTCAGATGCACTTTATTGCATTCAAATAGATCAAATAGTTAAGATGTGAGAATTTAAGTCGAAATTCCATAGGATTAACATTAAGCTGACGAAATCAAAATGGCGGGTAGACGGGAGCCTTAAGTAAAAAAACAAAGAATCGATTACTTGTTTACAATTGTGTCTAGAACTTTAAAATTTTATTTACATTAAAAACAATTATCAGAAAATCCAACTTTAATTATTTTGTTTCCTTCTATATTTTTGTAAATGTAGATTTCCAGAGAATGGATGTAAATGGTTAAAAAATGTCGTTCGTTCGCTACCGAATTAATTTTATCACTGAAATAATACTTACTCAGTTTATAGCTTTTAAAAAAAATTACCTGAATATATCATCGTTCAACAATTTTTTTAGTTGATTCAAACGCTAACTCCTAAACACCTCAATGTCCAAATAAATATATTCGATCATTCTACACAATGACTCATAAAGAAATAATTTTTTCTACTCATCTGTAACCTGCTTCGCCATAAAGCAACAATTCAGAAATATTTTACCAATCATTATCATCGATGTTTTCTGCGATAACATTACTACTGCAACTTTTTCCCTTTCCTTTGTTATAGTCGAATCAGTTCAAATTATATAGTATGTTTATTAAAGATCTTATTTTTTAATCTTTTAAATCAGTTTCAATACCTTCGATATTTTTATGTCTCTCTCTCTCTCTCTTTTAACTATAGAGATTATAATTACAGGAACCAATTTTAAAAGATCGATTACATAAAAAAAATTAACAATAATTATCTTACGTTTTTTCTGTAGTTTGATATATATATATGCATATATATATATGCTACGCGAAGCGGCAGCGTAGATTCGAACCCTGGACCAAGGGGTCCGAAGGCGACGGGCCTACCAATCAGGCCGAAAAGATATCTCTTCGGGCTGGTTGAGTAAGGCCTTTTAACTTTTAACGTTGAAGAGCGTCGCTGCATATATATATATATATATATGTGTGTGTGTGTGTGTGTGTGTGTGTAATAGATTGAAAAACTAAAAAAACATAATAAAACGAAGGCAATTAATCAGAGTAGGAACAAAACAATTAAAAGAAGAATAAAAAAGGACTGAAAAAATCAATAGATTAAAAAAAAATTATGCTGCAAAACGTTTGCCAAATGTAGAGAAGTTAGTTTAATTAGATATTTATGATTTGAGAAATATTAAATTTCATTCCATCTACAACACAATAAAATTTAACAAAACATTTAAAAGTAAGGGAGGAGGGGGGAAAAATTATAGCACTGTGTTTCAAACATCTTGATAAATTTCAATTCCACGCGATCTTCCGCAACTCCTTCCACAAAGAATAACATCAGTGTTTCTTAGCATCAAACGATAAAAGTCACTGATTGTTAAAAATGATGAAAAATAAGCCCACATTCGTTGGAAGATTTGCGTGAGAATTCCACTCACAATAAAATAAAAATATTTATGAAATAAACAACAGCGGCAGCGATGCAGAAAAGGATGTTATTCCCCCCAATACTAAGAAACAAGACTTATCAGGAAGCGAGAAAAAATAAGACATTTTTTAGTCCTTCCTCGACAGTACTATTAATACCACGCAACACATGATGGTATTGAACTTTTCTATCTCAAGAGGATAAATGTGTTAGATAACAGTTTTACAGAAAAGGGCCTCTCAAAAGATTCGTGCAGCCTATTTCACTAAAGATTCCTAACACTCAACGAATTGGGTAAAAATAAATAAAGACACAGTTATGATGTCTTTATTTTATTATCACAAATTCTTCTTTCGAAATCTTTAAAACTGAAAAATCACGTGATGATATCGTGCATTTGCAACTTGGAAGAGTTTGGAAATCGCATTTGAAATAGAGCAACGGAGTCAGCAAAAATAATTACCTGCAAGTGTGACGAAAAACTACAATCTAGAGCAGATAGATATAGATGCCCAACATTCGCTGTGCTTGACTGGCAATAAGATTATAAAAATACCTTTAACTCTAACAATCGAAATTTTATTTTTCTCAGTAAATTTTTAAATAAAAAAATATTTAACACTGACTAAAATTTTCATACTATTGTCATTTATGTCAAGATCGCGGAACATTTAAAGCCATTTTAACAAAAACTAGGCAACATTCGGTATTTGAAACATGGAGGTTCCACCTCTGTCAAAATAGTATGGTTCCAACGTATTATTTTTCAAGACGCTTAAGGGCATTTGCATTATAATCTTTTAAGATAATATTCCAAATGAGAATACTTTTTCGGGGTCACAGTAACCGTGTGGTCATTGTCGCGAATTCGCGTCCGACGTTTGCTTTCATTGAGATGTGGATTCCAGTCCTGATACTACTTTGGACCCACTGTGTAGAGGGGTTGATGCACATTAAGTATGGCGAGGCTCCAAGTCTTCCCACTGACACGATGTGAAAGTTAGGAGAGGAGTTACTAGTTCAGGTGTCGTCCTCGTCACTTGACAGAAGTTCAAAATTATGAGGTCCGTCGTCAATGCCCTTTTATTGTTTTTAAAAGCGATGTTAATAAATAATCAACAGAATACTTTTTCGGATTGCAAAAACTTTGATATTAGTTATATTCTCACTTCACTAATGTACTATATGCATTATTTTTATACATTCTATCTCATTATAAGATTACTAATCTCTGAGTAATGAAATAATGAGTCAATAAATTTTTTCCTACGCATCAAATATTTGACATTTTGTCCTCTTATACTTTAAAGATATGCGGATTTTTTTTTAATTATAAACGTTAAAGAGAAAAATTGAGTTTTTTTTTATTTATTATTATTATTATCATTTTTAATTTTAAGGTTACAGAATAACTAAAGAGCATTTGTTATAAACTCGCTAACAAAGCCAGTTTCAGAAAAAGTTGGACCTTTTAATTATAACACATAGTTTCAAAATTTAAAATAGTAGTTTAATGGCAAATACTGCGTTATTCAATTGCAATGTTCGAATTAATATGATACATTCAAATAATAAATAATTTTTAATTAAATTACATAGTCTTTCGTCAACCACAATGCATAATAAAAGGTCTTTGCTTGGTACACACTAAAATAAAATAATACCAATTTGAAGCACATTTTTTCTTACTCATAATGATAAAAATAAGTGCTACAAAATTTAAGTTTTATTTTCTGAAATATTTTATGACAAATAAGTCAATAATTCTTCAATTTAGGCTCTTGGCCAATGGATAAAAGTTTGAACTCGGGAACTCTTTGTTGACTCTAGTTTGATTTGAAGCTCATTTTTATTATTGTATGTGCAAACAATAAAATAATCAATATTTAAATATAGCAAGAGGTGAATTATGCAGAACTGAAAAGTTTACAAAATTAATTTTTCCCAAAATATTCCAAAGAAAACGAGAAGAATTTCTGAGAAATTGAATTAAATTAAAATTCTGACGAGATTTTCGAAGAGAAATCGTAATACATAAACATAATACAAATTTAAATCTTAAGAAAATGCCCAATATATCTCTCTTGAAAATCCAGCAACCCTACTAAAATTCCCTAAAGTTCCCCCAAAACCTAACATCGTATATTTTTCATCGTACACCCAGGGGTAAATTGAGAAACTGGAAAAGGGGTGCGAGATATTCTGAGATGCACAAAACAGGGTCACATGATCTAGGATGAGGGATATGACAACATCTATTTCTCACCCAGTCCCTATTTTAAAACGTACATTGTACCCTCAAAATAGATCAATCCGAATTTTCTTGCTGAACTGTACACGAAAGTTAGTATCTCTATCGTATTTACGGTATTTTAGTACACGAGCCATCTGTCTCAATATTGTCTTCCTTAATGCCTCAGAGGAGAATTGATGCTTCCACCAACGCTTCAGTGACTGTTAAAAATAAAAATACCTGAAGAAGCAGATAGGTTTATAGGAGGGGCATTTGCCCTCCCTGCAAAATGGAAAGATTTAAAAGTCAACCTTTTAATGTTATGACCATCCGTTTCCAGATTTTTCAGCGACAGGTATAAATTATCTCCAGAAAAATTTATTATTATTCTCCAGCCAGCAAAAAATAATACCATTTTGGCAGCATAAAATTAAATAATTTTTAAAAATTGGAAAAACTTTAAATGTGATGTTTTGATTACGCAAGCTATTCCAAAATTACTTTATTAAATTATATTGGACACTTTTAAAAGAATTTTTTTATGTCACCTTAGGCAATGTTTTTCTTTTGTTTGCTTATGAAATTCATTAAGAATCGTATTAAAATAAAAATGAACTATATTATTTCAAGTCATATGGATATGGGATAACATATAATTAGCAGTTCAGATTCATCTCTTAAATTCTTGCAGAATAATAAAATATCTTTCAAAAATAACATGCCCTGTTTTTTTTGTACATTATTAATTTTCGCAACATTATTATCACTTACTTTATTAATGTACATCAAATCTAATCTTAGAATCTTTAGAGAATAATAATTATTGTTCATTTAATTCGTTTATAGCTAGCTAGTTACTAAAGAATAATTGATAGAACTAATATAGTTAAATTTGTGGTTGATTTGAATATGATACAGGCATTACAATAATACATATTTACCATTTATAAGAATATGAAAAACTTGCTGAAAATTAACTGTTCTTACAAAATATTTAAAAAAAAGTCGTCTTACAGATGAAATATTAATTATAGAAAGGGGAGAGAAAAATCCCATTCATGAAATAAAGATATGTAAACTTCAATATATTTTTTAAAAATAGTTTGAGTAATTTATTTATTTATTTACAATGCATCAACGTGATTCACTGGCAGACGATTTTTTTTTTCTTTCTTCTTATTCCAAATAATTCTTTTCGTCATTTGTGAGACAAATTAATGTTTTCTCCAAATAGACGCTTTTTAAAAAAAAAAAAAAATACTAGATTAATTAAGCGAAAATATTTAATTAACTTTATATATAATGAAATAACGACCTTTTTTCGACTTACTCAATTTATCAGTAGTTTTCTCCCTGTTTAGCTAAAATTTTAATTACCCCATTATAAACATCTGCAAGGCTAAAAAAACAAAAGTAAAACAAAGGAGGAGGGCAAGACTGCCAACGGGTAAAACATAAAAAATGGAATAACGTTTACACATTTTTAATGCCATTATTTACATTCCAAACAAGATGCTTCAAGCTAAATTCCAAATATACTTTTAATTACCAGCCCGTTCCTTTCCATATAATCAAGCATTAACATTCCTCAATTAAAAAAAAAGAAACAGATAACAACAAACAAGGCTAAGATAAGCAAACAGAACATATCTTTACATCTCATTCCGAGACCTCTTGATTACAAATCAGCTTACAAGCTCTAAATCACAATACTAAATCCTTTGTGGCGGGAGAACGTTGAGAATGCGGTAGATGACCATTCGTCCTGTCAGATCGAGTTGCTGGGAGGAAAAATATTGACGAGCATATCACGAAAAGAAAGAAATCATAAGTAATGCAGTCGGGATGCAGAAGGACATGATTAAATTTGGCGAGATGTAGACACAGATAGTTGGTATCGCTTCTTTTCAAATGGGATTACTCAATGGACAAAGAAAAGTCAATTGGAGATGGTAAGAGGAACTATTTATGGATTAAAAATAAAAAAAATTAGGGCATATTGATGTCAAATGGAGAAAAAAGTTGGATGACCACGCACGAGATTTAGAACAGATATTTTGTAATTTTATTCATAAATGGAACATAGTCATATAGAAGTGTTTTTTTTTTTTATTTATTTTACGTGACTGGAAACCATATTTTTTAAAATATTCAAAATAAGACTAGATTTCTTGGAAAATGAAAACAGCGTAAAAAATGAATGATAATAGTTTACTTCTTCATACGACGTTACTCATGGAAAGAAAACTACATTTCTTCACTCATCACATTGGTTGTTAGTTTCATATCAATGACATTCAATTAAAGTTTCTGGATGGTTTGAGTAATAACGATGGTGTATACTGTATTTAATGATTTTGTTTTATATTACATATACTTCTTTTAATTGCAAAAAAAAAAAAAAAATTTTCATAATTCAAACTCTCATGCTTTCCACTTATACTATTTAAGTTGGTTCTATAAAGTATATATATATATATATATATATATATATATATATATATATATATA
>BMAW01116147.1:166094-222122 GCA_019974015.1 Nephila pilipes | reverse complement strand
TATATATATATATATATATATATATATATATATATATATATATATAAACTGTTTTTACACGAATATTATTTATTATTTTCATTAAATTTGATAATTGTGTACTTGTTCCGTACGTAGATAGTAAATTTAGTTACAGCATTATGATAACTCTTGTAGTAGTTGGAGATAGGATTTGAAAAATACATATACTGAATGTTTTTCTTTAAAAAAAAAAAAAAAAAATTTTTTTTTTTTTTTTTTTGGGGGGGGGGGGGGTGAATTATTCTTAGAATTTAATATATATCAATCGTAAGACAGTAAATGAAGTGCAAATACCTTATTTAACTTTATAGAAAGTCAAGGTCTATCTTTTTTTTATCAAACTTAAAAAGAAAGAAAGAAAAGCAAGAGTTGGGAAAATGTTTATCAAAAAAATCATTGTTACATATTACAAAGAACACAGTATCCACGCTGTTATCAATTCGCTTTGCTAAAACCTTCAATATACTTATAAAATCAAGCTACTGTTAAAACCTATTGTTTCGAATATTCTTAAAAATTTTCATGTAACATATATAAAAGTATAACTGCTATCACATAAATCCATTTGCAACTGTTAGAACAATCAACGGGTTTACTATAAAGAAAATGTAAATATTCTGTTTAAAAAAAAATCATTAATATAAAATTTTTAAAAATCGCAATACCAGTATTTAGGTTATTCTAGTCATAAACAAATATTTTTTAAAAAGAATAGAAAAGTTATTTTTATTTGCGTAATGGCGATACAAATATATGTGGTGAGATAATTTTATCCCCCCCCCTTCTTCCTTTCAACCAATACAATTATGTACAAAATAATCTCGCTATACCGCATTACTGTATTTCAAAATTTACTGTTTGAGGAAGAGAAAATGATTTATCATACACATGTATAATATTGCACTTCAAAAATTAATTTGAACATATAGTTCACAAACCTTATAAAAGAGAGTCATTAACATAAACGACAAGTGCATAGGCCAAACAGTATATAATATCAGAAGGCGAATCTGAACACGTTGAAAGTGTAATGGATGAGGGGCAAATGTGAAAAGAATACGAAAGTGGAGCATGCGGAAAAGAAGATAGGTTTAATTAAGGAGATTCAATGAAAACGAGGACATAATGAGGAACGAAAATGAAAGGATGATAACCTTTACTTCTGGGAATTTGGATGACCTACGCAATGCTCCTACGTATATCTATTAAAGAAAAAATTGTTTAACTTCATTTAATATGCAAAGGTCAGTAGCAGGTGCACTAGATTCTGAATGCGTGGTTGTTTAATGTTTTTAGACCGTCAAATTACTGATATTTCATTTCACAATTTAAGAGGGGGGGATATCACGTTTTTTTTTACAGATTTCAAATTCATAAATATGCCGATATAGATGTCAAAATTCAAAGGCATTAGGTTTTGCTGAGCAACCGTATTTTTGATTTTTTATATGTAGTCAGCCAATGACCGACTGGTGACGGACGTCGTAATTCTGAATAAAGGCAAAAAATCTTATTTTCGTTAAGATAAGAAATAACTAAATTTTCTTGAGTACATGCTGACCTCTCACAAGTATGAAAATTTTTTCCAATTATTTTATTTCAAGTAAAAAAGAAGAGAACAATTCTTGACATTAAAAGATACATTATTTCTTTCCTTTATTTAGATATCTTGATTAATGATGAATACAATTAGGTAATCACCAAAAAATTCAACAATGACTTCGTTAACACAAAACATTTTTTGAAAAATATTACGTACTCAAAAAAATATTACATATACATATTTTATTATTATTTTCAATAAAATACTCCAAGATAGGCATTAAATAACATCAGTACAATATGAAAGGGATCTAAATTTAATAAAAAAATTGAAAATTAGATGAATATTCTTTGAACATTTTACATAGAATACAGAATTTCAAGAATTTTAAGGTCAAACTCCTCGCAAATAGTCTGCTTTTACACGAGTCAAAGTCCTCACACATCAACAAAGGGGTAAAGGGGGCAAAGCACATTTTTTTCGGACCTCCCATCGAGCATTATAGGGTCAGCGGTCCAACTCAAAGAACTTAGCCACGTGTTTTCTTCCATTCTGCTACTGTTTTTTTCCGCGGCGTAGTCTTTCATTCGTTTGCGGTATCAACATTCCCAAAACATAACAAAGTGGTTCGATTTAAGAGCAAAGATTTTTTAAACATCTATGGTTCACAGGAATCTTACGGTAGATTACAGACTACAAGCCAGGTCATAAATTTCGTTTCCTAAAAGGAATGCATTCCTTGGGCTTTCCCTTCCTCACGGGGTAAATGCTACCACCCCAAAAGAGGGGTCGCAAATTCCTCATGAGAAACGGCATCCTCTCCCCCTTTGGGATTCTTGACATTCTCCTCGTGACTGTCAGGGATAACTTGACAGGCGTAAATAAGCTGTGTATTGGAAAATACGAGTATTATCGCGAGATGGAACGATCTGTTCGGGTTCCACCAAGAGCTGGGCAACTCATTTGATAGATTATATTTCAGGTGCTTATGTCCTGCAAACAGTTGGAAGCCCCTTTTTATAGCGTGTGACTGCATTTTTTATTTTAAAAAAAACACCATATGATTAAAGGTAAAAATTACGGAAATGATTTCCAATGTAACGTGTAACATTATTACTTTAAATCTTCCTTTGAATGGTTTAAATTTTTTCAAGGAATTCCTTTTCCACTTTTTTACTGGCGTCATTGAAACACAGAAACCTATTTACGAACTTTATTTTTTAAATTTTTTTACTTTCGTAAATCAGGATTATAACTACAATTATTCTCAATTTATAATCCTCATTTAAGTTATTTTTATCTCTACTTCGAGGGTTTATTATCGTGCACTTCCAAATGACTAGGGGGGAAAAAAAGAAACACACAGAACCATTTCAATTTTCCTCAGCGAAATATTTCGTATTAAATACGCGTAGCATTGAAATTTTCAATCCACCTTCAACTCTACACGCTAACAAACATATTTTTCTATTTACATCCACAACCGCTCTGAAAATTCAGGGTTATGGTTGCATCTGTACAAATATGTACATACGATCTCTCTCCATTTACTTATGAGCGTCATATAGACTGATCTTAGTATTTCCTTCCATATTTCTTCTGAATTAATTATTTTCCACATAACGATGCTGAAAACAAAAATCGCAATAAAAAACCGGTTTGCTTCGAATGGATATTACTGCAAGTACAGATCGTAATCAAAGCCAAGCAATGTGAAATTTCATATGATTAGCAGGGGGGGGGGGTTAATCGAATACCTCACAATGGGAACTTCACGAACATTTATACAATTTGAATTACTCAGTAAATTTTAATGACAATAGCCAACTTATGACCCCAGATGAAACCCATTCTGAATTGTTGGACATTAATTCTTACATTTTGCTCAGATTTTCCAATTTGACAAACGAAAATAAGTGCAGAGTAATTAGTTACGGTCTAAAATAAGTTACCTGAATTAGTTTGGAGATGCAAAATGGTTCGATTTTTTTTTTAAATTAATGTTGTACTATAATGAGACATTGCGAAGAGCTTTATCATTCTGAACCCTTGCTGATTTATACATAAGTTTAGGGTACAATCAAGTATTGAACATAATTAACTAACAACGCTTAAAAGAAGATTTAAATGCATACCATCCCTTTATGAACATATAAGAAAATGCATTGGTAACTCTTTTCACTTGTATTCGAGACCAAAGAGGTTATGATGGCTCTGTCAAGACTAATTTCAAAAATCTTTACAGTGTCCCAAATATTATAAACAGAAACTAGTTTGTTAACTAGAATTCTCAACAGTAACCAAGGGAACAAACATTTTGAGCAATTTTTTTTGTATATATACATTTAAGAATGCAAATGAATATTAATGTTAATTAGTCTATTACGCAAAATCATATCCTTACAACCTATAAAAAGAAATATGATTTTTTTTTATTAAAACTATAAACCTGCTAATATTACAGAATTAAATGAGAAATGCACTTAAAATAATCAAGATAATTAAAGTAAATAATCAAGATAATCAAACAAAATAAAAAGATTATTTTAAAATAAAACATACACACACATATATCTATGAAGTTCAGAAACAGACGACACACATTCCTTCATTTTTAAAATTTAGTTACCGCTTTGCTTTTTGTGTGTTTACTAATTCGTTAATCATTTAAGAATGACCCATTTTACAAAACTTCTTTTTTCGTATCTTAATTTTAAAAAAGCGTCATTTTTTCATTAATTTTCTGTTCAATGTCCAAATTTATCTTTCTTGATAAATGTCCCCTTTTTTAATCACCCTTGGTATCCTTATACATTTCTTTATAAAACACTAACGAATTCTGATTCTGAACAAGAAAGTGAAATTGGATTTCTTCAATTTTGTATCTATTAGCAGATATAAATCTTATTATTAATAAAACATTACAGTTAATGGAAATATCAACAATTAAAGGCCATTTATGAACACTGAGTAGTGTCATAAAATAAAAATCGATCAAACAAAATATTATTAATTTGACGCAGAATTCATAACTTTTTATTTAATTCTAATATAAAAAATCCCTTCCACAAATATCTAGGGTATTTAAAACCTCGTGTGA
This sequence comes from Nephila pilipes, assembly GCA_019974015.1. Classification (NCBI taxonomy): domain Eukaryota; kingdom Metazoa; phylum Arthropoda; class Arachnida; order Araneae; family Nephilidae; genus Nephila; species Nephila pilipes. The sequence goes on along the minus strand of BMAW01116147.1, from coordinate 217,458 downwards.
AAGCAATATTAAATACCAGAAGAAAAAAAATATCACACTTGTAGATCGTAAAACATCTCAAGTTCCTTATCAAAATTCGTGAAGTGAAGAAACGGATTTTTTTTCGCGAAGACAGTAAAAAGTTTATGGTGAGAGGCAAAGGGGCAAAAAAGTCCGGGTGCTCCCTTTTTTCTTTCTTTCTTCTTTTTCTTCGACAAGAGAATCTTTTCAAGCTGGATGAAAGACGCAATACATAACATTCCCTTCTTCCCCAGATTTTCTTACAGCAGAAAAGATTTTCTTTCTCAGGCACTAATTTACGATCCCATTTGGTTTCTCTATGTGACAGGATGATGCGCCATCAACCCGAAAATTGAGAGAGGTCAAGTTGTACACATGCTGACAATCAACAGCGATCCGGTTGTTATTTAATTTTTAGTAATACTATTTCCTCATTCCAATTGTTTCGCAGAAGTTAAAACAAATCGAAAACAAGTTAACCCAGTTAGATTTCTCCGATCAGTTTTATGTTAAAACGAATTAAAATTGAAAGAAATACAGTTTCGCGATGAATCTTGTGGTGTGATGAATTGTTAATTTTAAATAATAAGTTCCATGCGTATTAGTTCCTGTTTGGCAATAAGTACTAATATCCTATTACTTTCAAAATACAGAATTATTCAAACCGAATCATCCGATTTCGAAATGTTAACACATGGATCAATACGTCCCAAGACTAACATTGAAAACAACATTTTTTTTGCAAATTTTTTTTTTTATTCATCAACATAACACCTTTTGTTAATCACCTTTTAGGGTGATACAATCGTTCCAACGCTTTTCCAAATTTTTTTTTTTTTCCCGCAAGAAATCTTTTTTGTTGCGAGTAAATAGTGTTAAACAGCTTTCTGAATCATCGACTCGTTGCTGGTTTTTGTTCCATCGAAAGCAATCGCGGCACCCACCTGGAAAAAACCTTTTTCACTTCACTTCAAAAAACCTTTTTCAGTAAATACACTTCCATATGATATCTGTGTCATCTCAGCAATCTCACGGAGCTTCACTTTACGATCTTTCATTATAATTTTTGTCACTTCACTCACATTTTCCGGTGTAACGGCTTCCACAGGTCTACCCGAGCGTTCCGCGTCATTTGTGTCGGTACGACCACGTTTAAACTCGGCAAACCACCGACAAATCGTTGCTTTTGATGGACAAGAGTCCGGGTAACATTTTTCAATCCATTGTTTCGCTTGCACGGTGTTTTTACCCATTAAAAAACAATGTTTTATCAGAACACGAGAAACTCGGTTTTTTCCATTTTTTAAACAAACTACAAAACGACTTTACTCCAACCTCGATAACTCAGCTGTTTCTGGTCCGATCGACTTAAAATTTTGACACGTTTCAAGCAAAGGTTAGTACTCTAGAAAGACTTGGTTACTGGTTTACTACGAGCGCCATCTCTGGGTTAGTCTCGGGAGTTATTGATTGATGTGTTATATTTTCATGAATAAACGACATAGAATGATAAGTAATATATGAATGCAAAGGAAAAACATGAAAGTTTTTTTTACTAGTATTCAATATATTTTTCTTAAGTTGTAGGAATAATAGCAATTCCATTTCTAAATTCCTGCCAAACACGTTGCAAAGTGTCAGTGGTAATTGATTATACAACAGCAGAAATCCGTTGTTAACTTTCACTTAAATTTGTGTGCCATATCAGGTAACTTGGATGGCAGCTGTGTAGCATCTAGTCATCTGGTGGACTGCGACCAATCCAACTGCGAGGTAGCTCCATAAAATCTTCTGAAACGGCTTTCGTGAAATAAGCTTCATGGAGAAAACACGAGGGCCACCTATTGTTCATAATAAAAAAAAACTTCCGCGTTTTTCCTTTGTATTCATATATTACTCATCATTATGTGTAGTTTATTTTTGAAAATATGGAATTTTGAAATCGGATGATTCATTTTGAATACTCCTGTATAAATTTCAATATCTTTTTACTTAATAAAAAAAAACACTACGCTATTATGTTATATTTTTAAAATAAATATTGCTACTCTATTAATGTTGGCTTATATTTCAATACCTTATTAGAAGTGGATTATGTTCTACCAACGCATTACTTTTTATGATATTAAAAAATTGTATGAATCATCAGCATCAATTCTCGTCATACTAAGCTGGAGCATGAGGTCACAACAGCAGCACGCCATTTAATTCGATCTAACGCTGCCTCCCGAGCACTTCCCCAATTCGACCATCCAGATAAATTCCGTTCTTCAATTGCCCCCCCCCCCTCGTCCTGTTGTTCTTTTCCTTTTCCATCTGAAGTTCACGTCAGTGCAATTCTTGTGTTATCATTTGATGGCATTCTTTGTATATGTACAATCTATGTGCATCGTTTTTTTTTTAAAAAAAAAACAATTGAGTAGTCTCTTCAACTTTGTCTCGAGATATTAGAAGTGAATCCTTACTTTCATAATTTTTATTTTGTATTCATTTATTTTCAAACACACTTGTTCAGCAATATCTTCCAGTCTTCCTTCATGTCAGTAAAATTTGAAGACAATGTCATCAGAAAAGTAAAGATCTTCCAATGCGGAATTAAAATCCCACAGCATTCCTGTTTTTTGATATTTTAAAGTTTGTCTCATTATCCAGTCTATTACAGTTATGAAAACCATTCCACATATAACACATCCCTTCTTTACTCCAGTTTTGATATCAAATGAATCTGATGGAGTACCATGCACAATAACTTGTACTCTACTCCCACAGTAATGATTTCTAATAATATTAAATAATTTTTCACGAAATCCGTAGAAGCTTAAGATTTTCAAAAATCATTCTCTGTTTATGCTGTCAAATACTTTCCACAAATCTATAAAATGCAGGAGTAAAGTTGAATTTAGCTCAACAAATTGCTTAGAACAAAAATTTGGCTTAGTGCACTTAATGAATTCTTATTAATACGAGTAAATTCTCATAAGTTCTATTGGCTTAAAAGAGTAGCACTGTAGTGTTCGGAAGTAAATGAAATTTCTGTTTAGCCGATAAATATCTGTTAAATTTGATATCAGGCTTTACTCTAGTATTCCAAAGGAAATATTAACACTATTCAATACCGGCAGTAAAAAGTAATTTTAACACGACAATCGTAGTCCGTACATGTTTAACTAAGTCGTTATATTTAATCTATTCTCTTAACAAAAGAATACTATAGTAAATTGACTGTGGTCCATTATTATTTGGTGAAGAAAAACTTCGTGTATCGTGTCACGTGTCTGAGTCATAATCAATTATTCAAAAAATTGTTAATGGTAAAGACCCCAGGCAACTGCATAAGAACCATGAGGAAGAGAGTTTACTAAAAGTAAAAAGCGGAAGTACATTTGTAGAATAAATTATGATATATGTCAGGGCAAAAAATACAAAGAAAATAGTTTAATCTGTTGACAAGAAAGGCATTGTTTTTAAGCGATATGAATTGAATGATTAGACTGTTTTATTTAACATTATCCGTTGTATTGTCTTCTGAAAAATTTATGGTAGCAAGAAAAGATTATCTTTGATTACGTAATTCACTAGTATTTTATTGTAATCAATGCGTTTCCTAGGGTGAATTAAAAACTAAATAGAGGCATCGTTTTAAACATTGCATTTAGAAACTCAATTTTACTCATATTCTAAAACAAAAGGAGATGATATTTATTTCCTTTTTTTTTTTGTATTTGAATAAGATTAAAATTGGTTTTTAAGCATGGTTGACAAATGCTACATCAAGCCTCTTACCAAATTTTTTATAGAAAAGAATAACCTAAGTACACTTTTCAATGTAAAATAAGTATCCAGGGCCTATTTATCCATAAGACTAATTAAACTGAAGTTTACAGTCCGTTTAACGTAAATATGTGCAATAATTTTTTTTATTCGGTATTCTTTCTATTAATTTATCATAAAACGCTAATAGTATCCCAAATATTTGAAAGTCTGGGAGTTAGATGAGTGTAATACAGTTCAAATACAGCCTTCCATATATGATAATAATCAGACGCCATCAATTCTTTGAAAAGCACAAAATACCATTTAAGAGCTGGAAATATAAAAATAATGTTAATGAACTCGTAAAAATTTATCTCTTGGGAGGAAAATCTAAAAAACACTGTCGAAGGATTAAGAAGGACATGTACCAACCTCCTTACCTTAATATGAAATTTAAGCTTCAGTTTTGTCAACCTTGTGGTGTACAGCAATGGTTCTCAACGGGGTCGTTGAAGAGTTCTCAGACGACGTTTTTTTGCTGAGGTAAATTTAGGTGCCTTGTTCAATTGACTAACTAAGATCAATTGTCTTCATTGGTCAAATGGACGAAGACCAATTGTCACCCCCACCTGGGTAATATTCACACGCGGGAAAGCTCGATTATTACTAAAAATCATCGAACACACGTTTCAACAAATAGTTCTACGTGTTTTTTAAGTCAGATAATTTCATATTAAAAGTAGACATTGATATTAGACTATTACCTTTCTGACAAATTCATGAACCTTCGACTATGTTTTTAAAAGTATATGATATTCATGAGGGAACGCTATGGAATCATTGTTTGAAAAAAATGGGCAGTGATCTAAAGAGTTCGAAAACTATGGGTTACATAATGATTTTAAAAACTAAAGATTTTTTTTTAATACGAGAAAAAGCCTAGTAGGATTAGGAACCTATGGCGTAGTTTTAAAAGCAAAATTTCAAAGGTTTACTTTACGGTTTAAAGGTTTTCGGATTCTGATAACAGAATCTGAATTAATTTCACACAGTTATTACACTTTATGCACTAAGATTTCTAATAATGAAACTTTTTTTTAGAATGTTAACTTCTCTTTTTTTGAAGGAAAGAAAAGAAAAAGAAGAACCAATTCTTTTCCACAAATGAAAAAAATCCGGAAATTACTTACCAGATGTGTCCCATATCGTGAGGCGGACGCTATAATCTCCAACTAAATGGTCCACTGAACATTTTTCGAAGTCTGTTGGTGTGTACATCTGGAAAAAAAAAGACACAAAAATGTAAGAAAAAAAATTACTATCTTTGAGAAAGGACGGGTCTTTAGATGCACTTCATAGAGCACATTTTATAACATTGATTATTATTGTTATTATTTTTGAAACAGGTTTAAAAGATATGACAAAGAATCGTTCATATCCGTTCTGCACTTCTTTTTTTAACAATAAACAGTTGAGTTGACCGTGAAGATCTTTTCTTTTTTGTATTATTCAGCTTGTGTGTGTGTGTGTGTTTACGTTTTTATATTTCTGCATGAAAAAAAGAATTGACTTTAATGGACAATATACTGAATGTAAAAGAATAATCTAATATATTTAATGATATACTTCTTAATAAAAATATATAAAGTTAAAGAACCTATGAGGCTACTTTGAAAAAAGATGTACATCTATAACCTTTTAATTTGAAATTTAAATTGAGTGACATATACTCCAAAAACTAGATGATAACATTCTTGAACAAACAAACGAACAAAAAATGACATTCAATCAGAGATGACTGTAATTTAAAAAAAAAAAAAAAAAGTTCTACATTTTTTTTTAAAAAAAAGAAGAATATATACTTCCTCATAAAAGTACTTGCATTAATATTTCGGCATAACCGGATATTTCTGCAAGTAATAAAGAAACTTAGAATGAAATGGGGTTTAAAATAGAAAGAAAATTTGACCTTTTACCAACAAACGAGCACAGTTCTTCATTTCGAATTCAAATAATAAAACAAAAGTTCACAGTCATATATGATACACATTGAAAATTCAGTAGTGAACAAAATTCTCTCTTTCATTAAAAAAAAAAAAAAAAATGTTCTATAAATGTATTAAAATATTTTCCCACTTTCCTTTTTCATTAGCATGAATGCAAAAATTGCGAACGTTAGAACATCTAGTGAGAAAAAAATTTCATACTTCTCTCTCTTTTTAATTTAAAAAAGTTTTTGAAACTTCAACTATTTTAGAATTTCTGATGTTAATTTTAATTTATTTCATCATCAAGATCTACTTTCAAGAAGAAAAAATATTATTTTCTTATATTTCTACCATTAAATTTTTTCCTATTAAAACATTACATAGTCATAAATAAGTAATTTTTAAATTGCCACTAAATGTTCATGTTGTCTTCCTGATTTTTTAATTGGTACCACGACCTTGTAACATTTATTAAAGAATTGAATAATGTAGTTATTATATAACGTATGAACTTCTTATTTTAAATATGTGTATATATTTTCGAAGGTAACTGAAATTCCTTCACTTGCAACATAAAGTTATCATTAAAACAAGCCTACTTTACACAAAGATCTCTCTCTCTCTCTCACACACACACACATTTTGTCAGTTTCTAAAAACAATTATGCATAGGTTATTTTTAGGTATAATGAAAAAACATTAAGTTATCAAAGAAATTTATTTAAAAATATATAAATATATGCATACAATTTTGTTTACATTATTCTAAAAATTGAAAGTTTGCAATAAAAAACGAAACGAAATTTTTACTTATTTTTGGACAAACTAATTCCTGGTGTCTTTTCGAGCATAATCTTTTATTCAAATCGTTTCAATCACTTTAATTCAGAGAAGTAAAAATTTCTGCTAGAACATTTAGGATAAATTTGAAGTCGGGTAGGACAGACTGGATTAATTGATTGATTATAAATGTCGCACTTAGAAGCAACACGAGGACCATTGGACAGTTTGAAATGTTTCTGCTATTACTTTTCTTGATGATTTTTCAATTAATTCATCTTTGTCATCATCATCTTTGGATTCGCTTTTATCAAAGCAGCCATTCAATATATCCTAATCGGTGAGGTAATTCAGCTACTGTTAAATTTTCATCTGTAATGTTTCATCTGAATGTGTAAAAATTTCACACATTCGAAAATTGTTAGATATTTGAATATTTTGTTCCATATACAGAAATATTTTTTATAGTGAAAATTTAAACATCCCGAAAAATGTTTGATACATAGATTTTCGGTGTATAGAAATTCGACATTATATGTAATTTTTCACAGTTGTTTAACGATCAAAAAGTGGAACTTATCCATATATATTCAATTCAATTTTCTTAAGGTAAGCGAATTCGGCCTCCTTACATAAAACGAATTGCAATACACGCTTTGAAAATTGATCGAAATGTTTCCAGTAAAAATGTATTTGTTTACCATATATTATTAAACATATCATTATATTGTCACATGTTTACCATTAAATTCTATGAAAGTCAAATTCATAAGTTAGAAAAAGTTATCATTCCCAAAAGTATGATTTTTTTTTTTGAACAACGTTCTTCTCTGACTAATAACACAAGAATCTGAAGCCAAAAAATAGGTCGATAATAAAAATATTTTCAACAGTTTTCTTTTCCAGATAATGCATTTTGTACCATCCATTCCATCTTACGATTGAAAAAAAAAACAAATAAATTTAATGATGTCGACCTAATTTATCATCTCTAAGGAGTTATTGCAAAAAGGACCTGTTGATCTTATGTAAAATGTATTCTCAAGGACAAGGATTATTCATTATTTAATACGGAAAAACATAATTGACAGGTTAACCTTGAACAAATGAAGGAACAGTTCGCTCGTGTAAATTAAGTAACGTCATCTAACCGATGACAACTCATGATTTCGTTATAATTAGCAGTGGTTGTGGCGGGTTTGTTTGATTTTAATTATTGTCACACTAAAGATTTGCAGCGGGATTCTGGTGAATGAGTTCAAAATTCGATTTAGATCAAACATCGATACGTTGATTTGAATTAAAAGTCACTCTAGAATTACACCAGGGCAAGAGCCTTTTAAATTAAAACCTCCGTCAATTTACAAGGGTAACTCCTGAACTAGCACCGCACTTTTCTCACAGCCAGACTGCACCAGTCAGGTTGAAAAGAATATGTGTTAATCCCCAGCATTGACTGATTATTGACATCACATTTAAAAGCAACATGAGGTCTATGATAAGCGGTCCAAGCAATTTTGTGATAGTGTGACAAGGACGCCATCTGAGCTGGCACCCTATCCTTAAACTTTTATATAAATATAAATGTGACGATATTGAGCCCCAACAGATTTAATGTGCATCAGCCCCTCTACACGATGAATCTTTTAATATAATCAGGAATTGGATCCACGATTCAACTAACAACGCCGGAAATGGGCTCGCGACTTTGACTAGTCGACTTCATATCGACAAAATCTAACTTGATAATTCCTCCTCTAAGTTCTATATCATGCTAACAATGTATTAGATCTTAAAAGTAGCAATTTTCACTATTCTAGAAGACAATTATGGAGGGAATCTGTCTCAAGTCCTCGTTTTACGGCCGGGAAATTCACGATTTATCACCTGCTAGTGCGATTCTGATTTTTGGATAAGAAAATGTATTAATGAAACCAGAAATTACTTCCTACGAAAGAAAAAAATAATGTAACCCAAATCGCCTAAATGCTCTGCTAAACTTCAAGATTTCATCAATAATTGAATGCTATTTCTTTTTTCAATATACTCGCGAATTCCCCCCTCCTTTTAATAGGAATGGAATCCAAACTTTTGCGATTGGCTGTAAATATTCAGGAGATTTTTACAGTGACAACTTTACTGTTCATACACTAAATTTAAAACTCTAACACTGACTTGAACATACAAATAGTTTATTTGAGATATAAAGGAAAATAATTCGATATAAAAACCAACGTTTTTAAAAACAACGTTTTTATATAGTGGCAAAGTTTATTAGAGAAAATTATTGAAATATTAGTTAAAACTGTTAATTATTTTTAACTTTAAAATTCACTTAAAAAGAGACATTTGTGACAGTATTAAAAAATTCATAATACTCATAAAATCAAAACATGCATTTGAAAGTTTGTAAGTCATTCTATTAAAAAAAATGGGAACCAGAATTCAGAAAAAATTATTGTGATAAGACATGACGCCAAATATTGGAAACTTTCTTTCTTGCGAATGATTACTGACTAAAAGTCAGCAACCCTTACTATCTCGGAGATTGTAAAGGGGAGATAGTATCTCCCCTTTGCGAGTACAAAAGGTTTACGATAACCTCATGCGGTGTGGGGAGTGCCCGGTGCTCCCAGAGGGGGAAAGAAATTTTTCCCTCAATCCTAAAAGCGCCTAGAGGAAAGAATATTTTGACTTATTAAAATTATTGAAATATTAGTTAAAACTTGTCGCAAACGTGTAAATATTGCATTGTTAGGCTGATACGAACGATTCCCAAAATTTCAAAGCTCTAGCTTGATGGGAAGTTGGTTAAATTAACGATCGAAAATTTGATGACACACACACTCACACACCAAGAGAAATTCAGAAAAACGTTGTAATTAGCTAAAAAAGAATTCATAGTTCCGTACGGATGCTAATTGAATTCCTCCGTATCATTGCCTTGAGATAAATATAATATTCATGATAATATTAAAGAAATTAGTTGATATAACAAAAAGGATCTCAAAACAGTTACACATATATTATTTTAAATTTTCTTTTTATTATGTCAAATAGTTCTTTTTAAAAAAAAAAAAAATTACCGAGATATTTTCTCTAAAGAAGTCAATCGGACGTGGTCATGGTTATTAAATTAGTTTTAAACAACCAGGTAGTCGTAAAACCTTTTGCATGCTCCAATTCAGTACTATTGGACAACTAATAAAAAAAATTCTCGCGATGCCCTTAAATCGTTTACTTACACTCAGAGATCCTATTTATTACAGTTTAAAAACCCTAATATAGTTTCATTTAAGAATTTTTTAGCATTCCCTCGTGTGCTCCAATAGAGATTTGAAGATATGAATTCGAGAAGTTGTGCGTAAACGTTTGGAAGTAATTTTACGGTATTATACAAGAAAAATGTCGGAAAAAACATTGCAAAATAATTTTTCATCAAGAATGTAGCTTATAGATAAACACTGTACAATAATAATAATAATAAAAGATTTCCACCATCTATATCAGTTTTTTTTTTACTGTAAATTTTACAATGCTAATGCCTAAATTGATATCCACTTATAAATCGTGAACTTCTAAAATTCAAGCATAAAATTCGTTAAATAATACTCGGGATATTCGAAATAGCTTAAACACACGAGTAATATATAAAGAAGTAATCCAGAAATTAAATGTAATTAACCTTTCTGAGCGAAATGGTATTCTTATTTATGGAGGAAAAAATAGACTGTTGCAAAAGGTTTAGACGAATTAGTTAAGCAAAAATTTCGTTTATGACTTGTTTTAGAATAGGAAAAGGAGAGTAAAATTATCTTAATAGGTATTAAGTTATGCTGAAAGATGGGAGAAACACACGGAATGTGGATCCGCACTTCCTTGAACAACAATCTTTTTTTCGTTTTTTATACATACGTAATTAGGTGGGGTTTAGAGTGAAACAGAGGTTTCATACTTCTGTCACTTGTTTATTAGTTAATATGAGCAATTCTTTTCTCGTATTTTTTTTCTGTAATTGCGTAATTTCCATCAGGAACAAGTTTTAAGCGTGACTTCCATTAAAGGTAATTTTCAAAACGACCAATTATTAAAGGATTATGAAATTTGGTTTACACATAAATTACTTGATGCACATGCCTATGACTGACACAAATGTTTTGATTGCCAATCCTGCATGCACTTGAGTATAATACGGATTGTAAGCGCAACAGCGCTTACAATCCGTATTATATCCGTATTATCCAATTTCCGCTCCCAGGAGATATGAATGTCATATGTGTGTCTGTGTATAATGATGATAATTATAATGAATTTAAATATTAAAAATGACTTCAAAGATTAGTGACTAAGTAAACATTCGACTTTCAAATCCATGGTTGAAATGAGAATATTGTTTATTCATTTTGATGAGAGAGAGAGAGGCAATAAGTATACATTGTTAAAATATGTGAGGCAAGAGACGTAGCTCTGCCATCAAAGTTTCATAGGAAGAACGAAGAAAAGAGCGAAACAGCATGAACATTTACCGTGCATGTCAATTTATAATTGGGATTTCTAGGGATATCTCCAGATCACGCGGTGACTCATGTGGTTTCAGATAAAGGGATAATGAGGGACTTCCATGACGTCTATCAGTCTGGAAGGAATTATTTCTGACAGATTTATGAAAACGAGAAAGTTGATTCAACAGATTGTATGAGCGTATAAATTAAAAGATGATTCGGAATTGGATCAGATAGTAAGAATTGACTCTTTACTTTTGAATTAGAGAATGGGAAAAATTAGAAAATTAAAATATTTTTTCAATGAAATTATTATAATATATATATATATATATATATATATATATATATATATATATATATATATATATATATATATATATATATGTATGTATATACATATATATCCACATTTTTCTCTCTCTATTAAAAAAAAAAAACCTCTAGAACATGTCATAAAGCAATATACATATTGTTTTAATCATATATCCTCTTAATGTTGTTTTATAAAGCTTAAAAATTATTTTAAAAAAAAAAGAACCGAATATTTTTTAACCGATGTTACAAAATTTATACATTAGATGGTATATTGATGAAGATTTTAATTTCTTTCAGGTTGGAAGTTTAGGAAAGTTATCTCCTGTTTTTAGGTAGGAATATCCAACAATCGAATTTATTCCACATACAGAATTAAAGCTAGCACTTAACATCTGATTTTGTTTTGGAAAAATCTAATAAGTTCTATAACTACAACTTTGATTATAATTATATGCAACTTTGTAATATGTGCACCCCATGTATATGTAGATAATGTTACATAAAATTAAAACACAGCTCTACCAGACTGCACATATTTTCTTTCTCAGTTTTCTTTTCAAACACTTCTTTAAGCTTAGGGGGGAGGGAATTTAAATAAAGTTGACTCATTTTTTGGGGATTTTTTATAACTATTTCAATGCAGATTTTTAAAAATAATAATTTTAAAAATGAACTTAAAGTACTTTCAAATTTTCGAATTTAAAGAACAAATATAAAGAGCTTTCTCTTTGTCATTTCCTCATATTCGAGACCACATCCATTGAAATTTTAAGCAGATTCCTATATGATTTTTCTCTTCATAAAACTGTGCGCAAAATTGGCACTTAGGCTATGTGAATAGTTTTTTCTGTTATATTCTTTAGAATATATTTCCAAATAACTTTGCATTTTATGGGGGGGGGGGTCACACTATTGATAAGATCCTAAGCAAAGATACCAGATTCAGATACAACACACAATCAATGAAGCACTTCCACACACACACGTTGAAGCTATATTTGTAATAAACAAATATAATATTAGAAAATAAACAAGATGTGAACAAGCACTCTCTAATTGCTCTTAAATCCATTTATTCAGAATAAATTGAACATCATCTAGAAATGAGCGCTGATTAAGCCGTAATACTTAATTTTTTTCATTTTTCCTTCCGATTTTTTTCCGGCTTACTATACATAATCCGTTTGTAGAAGGTTTAATTAATAATACAAAAGTTTTTTTTTCTAATGCTGAAAAAGGAAAAAAAGAATAAATAAGGAAACCATTTCCTCTATTTTTAAGGGTAAGGTATAACTTCAATTGAATTCCATACACACACAAATACTTAAATAATTTTCAGAAACTTGGTATTTTTCTGATATATTTACTTTTAACAGTACGTTTGATAACAACCTTATTACAAGTTTAAAAAAAAGCTATTTGAAACGATGAGATAAGCATATATTTCAGTAATTTGGCAATTTTGGTAACAATTGTGTAATTTTCCAGCATTATATGCTTTTAGAGTAACTCCGTTATTACAGTCCATTGCATATCTTGAATGAGACAGACCGAAAGATAAATATCTGTTAGAAAAGATTTAGAGCGTTTATCTTTGCAATGTTAAGCTTTTCAGCTCCACTGAACAACGTTAATCTATTATTTCCTTCATTGTTTTTTTTTTATACTTCCACTTTAGGTTTTAACTGTCTGAATCACATTTGTTAGTTAGGGGCGTGTTAAATGTAATTTTAGTAACAAGAATCTAGAGTCGTTATTAGTTAAAATGGCCTTTGTTTCAATTCACAAAATTCAATTTAAATTGGCGCAGGGAGATGTTTTAGAACATTGCCCAATTAAAAGAAGAAAGAAAAACTTAAGAAACAGTAATCGTAAGATGATACAGAAAAGCCATTTACGATTTGATGAATTGCAATTTAGCTTAATACATGTGTAACTGGAAGTTTTATTATACAAAAAAAAAAAAAAAAAAAAAAAAAAAGGATGTACAAGGTCATAGCAACTCGAATTAATGACATTAGTATTGGATTTAGAAAGTAAATAGCAAAATATTTTTTTAAAAAAAATGTACGCTCGAAATTTTAACAAATTTAAAATTAAAAATGACATTTCAAATACTTTTAAAATGAAATAAATGAAAAATAGAAAGACAATAAAAATAATAGAACATAATAAATATTAATTTCAAAAAAAAAAATTAGAATCTGAATAAATCTTTGAGCAATTAATTATCATTTTCATTCATGAGAAGTATAAAAATCAAATTGGTATTTTAATATATATTAAGAATACAGATTTATCTGTTAATAACAGAAAAACAACTTTTAAGTTGGGTGTATCTTTAATACCCGATTCGTCTGTCATCATAAATATCGGTCTAATCACAATCTAGATTTCAGCTTAATTCGAAAAAAGTAATTATTAAAAACAGTCACACTCTTTAAGTTCAAGATTCTAATAAATTACTTTTCAAAATGTTATTTATAATTTCTCTAACAAAGACAATGTGCTCTACACCGGTTTAATGTCCCTCGTCACGAGTACTAACAAATCTACAATATGTCAAAGATTACTCTTACCGGAATACAATGCGAGTACATCCAACGAGTAATTAATTCGACCAGACAGCATTAGGTCCTAGTCTCAAATCACACAAATACTAAAGAAATACCCACGCACTATTTAAGATCTTCACACTAGCAATCTTCCTGTTACCGTAACCTTTCCAATTATTTCCCAAATTCAATTCTCTGTCGCTTTTATATGACTTGATTATATCTATCCTCTCCACTTCTAAAGTTTACCATATTTGTGCAACCGCGTTTCATTTGGTTGGAAAAAAAGCTAGAAACTTAAATATAAAGTCAGAAAGAAGCCGCAGATGTTAGCTACAGTAAGTTCCGTGAATAGTCCATGTTACAAAGTTTAAAAAAATAAATCTTTCTAATGTATTAAAAAAAAACATAAGAAAATTAAAAGTTATACACAATAATCACAAAAAAAGTATGCTTGTAAAATTTTGCACCAGCATTTTCCCCCCATGAATTCCGCAAAATGACAAAAAAGATATGAATTTTGTCACTACGTATATAAATATTTCATAAATATTAAAATCCAGTCCCGATGCAGGTCAATCACCCAAGCATATGCGACGTTTGTTTCAAGTTTTAAAACATGCATCTGCGTAATACTTATTTTTGAATGCGCATAAAACTATGTCCTCTCTCTCACCGTGGAGGACACAGTGTGTTATTCAATTTCAATACATCAACGAGTCACGAAAGCAATCTTTTAATAGAATAAAATAGGATAATAACTTTCATTAGAATGACGAAGCCATCTCCGTTTTAATTGGTATCATAACTGCTACGAATTGTTCCGCTATGAAAAGGTGAGCAATAGTTCTTTTATTCTAGGAGTAGAAGCGCGGGAAAAGTTCTGGGTGAGGGGGGGAAAAAACCAGATGGATGAAGACCTAACAATCTCTTAAAACTAGAGCTCTGTAAAAGTAGATACAGACAAAAGAGCGTTAATTACGACCGAATAACAGTTTGGTTGGCCAACTTGCCAATTAAAAACCGGATTTGTGAGTTCTCTCTTATTCGAAATTGGTTTTTTTTTTTTTTTTTTTTTTTTTTTTTAATGGAACAGAGCAATAGTAATTAAAATCTTCCTTTTCCCTAGTCGGAATAAAAGCTGAATGGACAATAACTAACAAATGCAGGAAAATATCTCGAAAAGTTTTGCTCGATAATTTTTTAACTCGTGCTAAATTTTGATGTTTTCTCAAAAGAGTAAAATTTCCATTGTGTAATGGAATGTGGCAAATGAAATGCAATATAAAACTGGAAAAAAAAAATGTTTTGCGACGAAAACACGTAACACAGAAATTTAAAATTGTTCTAACGTGTGACATATAATACAAGGAAAAATACATTGGACCAAAATTTAAAATTGTACATTAAAAGGTTATTTTTTTGAAGAACATAATGCTTGAAATATAAATATTTAGCTTCATAATTATAATTCGTCCATTTAGAACAATTTATATAACATAGCTTCTATGTCTATCATTTCTAACAAGAACCTATTACAAGAACCATTGTCTAACAAGAACCATTTACAAAATATGAACAGAAAAAAGATAGGAAAATCTTAATTAAAAAAAAAATAATAAAACTTAATTTTTTTAAACTGATTTTATGTCACATTAAAATGTAATTATAAGAATAGTAAAATTTCAAACACACACACATATATATATATATGTGTGTGTGTGTGTGTGTGTGTGTGTGTGTGTGTGAACATATGCGTAGATCAAAGAAATCGAATGCAATATGACTTATGACGGAAAAAAAGTATTAATGTATTTTTAAAAAAATACTTTAATG
Organism: Nephila pilipes; assembly: GCA_019974015.1. NCBI lineage: Eukaryota > Metazoa > Arthropoda > Arachnida > Araneae > Nephilidae > Nephila > Nephila pilipes. Next base: position 201,726 of record BMAW01116147.1, on the reverse strand, counting down.
AATGAAACGGGAAAACAAACTAATATTAAACACTGAAACTAAATAATATGAAATGGCACATACATAAGTAGACAAGGTAGACATAAGAAGTCGGTACATTTTTTAAAAGAATTAACCATAATTTTTCAAAAGACTTGGGTTTTTTAGTTATTCTTCAAATACTTAATAAATTCCAAAAAAATTGTTAATGTTACAATTCATTCTACAGTTATTAATTCAAATGTATTCAAACGCCAGTAGCAAATGATATTATGCATTTAAAAAAATAGAAAAAAAATAGCAAATTTGATGGCAAGTTCTTAATTGGGGGAAAAAAATCGAGAGAAAGAACTGCTGAAATATATCACTCGCACAAATTACGCAAGTCAATAACAGTCAGCTAAGATAGCAAAATTGTCTACGTTCAAATGATATAAAAGTTTTTTATGTTCGATCATTTTGTGTAGAAAACATAGCATTGAATTCGTAAAGGACGTCATTCCTCGACTTTTGAATAATAACAACTCTAAAATATACAATCACTTCTATTATTCATTTTACTTAGCAAGAAGATATCTATTCCAAATCATATTGGGGATTGCATCACAATAAATGTAATCCTGACACATCTGCGTAAATATGGATAAAGTAAAGTAGCAGACGATATTCTTCACAGTTCGAAAGAACAAACAGATAATCATATCTTTTCCAGATCAGTCAAAAACACTTGGTCACATTATATTTCTAACTGAAGTAAAAAAAAAAAAAAAAGATAATTTTTCCAAACATAATTCCTGTTAGCCATGCAATCACGTTCCTTTCAACTATGGAGGGAAAGTATAACCGCAATGGTCTTTTTCAAAAAGATAGTTTCCGTTTGACCTAAAACACGTCGAGCACATCTGCCAAATCCTAGCTGCAGGAAAAACTGTCCGAGAAAGTTTTCCGATCATTTTTAGAAACATGTTCATAAACTGGAGAAAGAAATATGTAATCTTGTGATGTTCTTAATCTCGGGGGTAAAAGAAAGCATAAATAAAACCTCGTTAGCTCCATTTGCGTCTGGAAGATTGAAAGTCCCCAAGGGCTGATATTGTTAGTGTTGAAAGAAGAAGGCTTAATTAAGACATCATGTTTGTTCTACGCTGCGTGGAATAAATATTTCTTTTACATCATAAAGAGTACAAAGGCCTACGGCAATTTCGCTTTTGTTATGAATCAAATACCTTTACTATAAAGCTTGGACTAGATAACATAATAAAGAATGACCTAAGATATTCCTCGTTATTTTATGGGTAGTAATTAAATAAGCCAGCCTAAATTATTAAAGAATTACAATAAGAAATAGGTAGAAAATAATGTTGCAATCTTTTTGTAAATCTTCAGTAAAATAAAGTTATGGGGAGTGGAATTCAAATGCTAAGGTATCATGGAAATGACACAGTATAAAACGACACTACAGCTGTGGTTAACACTAGATTTACGGGTATCGATTGTATCTTATTTTTACCGAAGTCCGTCTCTTTAACTGGTAAATATTTTTTTTTTTTTTGTAAATCCTTTTTAATGAAATCAATAGATTTTTATAAACAGTAATATTCAGTACATTTTATACAAATGAATTCTATTTGGGTACGCACTACATACTTGCATGTATTAATTGTTACACTTCTTCAAATAATATTAAGACCTAATTTTTTACATAGTCCGATCGGGCAAGACTTTCGTACATAAAGATTTAATATAACTGGTAATGAATTGGAGTAACTATTTTTTTTCGTCACGAAGATCACTGCCTTGTTCTTCAGACAGTTGAAAAATGAAAATTTTTCTCGATATGTTTACTCCAGTGGTCTCTTTGTACGACACACAGAGACTTCGATGGCTGCCAAATCCAATCCATTATCCTGCACCACGTCCAACCTCTCTCTATCTAGTCTATCTGATCCTCCTTCATTCATTATACATGAATGTATCAATTCTAATTGACACGATTCATTCGCAAGAAGAGGCTCTCAAAATCAAATTACATCATATTGAGTCCAAAAAGGTCAGATGAAGAGAAATAGCGTAAAAATCCAGTTATAAATTAGGTGGAACTTAAATGTGTACATAAATATTTCTTTATAGACAGATTATCGACCTCCCTTGAACAGTTTCAACTTGTTGTTCAGTAAATAAAATCCACCTCCATTTTTGCAAAATTTACTTTTGAAATAATCACTCGCTTTGCTCTAATTGTATTATAAATTAGAGTTCACTTCACTTAATTTCCAAATCTTACATCCTTTTCTTGCAAACTCCAGAATTGAAGAAATCGTTCGTTGTTGCTGTTTTTATAAAGAATTTTTTAAAAGCCGCTTGTGTTTATGCTACGACTGCTAAAGTGATGAAATTTGTTTTGTTTTTTCTAACCCATTCAATTCACTCTTCATTTTTGTCATTCCGCAAAAATGAAATGATAAATTGTATAATAAGTAACCAGTCAACTAGACGGATTTTTGTAAAAAATAGTTCTGCAATATATAGAAATTTGAAAACATAGGCTTTTCGGATAAAATGAGTGCAGATATATATTGACTATATTATATAATTAAAAACCAATATATAATAAGTAAATAATTATATTTATATGTTCTCAGAATTTTTAAACAAGAAATGAGAAAACTGTCCAATTGATGAGTTTCTAGACCTAGTGTTTATTATGTCTTTTGAATTTTTTCTCTCACAAATCTAGAATGCATAGATTTTTTTTTTTTTTAATTCTATTCTCGTTCTAATTTCTTTTCTCTTTTTCTTCCTTTTAAAACTTAAGTTAAAATAAAAATTTTAAAATTAACACGCTGGATTATACACTTGAACGAAAGAGCTTTGATTATGCAAATACACACATAAAATTATGTTCCACTTTCCTCAACAATATAAGTTTTTATATGATTCTTAGGCTAAAAGAAAAATCGCATCAATAAAATACAAGTTACTGTTGTTTTTAAATAAATATTTTTATTTTACTTCTAAGAAATTTAGACTCTTTAGCAATACACAAAAGTTGTAAATTAACAATCATATTGCACAAATTTTGAAGTAAGACTTGGGCAGATATAAATGAATATTCTTCATTTATTTTAAATTCACTTTAAATGTAAAATTCACAGCATATGATATCTGTATTTTATTTATTTATTATTATGCTTAATTTTAAATCGCCCTCCAAATTTTTTGATTCCGAATATTCATTTTTAAATGATACGTTGAATAATTGATGAAATCTTCAGCATTTTTTTTATTTTTAAAAATTTGAAAGTTAAAAATCAAATTTTTAAAAAAGCTTTTTAATAATTACATTAATCTTAGCAAAAAGATTTTTTTAAAAACAAATTTACCTTTATTAAGGACTTTTTTTTATAATTTTTTTTTCCTTGAAGTTATACTATATTTCTAATTTTACTTCATTGAAATTTGAATTTTTGGTTTTCTTTTTATTTGCTTATATATTATTTACAGCTAACATACTGACAGCATAGATCTTATTTTATTTTGTTAAGTTCCCAATTCGACGACTCATCTATTCGAAATGTTCAATTCTTTCTTTGTTCTTTTTCTTCAAGCACGATTAAACGAATGAAGAATGCTGAATACCATTCGAAACGGTAGCAATTATTGATTAACTCTTCGAAGATTATAGGTCGATAGACACCGAAGCATATTGTTTAGGAGAAACATCTCTCTCAAAAAATGGGGCCAAAGTATGATATCGTTCTAAACAATGGAACGTTTGAAAAGTAATAATCTAGGTTTCCGAAAGCTATCTCTGATCTGGCGGAAAAGACGAAAAATAGAAGTCAGAGAAACATACCTAAGTAAGATATAAAAATAATAAATTAATAATCGACTCTTTGGGTGTGTTGATCCTACATATTTTAATGGATAAATTTACATGTATTTCGAATAATAAAACCTACCTAAAACAGGCATTTAAAATTAGCACAGGCATTAAATTAAAACAGGCATTTAACAGGCTTACAAATTTTGATATCCAAGTAATTTTAAGCACTGATTATTTTCGATAAAACGAAGTATAATTGGATTCTAAATTACAGAAATAACAAAAAATTACACATTTAAATTTTTTTCAAATTGAAGGGCAACAGTTCAAAACAGAACAACAATGCTACGAAAAACAGTGAAGCATATTTTTCAAAAGCGTGGAGGGGAGAATCAAGACAAAAAAAAAAATTGATTTTTGAATCTGTGGGATTCGACAAAGTGAATTTAATATTTTGCCAGTTAAAAACGAAACAAAAATGATCAAAGCAAGAGAATAAAATCATTTACAATTCTAGTTCGTTTTTTTTAACGCTTGCAAAATATATTAGTTAAAAAATTTCTCATAAGCATTCAATATCTGCACAACAAATTTTTAACAATATTTGATTCCAATTCTTTTTTAATAAAAAATAAGAAAATGATCAACAGCTATTAGAACTTAAAATGATTACATTTTATTAATCGTATAATTAATTAAAGAAAAAACTCGTAATTCCATAACTGGAACATAATGTAAGAGAGATTCAAATCGAAATTATTATTTAGAGAATTTGTCATCAGACTTTCCATTGAGTCTTGATCGGTGATCGGTAATATTTTTGCAATTGTTTTTATTCCTGATAGCAACAATTATAAGGAATATTAAGTGTGGATGAAAATAAACAGAATATTTCACACAGTTAACAAAATATGTTTAATAGTTTGGTAAAAAGAAGAATATCATAAAATGGAAAATATTGAACACAAATTACTAAGATGTTTTTGGAAAAGTACTTCAAAGTTGAAAACAGTATTTTGGTCAATTTTCTCGTCATATATATCGCGCTATAAAATTTAAACATTTCTTTAAAAGCATCTTTTGTTCAAAAGTTTTTTGATGGCTTTTTCTTATGTTTATATTTATAACTTAACCAGGCAATTTAATGATGGATGATTTTCTATAACTTCTTAATGCATTACCATTTCTTCAAAAGTATCAAAAGTAAAAAAAAATGTACCATACTTATTTTTGAGTATTTAAAAACAAAATTTGAAACTGAAAAATTACTAAATTAACAGTTGAAGTGTTGTACATAATTCACGCCAAAACAATTCCCATGAAAAATGTCCTTGAAGACACAGCCGACAGAGACGAGAGGGGGTTAATACACCAGGAGACAAAGGAAAGAAGAAAAAGGAAAACCAACAGTAAAACGAAAATCACTCATGCGTTTATTAAATTCACACGTTTTGATCGCTTAAATTTAACGCTCCTGTAATACGGCGTATATCAATCATATAAATGGCCCACTTCGCACAAGACTAGGATCCTCCGACGGTGGGAGTTCTTTTTTATTATCAGAACAATAACTGGCCCACTTCTCTCCCAAAGCAAAATCATACCATCTTTACACAGTATCGGAACCGATTCCATATTTAGACCGTTGATGGCCAAATGTAGGTGGACACATCAACTGGCTTCTATTCATCAAGAGGTTATATTCAAGTTTGACCTACGAGAGCTTAGAATACTAATGGCCTCAGTGACTTTTTCGGTTGTACGAGTATGTGAAAAGATAAAACTCATAAAGCCCCACGTACACGATCGTATAGAATGGGAATTTTTTTTCTAAACAAAGAATTCGTATTCACTTACCGTGAGGAAATTATCATTGGCGAATCTGTGGACAAGAGCACTTTTACCACACTTGCTATCACCTACCACTACCACCTTGCACTCCATTGGATACCTGAAAGGAATTTTTAAAAAAAATATATTCGTTATTAGCATACAAATTATGTCAATTTAGAACAGTTCGTACATTCCATAACCAAAGATAGGTGTAGAAATTGGTTGGAAGTATATGGCCGCGGAAGCCATGCAGTGACAATGATTTATAAATTTCTTTTATCTTTCGCCCGGAAGTTTCAGAAAGAGCTGCTTCAGTGGGAAATAGATTTAAACGGATTATCTCTGAAGGATTCCAGAGATATGCGAGTGGTTTATCAATTTGTCGACTGATTCAGTCAATTAACTTGGAGAGATAAGGAACTGGACGCCTACTTAATGAACTTAGGCGCATCGGGGGATTTGTCCACGTAATGCGAAGACCGAATACTCATTAGGCTTTATGGAGGCTACACAACGGGATGTTAAATTAAGAGTAATTTGCTACAACATTGTTGATATTTATTAGTTCTTATGGAGTCATGGACGGATTCTGAATCTTAGCAGACGAAAAGGGCAGCTGGATATGTAATTCTCAAAAGTTATAATTGTAAAAGTTATATATATTTAAAATTCGGAGCAGTGATATGAATTTGGATTTTCATCAATTTCTTTAACATCCAATGTAAGGTAAAGACAAGTCAACAGGTAAAATTATTATATTAGAGTCATTGAACATTCTTAACCAACGACTGATTTTAATTTAGTAAACTCAGATGCCAATTGAACGAAATAGAATGCCCAAGAGATTCACATATATTAAATAGTTTCGCATCTAATTTTAAAAAAACCTATCAATGCTAATGATGTTCGTGAGGAAATTATTTATAATTATCTTTCGTTTTTATCAAACTTGTTCATAGTAATTTACTTTAACTTTAAAAAAAATTGAGATTTAAAAAATTTATTTATCCATATTTTATATTTTATTTATTAAACATTATGTCGGTGGATTTTTAAAATCAATCTTTTTTCTGAGAAATTGCTTAAAAGAATATATTTTTTTTCCTTCAACAACAAAGAAACAATCTTTTTTTTAAAAAAAAATTAAGGGTAATTGTTTGAAAAGATAATTATTATTTAATCCTCACAAATAGATATGCCTGAAGTGAAGTCATGTATTTTTTCCCCTTCCTTTGACGACTTAAAAAAAAACACAAAATAATAATAATAAATTAAAGGTTAATCTAAAAATTATTATTCGTTTGTCGCTTAAAGGTAATATGGCTAATTTGTGTATTACCTTTAAACGAAGTATGTAAAATTCAGAAGAATTAAATGTAATTCAAATTTATAGAAGTATTAAATTTATTCATGGATGATGTATAGGAATAAAACTTCCTAGCGGTTCTTTATGATTTTTTTAAAAATAAATTATCAATTACATTTAGAAAGTGAAACAAATTTAACACTTTAACATTTTTGAAAAATTTATTAAAGTTCTTAACTCACAGGAGCCTAAGCCTCGCAATGGAATAATATTGTGGTTCAGGACACGGAAACACACTCAGAACTTAATTATTTCTCGAAAAAAAAAAAATTTTTTTTAATTAAAAATTAAAAATTCAGTCGGGAAAAACTTGAAAAAAAATTAAAAATTAAGACAGAACAATTTAACTTTAGTAAAAAAATTTTTTTTTTAAGTGTAAGAATGAGACTTGAAAATAAAACAAAAATTTAAAAATTAAGTTTTTCAAATTCAATAGTAGATTGATAATCTCTACCCGATTCCTGTTGGGAAAATAGTTTGACGTTATGAGAGAAACCAACTATCTAATACTTCTATATTTGCTATTTTATGGAATCTATTATATTTGTGTATTCAGATATTTTCATTTTACTTTTTCACAATAGTTGAAAATCGTATTGACAGGATGTTGTCGAATATTTGAATGTTTCGAAACATTTTATGTACAGAAATAAATGCGATAGAATGAATACACGATTTTTTTCAAAAATATTAATTAAAATACAATAGATTTTCTGAATATTACAAATTCTGTACAGTTCAAGAAATTTATCTGAATAATTATAATGAATATTATACTCACATTCAAACGCAGTCAACAGTAAACGAAAAACTCCGTCCAAGAAACCAGTGCTTAATAAATTGTTTAAGTCAAAGGATATTGACCACAAACACGAAAACCGCAAATAATAATAATAATAATAATAAAAAGTGAAGCGAAGATTCCAATCACAAAAGAAATGGACGTGAAAAAAGACGGGAATGTATGAAATTAGAATTAATGTCTTCAAACAAATATCACATTTTATTTTTAGATGATCGAATATAACTATACTATAATATTCAGAATAGTCAATATCATGCGAAATATTTCCATCGAATGCTATTATTATGCCATTAAAAATAAAATATTTTTAAAAAAAAGTTTCAGGAGCAGTAATTTTTCACGAACAATTCTAACAGCTCGAATGAATTCGATTATTATTACTTTCAATTCTGAAATACTTTAAATAAATTTCGTTGCCAAAGATTTATAAATAAATACAATCCCAACACACACACACAAACCGTTATTTGCGTCGAAACATAATTTAAATTTCGGGAATGAACAATATGTTCCAGTGATCCTTTTAATCAAACGAGCAATTCAAATAAAACACATTTTTTACTGAGAATAATTAATAAAGTTATAGGATCTCGTTTGTACATAGGTACTTGCAATTTTTCCCCAGATGTTGAGTAAATAAGCTTCATTTCTGAGTAATATTCATTGATTTGAAGAATGAATAAGTCATAAAATTAAACCTATTGGATTTTTTTTCATTGAACAGTTAATCTTCCAGGAAATTTTTGCAATTATGCGAGAAAAAGAAATAGATTTCCAAAAAAAAAAAAAAAAATAGTAAGAGCAACATAATTCGGTTAAAATTTCTGAATAAATATTCATGTCTACTTATTTTGCTACTAAATCAAAGAACTACATTAACTTTTTTTACAACATAATTCTAATTTGTTTTTTAAATATGTTCTCTCTTCCAAACTAACAAACGACATTTTTAAACAACCACCTGCGTATGAATTCTTTTATTAAAATGATTCTGTTTTTTTTTTAAAAAAACTTCGAAAGAATTCTTTGTAGCTGTTGGAATAACAGATTTAGAAAGCATCTGTAATTCCAACCCTTTCTTGACAAATGAAGTTGATAGAAAACCATTTGATGCAAACGAGATAGGGTCCGGGAATAAGATATCGTCATTTGAGTGGGACAAGCCCTTGGTGGTTTCCGGATCCGAAGGCTGGGAAGGAGGGGGCGTAAAAAGGTGGTTTCCGGCCTGGCATACTAGCTCAAGTGTTCTCACGCATTTTTTAGTTTATCTCTTCTTTTTTTTTTTTCCTCGGCGATTTCGGTAGACACATTCCATAACCATTATTAATGCCTTCCTCTTCTGGCCAAGAGATTTCTTTAGGGTTAAAGAGCAATTTTTTGGGTATGATAGACAGTACTAAGAACTTAGTATTTTTTATCGTCTGTTTACAAACAGTACAGGGTTTGATAAATTTTTAACAACTTTTTTAATTACAATTTTTAAATTGAAAATATCACAATTGAAAAACTGTTATTAAAAATTGTTTGTGTGTGTGTGTGTGTGAAAGGTATTTAAATGTAACTTTATCGTACACAATGGCAGTACATTTAGTTTTTCCAGTATGATAAAATAAAAATAATTTAATTTATTCAATCATTTCAAGTGCGTTATCATGCAACATAGATGGCTAATGTATAGAAGTCCCGAAATTTACGTCAATATTACGGGCTATATTTTATTTTTAGTACTTTTTACTGAAAAAATACTTTTAATTCATTTTTTTCCCTGTCATATAAGCATCTTAGGCACTTTAATATGAAACCATAAAAACATTTTATTTAAAACTATATAAGAATTAGTCAATAAAGAATTAACATATGTTATATAAAAAATAAATATAGATTTGTAGCTAATTTTAAGCTGTTTTTAGCTGCATAGCAAATGAGATTTCATGTTCAATATTTTAAAAAAAATTATTTTAAAAATGCTTTTATGCTTATAAATTCAAACGCATAAATTTTAGATACTTTTAACATAATTTTCAAACAAATCAGTAAAAAATTCATATTATAGTTATTTTTACACTTAAAAAGTCTTTAACAACCTCTTCAAACATTTATAGCATTTAATACATACATTTTTTTTTTGTAATACATTTCTCCACAAACTTCAGATTATTATACAAATGATTTTTTTAAAAAAAAAAAAATGTTGAAATAATTTAATTTGGGAATTTAGTTTCACAGAAACATATTTAATTAAATCTAACAATAATTTAAGTGTAAAAATATTTAAAAAATTATTGAAAAGAAAGAGCGGATCATTACTAGAAAAGATACCACAAAGGTATTACATTTTTACAAAAACTATTTAATTTTTTTTTTTATTTCAAAGAATTTTTCCATGAACGAAATTAAAATTTTAACCAAGTTACATTTTTCAAATCAGTAAAACAGGGACAAAATTCTTTCAGATTAATAAATTAGATGAAAATCATTCAAAAGTATTCAGATGTTTCAAATTAAAATTTCTGATTAAGAAAATCATTAACAGTTTCATAAGAATTTAGAAGGAAGTAATGTGAATTAATACAATGTAAATGAGTGGGACAAAATGTGATTTTCAAGAAAACTCTGTAACAAATTATGACGCAATTTCCACTACAGATATGAGAAACTTTTTTTTTCTTCCCGAGTTAAATGACACGTTTATTTGCACTAGGAACTCTTAAACAGCGGAAATTAATCAAATTCAAGCTTCATTCCTAATAATAGCACCTGATGCTTATTCATTTTCAGAAGCACCGAACTGACTCGTCTTTTGATTTGTGACTTATAAAGCTGTCTCCTTTCAAAGAAATGGCAGGCTAATTTTAGTGACATTTCCTCTTCTTTCAGACACACGTCTGACGAATTCGAAGAAATCGCATACGAGAGATTTTTGCATGTTTTTTTTTTATTTTTATTTTATTTTTTTTAGCCTCGACCATTTTTTTTTATTTAATTTCTTTTGTCATTATTTCCTACCGCGTGAAAAGTAATTTTAATTTGAATTCAGCTAAATAATTGCTAATCGTATATAAGTTAAATAAAAATTAATGCAGGACAAATGATTTTTTTAAAATTCTTTTTTTTTAATAACTCTTTCATATTAAACAACAGTAAAAAAAAGAAAAGAAAACTTGAAATAAAATAAGCCCGAAACAATCGTAACGGAAATCACGCGAATACTTTAAATTCTTTTTTACTCTCTTTGATTCGTTAATGCCTTCTCATTCCTTATGTGCTTTAAAAATTTCAGCATGACTGGTTCCCCAATTTATTTTTATTTTTTTATATGCAAATCTTAAAAATAAAATTAAAAAAAAAAAAAAAAAACCTGCTTGAAATCGATTTACAATGTTTACGAGCTTTCATCTGTGGATCATTTCCTTTCATTATTTTTGACGCAGGTGGTTTTCTTTTTGCATTCAGCAAGAGAATTTCAATCTTATTTTCTCAAAGCTATCTTTGTTTTCCGATTCACTTCTCCAGTAATGTCCTTTAGAAAACGACAATTTTTTCTTTTCGGAAATTTGCCTAATAAAAATTCGCCCAAAACTACCTCAGAAAATTCCATTACTTGAATGCCGGCGCTTCAGAATACACTAATAATATTTATTAAAATCATCATTTCTTTAAGCTATGATACTCAAGTTTGTACGGTAGAATAAACACACGTATGCAAATCTTTAACAAATGAAATTGCTTTCAAGAATATCATCATAAGAATTTCAAAGTTCATTTCACACGATGACACTAAAAGTCCAGAACCGTTGTACGGGCAGATATTCAACACAATACATTTGTCAGCAATCATAAAGCTACGAACCATTGGATACGGCCACAGAATAATAAAATACGATTCTTTTGATATCTTTCTTCTTTTTGTGATTTTTAATATTCTTACAGTATTTTTCTTAGAACATTAATTTAAATACTTAAAAACTGCTTCAAATGCAGTTTCAATAGTCAACATTTTTATTATTTTTCATCATAACAATTCTTGAATGTTAATAAAAAAAAAAAAAAAAACACACATCATCAATCACATGAATTTCTATGACTAGCTTCTTATTAAACAACAGCCACTGTTACATACCCCGTTAAAAACTTGTACAATAATTAAGCTTTCAGAGACAAATATTTCATTTTAAATATAATTCATACAAATAAAAAGAAGCAGGTACACGATATATTATTTTTGAAATTCTACATTTAATTATCATTCAATAATCAGAAAAATGTTTGTAAAAAATATATATAACATCATTTATTTAACATGCATTCTTTTTCCCTTTCATTTAACAGAGTTTTTTTTTTTCCATTTAACAATGTTGTTAACTTTTTAAAAAAGATTTTTAAACAAATATTTCATGTATTTAACAACAAAGAGCCAATTGGTAAATAGCTTCGATAATCATAAAACGAGCACAAATTAAATAGTCGAAATGTTAAGTATAACTGAACAAATTTCCAAACAAGAAAACTATATTTTCGATTCATTCCTTCAGAAAAACAAATTAAAAAAGAATAAACAGATTGTTGCTATTATTGCATTTGAAAGTGTGCTTGAATTAAAAAAAAATCATAATTTAGAAAGATAGATGTAGATTATTTCTTTGAGAAATCTATAATGTAAAAATAAGCAAGCCAGTTTTGCCTTTTTTAACAATTCCTCGTAAGAAAAAAATATCATTCATTAATACATTTAAAAGGTCATACCTAGATGTTAAGCTAATCAATTTTTTTAAATTCACAATTATAAATCATAAAAAGTTTTTTTTTTTTTATTTACTGTTCTGTTGTTAATAATTCACGTTCACGCATTTTATTTACATTTTCAGAAATTAACAAAAATCATATTTTACAAAATAAATTTATTTCAAATTTTTTTTTGAAGTAAAATAAATAAGGAATACCAAAAAAATTATTTCTCAAACCTATGAAAATATTTTAACTTAATTTAATTATATATAGTTTTAAATTTTACCAATATTTTTTTTAAAATACAAAATTAATATTAGATGCCTTTGATTTCTCGAAAACAAAAAATTCTAATTTTTCTCCTGTAATCAATTTATGTTTTCATACTTTAGTTCAGTAGAAATGATATATTTTTGTGTGTTTATATTACAATTGCGAAGTCTATTATAATTTCAAAGTTTATTATAATTACGATTTTTTGAAGGGAAAAAAAGCTTTGAATTAAAATACTCTTTGGTTGTTTACATTTTCTTTTCTCTGTGCTCAAAGAATAAAAATTGTTCACATACCACACACATATATATAAAGAATCAATATAGATAAATTCCCACGTGTATTTCACGAACTGCAATTTTAATATGAAAGTCAAGTGCGATCAAAAATACATAACTTAACGAAAAATAAAATAGCAGTGGAATCTCGTCTTCCTACACACAGTTTTTCAAAGTTGACTAAAACATGACATAATATCCTTTGGTTAGAATAATCTACCTACGAAAACCGATCAAATCCTCAAGAAGTCTTATTAGGGAAGGCTTAACTATAAGTTAGTAAGACTAAGGTAAAGTTGGCATCTTTTGTGGTTTTACAGACAAGAAAAAGAAAACAACATTGATTGAAAAGTCTGCCCTATATTCCTGAATATTGTATACCGAAAACCCTACATCTGTATTTTTGTCAAAGCACAACAATCTTAACTGTGTCCGTAATAGCAAAACAGTCAGAAGCAATCATCCCGATTCATGTCAATACAATAAAGAAAAGCAAAGAAAACAAGAGACTGCGCGTCTACCATTTATGTAAAGTTAAGTAACGATCTGACAAATAACTATACACATTTCGCTAAAATGGAGACGTAGCGCACTGGAACGAAACTACCCAAAAACAAAATGGCAAATCTTGCCGAGTTCAGAAAACGTTCTTTTTCGGTTAAAAATAGGGCGAATGGGTAATGTCAGTTCCGCTTCGTCTCAGTACGAAGTTTTATATCTTCCTCATTAGAAGGCTAAGCAGGCGAGAAATGAAAGAAAGCAAAGACTGAAAAAGAAAACGATTTCAGAAAGAATAATAAAATAAAAATGATTCGATGAAATTGAAGTTTTTTTCTTCTTCCCATCTTGCTCGAGAGTCAATGCGGAAGGAAGCTGTCGTGTGTGTCAGATCAGTTGTAGAGTATTTTACAGAGAGGCGCAAAGGAAATTCTTCCTCGAAGGAAAGTGCGATAAAAAAAAAATGCATCACATTTTCCTTCGAAGATTTAAGGCAAAACGAAAATGCTTGAGCGTATATGAGTAGAAAATGGTTTGGTCCGAAATTTTGAAACTTCAACAGTTATTTTAATTAGGAAATGTTTATCACATACAGGTGGTTATTCAAAATAATGGAAATACCTATCAATATGAATAGTATTAATGAACAGGTTTCATATTCATCACATAACTTTCTGATCACCACTATTTATTATTTAAAAATAGTAATTATATTGTTCTACTGTCTGCAAGTTATTATGAAGCTTGGGTCTTTCTTGTTTTTTTTTTCAAGTCGTGCGAGATGTCGGACCTTACAAAATTGGAGAGAGGGCAAATTGTTGCAGCTCGACTTGTACGAGTATCTGTGACCACAACTGCACGCGTTGCAAGTGTTCTCTAGGTATAGTCTCGAAAATCAGCATATCACACACAAAGAAAAATTAACATCCATCAGAATCAACTCTAGACGAAAGCAAAAGCTGGTTGAAAGAGACTATCAGATATTAAAGCGGATTGTGGGATCCAAAAAAGAAAACTACAGCCAATATGACTAAAGAAGTAAATAAACATCTACAGATTCCTGTATCAATGATTAACATTTGATGAGAATACAAATCTACTAATCGTCTGCACTAATAACAAATCTAAGGCAGAATAGATAGCTATTACCAAGCCACTTGTCACGCGTGTGAAAGCGAAACGTCGTCTTAAATGGTATCACGAACTTAAAAAAAGACTGGCCAAAAGATGCATAGAAGAAAGTAATATGTTCAAAAAAAAAAATTATAGTTTACATTACTTCCCACAATTGGACGTGTTTACGTCTGGAGAATGCCTGTTCAAACGTATCATCCATGTAGCTTTATTCCAATTTTGAAGCATTGGAGGCTGTCTGTAATGATTTGGGCAGTGATCTCGTGCTTTTCTGCAAGCCCCTATCAAAACCTTAGAAGGCGGAGTAACTGAAATGGAATATGTGGGCATTTTATCCAACCAGGTGCACCCCAAGGTGCAAACATTATTTCCATGAGGAAATGCCATCTTCCAGGATGAAAACTGTCCAATTCATACTTCTAAAATATGTTCAGACATGATTTGAGAAACATGAAGATGAAGTCACACATCTCCCCTGAGCGCCTCAACCCTCGGACCTCAATATTATTGAGCCATTTTCGTATACTTTAGAATGCAGAGTCCGTAGCCTTTCTCTACCATCGTCCTTTCTTTTTGAACTTTCCCTGCTTCATGAATTTTATAATATTCCTTTAAATATCATGCATGAATTATACAACTCTATTCCCAGACCTATTCAGGCAGTTGCACGCGCCAAAGGTAGCTCTACGCTTTATTAAAAAAAAAGGGGGGGAGGGTACATACTTTTCGAGTGTTTCCACTATTTTGATAACCACCCATAACTGAAAATAATAGTATTTGTAGTTAACATAAGCTAAATTATAAGGGAAGGAAAGAACATATTATTAAATAGATTGATTTGTGCTTTTCACAATAGCTGCAGTAATTAAATTTATTCACAAAGCTCTGCTTTTAAAATATTTGTAATGTTACTTTGGAAAAGAATTATGGTCCATAAAAACAATTGTTTGTCAAGGTGATTGCAATCTTATTTTTCATTAATAGATATATAGAAAATATAAAGATTGAGATAATACAAGATTGAATAAATTTTACGCTGATCTTGTTAAAGTATAGAGATTTTAATAATGTTAAAGAAAATCGAATTCCTTTAATTTATTCGCTTTACATATCTCCACATTTTTTTTAATATCTTGCTTGATTCAATAATCAAAATGTTTTAGGATAAACATCTACATTCTTGATAACCTGATTATTTTTTTCAATAATGCATACTTAAAAAAAAAAAAAAAAGAAAAAGAAAAGAATAATAAGTTTATAAAAATTGTTTGCAAACATGTTTTCAACTTTCTAAGTTGTTTTGTAATATTTTCATTCGCTTATATTTTGTACGGATGATGTAACGGATAAAACAATTCACTCAGCACTCGACGATTTGTTAAAAGCATCGATAAGAAAGTTTCCTTTCACTTAATTATTTATCTGTCTGACTGTCTGTCTGTCTCTTAGTTGTTCATAAGAAATAACAAAGTGTTATTGTTTTTCTCATAGTATAAAGTACACTTTCATCCACCATTTTATTATTAAATTTAAAGTACCTAAGAAAAATAGAGAGCTAAGCTATAAGAATTTCCAAAACGCATTTAAGTTATTTCTTAGCATCTCAAATAGCAATAATAAGACATTAAGCCTAGCAATAATAACAGACGATAAATTTTGTAATTTAAAATGAAAATTTTGTATTAAATGATATCAGATTTTTTTTTAAAAAAAATTACATCCCACTTAATTCTTTATTTATATTCTGTTATTAAATTGCAGTACAGATAATATGGGCGTGAGGTAGAACAAGTTAGCAAGGAAGAAGAATGGAGAACTTCTTGGCAAAGTTCTCACTTCTAACTGGCAACATAAAGGATTTTAGGAAAAAGATTGAATGCTCAGTCAGTGTGTAATAATTAGCACGTCTGTCTGCAACACAGAAGGATTTAGGTTCAAATCCAGGTCAAGGGTGGATCATTGCAACCTTAATCTCACATACGGATCCAAAAACCTAAAGGAAGGGCATAAAGCTCATACATTACATTTTTAAATGCCTGTAAACCACATGTACGCTACTAAAACGCGGATAACAAACATGAGACAAAAGATATACATATTATAATTTAAAAACAATTGAAGCTAATATACTTTTTGAAAATTTATATAATTGCTTTTGGTGTCATTGAACACTCAATTAAATTCAAGAATGTGTGTGTGTTGATATGATACGTTCAATTTATTTTCTTCTTTATAAAAACTTTGATATTTTTAATGTCATTCTTTTCAAATGTAAACCAATTTTAACTTTCACATTACACTGGAGGGAATCTTGTTTACAAAAGCTTCCCTGGTCTCAATTAAAGGTTGTAATAACAAAATTTAGTAGTAATCACCTTTTTCTGGGGTATAAAAGAGCTCCCGGTTCCATATAAGATACGGCTCAAATGCGCACTATTTCAAACAAAAAGGAACACTGTTCTTTTCCAAGTGTCCTATCCATATTAATTAAATTTTTTTTTACGGAATGTTTAGAGGGTACAATTGCTAGGCAAAGCTTCAAAACTCGTACTATATCATTGTTTTTTGATATATTCGAAATCTTTACCTCTTAATCGTTGTAGCCATCTTTCATAAGGGCAGCCCAATTCAAACAAATTTTGTCGCACCCGTATCTCATAAGGACAAAATTTTTTGTGATAAAAAGCCAAGGAAATTTCAGTTTTTATCTCGGCCGTATTATTTTTATTTACACAGTTCTTTCATAGATGATTTGATTACAAAACAACAATACAAAAATAGTTTGATAATTAACATAATTTGATTACAAAACAACAATATGTAAATCTAGAAAAAAAATTCCACAACAATATGTTTTGAAAGGATTCGATTTCAGAGCTTAACATTTTTTCGCGTTTCATTTTAACAGAAAAATTAAATAACGAATTTAAAATAATTAGTTCATAATGCTACTCAGTTTTGGAACTTTATCATCATCAGGGAAAAAAGAAAACCCTTACAGGGAATGTAAAGTGAATTCATCTGAGAAGAATGCAAATGAAAAAAGAATTAGGGGAGAAATGAGGGGAATTGTTGAAAATATATTGCAATTAAAGACCATGAATACCATGTTTCAAACTTTGCGCAGAAAAATTATTAAATTTTTAAAAAATATATTACAGCTGTTATTGATATGGAATAAAAACATCATCATTTACAGATAATAGTGTACATTATTTAAAGCTGACATAGCTTTTTCTTTCAAAAAATTGCACTTATTTCTTATATACCTACATTGAAACTTTTCAACATAGCTTGGATGTGCGAGGAAAGCCAAATATAAGGTAAAGTAGGTTAATGAGCATTTTCACATCTTTAAAAAACAGTAAATTAAAAGTAAAATATAGCGTTTTTTAAGTTAATAGGTTTAGAGTTTTTTCAGCATTAAAAAAATCAATTAAAAAAATTTAATGATTTTTAAACAAATTTTGTGCTACGAGCAAAGGGTTAATTACGCAACTAACTACGCTGCGTGCCAGTGTAATGTAGTTGACAAATGGTATATTAAGCATGCATGTTGCGGCATAGATGAAATATTATTCTACATTTAGCACTGATTATACCAGACAACAAAAATAATAAATAACAAGCACTGTACAGGAATGCAACTCTACTCTGTTGATTTAAAAAGGCAAACAATTTATCATTTGTCAGTTGATAATGTGATCTCCTTTTTGAATAAAATTCGGCGGTTTTTTTGTTTTTTTTATGTCTTAGTAGAAACGCATGTTATGGTAAGGAAGACGCGTGAAAAAATTACTCAACTTGTCATTAATACCAGAGTCTGAACTTCCTGCATAGCGGCAATCATTAACTAAATCTTAGATGATAAAAAAACGGTAAACAGCGAAGTATAAAGTTTCAGGACATTAATAGAACCTACAATGCTTAGTTTGTAACAGTATTCAACTTTTTTAATATCTGTCCTTGAAATATGAATAAGATTACTAATCAGAAATGTAGAATTGAAAGGATGACACTTTCCTGTTTCACCAATATATATACACAACATTTGTACCAAGAATGACTGCAATTTTGCATGTAGAATTAGGATATTATTCACAACACGAAAAAGAATTTACTTGCAGTTACGCTTTGTTTTCCCGAAAGGATTTTGAATTCATTTTTATTCCAGAAGAGCGTTTTATTCCAGAAGACCATGCACTTTGAAAAATTACTTTAGAGTTTCAGTTTATTTTGAATGAAATAAACGGACCTTTTTTTTTTTGAAAAAGCTTAAGTTTATTTTAGGTTTGGTTTTACTTAGAGAAAACATTTGGTGCTTAAATCCTCATTATTGGTTTTTCAGAAGTAACTCGTTACGTCAGACTCCTTCAACTCGGATCTCCGGATAACCCGAATCGGTATCATAATTTATTTTTTTTTTTAATTTTAAATTTGAGAAGCTATCCGCAAATTTCCATAAGAACATTTATTTGTTTCATCCATTTACTCTGAAGAATTTTATTTACTAAAATCTTCTAACAGTTATAAATGCATGTAAGAATGGGACGGGAGAAATGGAGGTTGGAGGAGTTTACTAATATTCTGTGCAAAATCAACAAAACCTTAGTTATATTTCTTATCACCAGTGTACGGTGCTACATTGCCTAAATAAAAAATGCAATAAAAAAACTTAGGCCGCTTGCTTATTGTTCACAAAGTAGACGTGTGTAAATATGATTCATACTCGATTAGTTCAATATAAAGGTCACTTTCTGTAAGTATATTTTATTTTTCAATTTTTTTTTTCTTTCCATTCTCCGGTTAACCCGGATTTTCAATAACCCGGACCGGCTCTGGTCTCAATGAATCCAACTGAGCGAGGTTTTACTGTAGGTGGAATCCCAGTTTTCAAACAAGACTGCAAGAAACACTGTCGTATGTTATATAAAGAGGTTGCTCCCTCAAGCTGTTTAAATATAACTGACCCTAACAATTTCACATAATGTGATGCGGAAGTTGTTTAAAGAATTGGGTACAGTTCAAATGACACATCGCTTATCAGCACAAAACAGTTCAAAATTACAGACCTCGTAACTGACAGAGTGCGGAGCAATTCTAAAATAAAATCTAAATATCCAAAGAAAATCGATTTTTCAGAGTTTTGATATTCCTATTTAACATAGCTCAATGAATAAGATCGTGATTTTCATGGACGTCGCTAAATGTATCAAGTCGTGGGTTCAAGACCAGAATCAATCAAAGACAGTCAAACGAGAAAACGAAGGCAGCTTCATATTGGAGATTTTCAAAGGCCAAATCTTAAAGTTTCTGGCTCAGACTGGTAGAATGCAATTTCTATAGGTGTTTTCGGACTCAGTTTGATGTCTCGAAGTGAATGATTCAAGCAATTACAATAAAATCAATATATTACTTGAAAATCTGAATTTATTTGCAATAGAGACTTTCATTCTATGTTTCCTTTTGCCATCAGAGTTGAAAGAAATGACATAAAACTTTCTTCGTATTTTTTAAACATTAAATACATATTTGTTTTTTAATTTCAACAAAACGTATAATTTTATACAATACATTTAATCATCTCGTATTTTTTTTCAAAAACATAACCTTATTTTCTTTTATAGAACAATTATATTTTATGCTTTTTTCCATTAAATTTTTACAATATAATTTAATGAAAAATCTTAAATTTTCTAGAGATCGGGCTCGATCGAACGAGCTTAAAAAACTGAGCACAAACAAAACGAAACAGCACATTAATCGAATTTGTGTGTCGGAATTCTTATGTACTGAAGTGTGGAAGTTGAGAGAATGAGATCTCTATTTAAGAATTGCTCACGACATTTGATGGAGGTTCTAAATCACTGAATATTTCACAAACAGCCCTAGTGTTGCTTTAGTAAGACAATTACATAAATCAAATCAATTCTACAAAGAAGAGGGCTAACAGTACTTTAGTACCAGAGATGCGAATTAATGTCCGAAGAATTTCGAGTTTCGAGTCCACATTCAATTTTAAAAAATCGTGATATTAAATATTAAAGCCTTAAGATCCTTACTTAGGTTTGGGGCGAAGTAGATATTGATTGATAGATAATTAACGACGCAACACGCGTGACGGCCTTTCTTGATTATTGAACTCTGCTGCCATCTTTACGTCTAACAAAACAGTCAATCAAAACTTCAATTGAATGTACGTAAGAGTTGGACAACACACTTTATTATCTATCAAAGAATATGCAAGATTTCTCTCACTCTCGAAACCCTTTTAACTCAGTTAATCCTAGCTTATGATCATATAATAAAGTCTTCGCTCACCAAAACTTTAGTTCCGATTCCAGCACTTCTCGATTACAGCAGATTCGTCTACTATTATTCCGATCAGGAGTCACTTCCAACTACTTTCACTATAGACGATTAATTATGATGATTCACTCCAACCCACAACAACCATCAGCTCGTCGTTACCCTCTACCTTCCTTCTCTTTCAATTCTATTTCGCTTGTATATCACTATCTCTAATTCAAATCACGACACTTCTTATCTTCATCTAACGTACCTAATTACATTTCATTTGCGTTGTCAAGGAAATGTTATTTTATGCAATTCAAATTACCAAAAAGTCCCCAAGGTTAGTGATGAGAAAACCGCGATAAGTACAACGTCACACACGAGGGTTTTGGGAGACGGACTTCTTGTGAAAGCAAATAAGTACCAAATCAAGTGTCGTGTACTTTATACGAACTGAGAATAAAATTGACAAGATTCTTTCAAGAAATTTAAAATGTAGTCCTTTAGCAATGTTAATTGAACAATACAAGTCCTTGTTAAACAGATTTCAGAATCCCATTCAAGCTAAAGACAGGTTCAATCATGTTCTTTAGAGAGAAACCCGTTTATAAGTAAAAAAAGATTTTATAAACTTCATCTTTTCCACAGTGTATGCTTGGAAACTTGGTTTTAGTGTCCTTTTGTGTCTATCAGCTTGCGGTTTCTAAAACTTGAAAAACCTTACTCCACTATCAAAACTCGACCAAGCATAACTTCAACCGTAAATTTTAAGGTAAAAATTTCGTAATAGTCACGCCTATTTCTCAGGAAAGAAAAAAAAAAAAAACCAGCAGGTGTTATTATTTGATTTATAAAGTTTGGCAACATATTCTAGTCTGGAACAGTAATAATAAAAACGCTTAAAATGGACACAACATAACCAAATACTGAGCTAGAAATGAGAAAAACATTATTTCCAGGAAAACTGATTCATGCAACTAAGATATTTATTTATCCCCATGTTTCTTTTCAGAAATAAATTATCTATGTTTGTGATGTATGTGAGATTAACCAACTTAGAAGTTCATAAACAGAGATTAAAATTTAATTATAAGAAATAGAAAGCATTACGTATTATTATAACCTATATTTCGAAAAAATACTGCTCAAGTTTGTAGTTTTACTGTCAAGTTTTAGGTACACCCTATTTACTATCAAAATACATCCCCGTAACATATTAATTATTTAATAACATAATATGAAATCTTAATCTCTTAATAACTGTTTAAAAACACAATTTAAATCATTTCTAACGACGAAATCGAGATTTTGAAATAAAAAGAATATTTGATTGCTGTTTAACGTTACGCAGCCTTAACTTATTTTAATCGGCTTTTCTATCAGGAAGAACAAACTTTGTGATTAATGCAATGAACTTAACAACGAAAGATAAATAAATAAAACTGAAAAGGGAGAAAAAAACAATCACATATTAAAAAACACAACAAAAAATGATGATGACAGGAGACGACGTGGAACCAAACGGAAATCTAAAACATGGCTTATTAACAATATTGATTGTTACTCATTAGACCATTTTCTGATAGGTCAATAATCCATTCAATGTTCTAATCCTTTTCCCGACAGGAAAAGGAATCCTTTTCATTTTTCTCTGACCCTTCTTTCCCTTTCACAGCAGACCATTCCATAGGAGATTATGAATATTTCTAAATCTCCGCAAGTCTGAACATGTTTTTTTCTTCGGAATTCCATGGCCCATTATAAACATTCTTATCACTCTCTCTTCCAGCAGATACAAGTTCCGAAAATCTGCATTTTTGACCGGACGATTTCGTCAAGGTCATATTCATAATATAATTCTTCTTTGCATTAAATCTCTACGGTTGTATGGTGTTTGCATTTTCCCCTTTTCGCACTTAGTAGTGTACTGTATCCATTGCCACATTTTGCGTTTTATTGAAAGTGCGTCCCTCAGAACTGTAACTATTTTATATTTATTACTACATGTATATATATATGTTTGAATGAAAGGTTTTAAAGTTATGTCTGAAATATTGAATCACTATATTGCTAAATGCTTTTTAAGCTGTCTAAAAATTTAATACAGAGCATTAATTATTGTTTCATGAGGTATTTGACCATTAAATATTCTAAATTGTAACAATGTTAATATTGAATACCGCACCATCATTCGAGGCTTTTGGGCAATATTCCGTACGTTTTACATAATTTTAAAATTAAAAAAAAAAAAAAATGAAAAATACATTCTTGCGTTGAATTAAAACGACCTGTCTATCTGCTGAATATTTATCATTTATCCTATAAGCATTTAACTTTAAAACTTCTCTTATAAAATTGTTTTGTTTAATTCTGGATACTGTGAAAGATGCGGGGAGATAACGCCATTTTTTTTTTTTTTTAAAAAAAAAAAGTACTGGAAAAGCGCAAACGAAGACGGGAGTCTACAAGACATCAGCATTAATGAAATAATAATTTTAAATTAGTCAATAATAAAATAAAATGGATAGTAAAAATAACAACAGGCCAAAATTTAAATAAGATTTATTTGATTGTTTTTATGTTCACTTAAAAGTGGTCTTTTAATCGAAAACTATCCAAAGATAAAATTAATCATTCAACAAGTTAACTTCAAAGAATATTTAAATACTCTAATTTATATCCAATCATTCAAACTTTTCTACTGTATTACCATGGCAACAAAGCCGGAAAGATAAAAGCGATCACATGACTGAAATGATGAAAATGTTAAAAGTAACACTATATCGGTGAGAACGTTTTCAGCCAGCTGACCCATCTAAAACGTTATTTACATCAAAAATTAGAATTAATATTCACTTAGTCCAATTCTGTTACATATTCCAATGATTGCAAACAACTTGCATGGTCAGTTGCACTTTAGAATAAGAGATTAAAGAGTAAAACATCACAAGTTGCCGACCGGCTAGGTCGTGTTCTTTGACTGACCACGGCGTCAGAAAACTTCCTTTCTTCTGTTTATTCCCAGCTGATAACAGACATGACGGAATGTGGCCTCAGGGTGTACAGTTATCTGTCAAGATGTTATTGAAGTGAATAACATTCGCTATCCAAAACGATAAGCATTAATTTGGGAGGAAAATAGCTAGCTAATGTCCCTGGCCTTAATCGAAAAGTCATCATTTGGCCAAACGATTGGCGTTTCCTTTCCTCAAAAACATTCAAAATTAATTCTTAAAACTATCACGCATATTCATTATATAAACAAATTGTTTTTATTTTATCGATAATACTTGTGTGAAATAATAGTGAGATTTGTTACTAGATGTTTTTGTTATGCAAAAAGAAATATTTTCAACGCATTCATCTTTGAACAAATAAAATTATTTATTTAATTTTAGTATCTGTAACAGTATCAACAGTAGTCTCCCGTTGAAGTACTTTTTTCCCATTCAAAATTTATTTTACTCAATAACTGTTATAAAACTAAAAGACTTTATTACAGTGATATCGAGAAGTATGGAACTATTCTTATTGCCAATAAAAATGGATGAATCTGAATGACATAAAAATTTCTACGATGTACCAATATTTATAAACATTATGTGATTTTCCTGAAGTGTGGTATATCGACTTTTATACTCAAATGGATTTTCTGCTTCCACTTTTTTGGTTTTAAAATGATTTAAAAATCATCTTTTCCTATGTTTTCTTAAAAGTTGAAATGAAAATGTATAAGAACTTCAATGTATATTTACGCTTTAAATTTATTTTTTTGACTGTTAAATGCCGAGTTTCTAAAATATGTTATGAAAATCATACAAGATACATATTTACATAATTAACTTGATTTGGAAACTTACAATTATGATGTTAATTATTTTTATCTTAGAAATATAGAATCACGAGATAAAATTATTATCAGTTACACAAAATATTAAAATCGAATAACTCTCACTAATATGATTTAATAGTTTAATACTCCATCTATTCAAAACTATAATCACAGAAATGTTACATTAAATGAAACGTTAAAGTTATTTTTTTCATATAATAAAAATACAAAACATTACATTCCAATGAATTTAAAAATCAACATTTAATGTGATGTAACATAATTAATAAGAATTTTTCAGTAATAAAAAATAACTCATAAATACAGAGTAATTTTAAAAAGTAATAAAAAGTAACAAGTTAAAAATTAAAATGAATGATTTTTAAAGTATAATATATAGTTTATCGTTTCAATTACGGAACATAATATTTGAAACACGTCATTAAAAATACTGCTTCTTAGGACACAATTCATAAAGAAGTTTATCAATAGTTCAAATCAAAATTATTTTTTTATACGTTTGATGAAATTCATTGATTGCATAAACACATATGTTTAATAGATCACCAAATGAATGTTTTATCGTTGCATATCATTCTAATAAATCGTCTGACTTTATTCATTTTTGAAGTCTTAATAGCCACTTCATAAAATAATTTAAAATTTTTTACTAACAATTTTAATCCCTTGTGAAATAAGCTATAAATATAAAATTGAAAAACTATACATAATCTTGCAGAAAACTTAGGCAAACATTTATCTTATTAAAGATATTTCTTTGGTATTTATGGCATTTTATCTCAAAGTAACGCTACTTTATCGAACTACAACAGCGAGATAAAATACCTACGGGACAGAAAAAGATATTTCAAATACTTTCAATTCCATTCTCATACTGCACAATAGAAGAAAATTCGAAGAAAAACTCGATAAGCCTGGTTTCAAATTACGTTACTCTCTACAAGTTGCATTATGCATTTTCTACAAAGTATGAGCATACTCAGAAAAATGATTCTAACAGGAGAAAACATGAAAATAATTCTAGAGCAATTTCAGAAGAACCTGGTAATTACTATAGAATAAAAGGTCTAACAACCTTATGCACCTGTCGAATAGCATAGCTCAAGGCCATTATTAATGCCACGAACTTAAGCATGAAAGAAAGAGAGACTTTCGGATATTACGGTAAAACAAGATGGAACAATTGATAAATCATTAATCAAGTTAAATCACGGGTTATTCTCAGTAAAACATAGAGAAAAAAACATAGAAAAAAAAACGTATTTTAAAATGAAACACGTACCTTACTTAATGAAACATGTATCGCAGTCAGATATATCTTAAAAATTATCCTACTTCGAATAAACTTTCCAGTAAATATTAAAAATACCAGAATTATCAGAGAAAAAATAGGTGTTTTACAAAAAGTACTTAATTTTAAAAAATAAATTTTTATGCTGTACATTTATCGGCCGACTCTTTTAACCGCACAAACGTGAAACGCTCTCTATGTTTTACATAACGTTTATTTAAAAAAATCTTATGCAATGTAAAATTGAGTATTTTTCTTCAGGGTGTAGCTGATGCAACTTAATTCGGAAGCGAAATAACTACTCATCAGGGGAGATAAAAACAAACATAATAAATGGACACCCCACGATGAATGTCACAGCATGGTTCCAACCAGTTATTTTCACAAGATTCATTAAAATTTTGTAAACTAAAGTAACAACGAAAGGATCATAAATTTATAAAAAAAAAAATGACTATTTACAATCAAGAAAATATTATTTGTATAAAAATAAAACTTACTTCTAATATAAATCCACAAAGAAAAAAATTGAGTTATCTCAGTAACCGCACAACCACACAAATCGCTTTCTCACGTGGAAATGAGCAAGTTTTCAACCCAATGCACGCGTTCTCTCATTCATGAAAACATTGGCGACAACTTATCCCGCCAAATGGCGCTATTCTTCGCCTGTTAAACACCTGAGCATGTGCTAGCACGAAAGAAACCAGAAAGGTGAGTAATCGCGACGAATATCAGAAGTTCGCTTGTTCACCTGAGAGATAACGGACTGCAGCGACAAAACGCTTAGCAGATAGCAGGTCAAGACCTGTTTAAATAAATTTTAACACCAGTCAAGCAGAAAAATGATTTTCCTTTCCAGCTGTGTTTCCATATTTAATTTCAATTTCAGCATTTGTCAAAATGTACGGTTACAATAAGCAGAGAGTAGTTTCAAGTTAGCTGAATGTCTTACAAAAATTAAATTTAAAATTTTAACAAGATAAATATTTAAGAATAAGAAGGGAAAAAAATACGAATATTTGTTGCTGAATAATTACCTAAAAATTACTTAATTTAAGCATATAATATAAATTTAGTTTTGTTTATAGAATAATGTATATTATATTAATTTAGATCAATTCTGGAAGTGTATATTTAAACATTGCATGCTGAAGTACACGCAGGTATCGTCTCTAATGGTAATTTTATGATTTAATTCCAAACCTTAAAAAATTTCATTTCAATTAAATTTGTGGTCGCGATAGTCTAGTGGTCATGGCTGGCGGTTTTCGTCAAATCGCGGGCTCGAGCCTTGAAGCCACCAAAGACCTTCAGCGTAGCCGGAGCTCAGGTGTCGTCCCGTCCCTTGACCGAAGTTCAAAATTACACGATCCGTCGCCAATAGCTCTCGTATTGTTTCTAGTGCGATGTTAATAAAACCAATCATATTAAACTTTATTTGACTTAAGATAGGTTTTAAACAAAAATTTTCACCGTTCCGAATGTGTTTAAGTATTAGAAACTATCCCGATATTATTTAAGGTTCTATTTTTTTAAAAAAATTAAATTGAAATTTAAAAAACAGTAGGCAAAAACTCGATAGGTTAGTCACAAAATGATAATTTTTAATGCGTTGCCATAGCAACACCTAGTTTCGTAATATTAAAAAAAGAAACTTTTTGAAAATTTATTCTTCACCTACAAAACCTTCCACTTTTTTTTTTTTTTTTTTTTTTTTTTATCATATTTCTATTATTTATTTAGTTTTATTTTATAACAGTAAGTGCTACACACCAATTGTTTTAATTTATTTTGAAGAAACTTATTTCGATCTGACGTAATTCTATCACTTGACCTCAAAAAATGATCAAGTCCTAAAGTAAAAATAATCATCTTCAAATGAATCACCATTTTCATTTTTAAAAAACGAACAGTTATTCAATTTAAAAATTTCCAATCAACTTAGTATAGAATTTTTGTCTAAGACTCTTCAACAATAATTTACACTTTATTTTAAACGTGCCATGATACAAGCGACCAGGAAAATTTTAAAGAATTTATATGAAGGAAATAAGAATCAAAAGTTCAAGCATAAGTTGGTACGTGGAAATTTATTTAATTGCTGTCTTCGAAAATTTGATCCTTTTGTTTAACACGTTTTTGTCTGCTCAGAAATCTCGTTCTAATACATTATTTCGGTTAATTACAAAGAAGAAGAAAAATGTCGTGTATTTAAAGTACACCCAACTCTTTTTTTACATGGTAGATACGTTCCTCAGAAAACAGTGCAAAAAAATATATGCCACATATGGTAAATTTGGAAACATGTTCCACAAATTTTAAAAATCGTGTTTGATGAAAAACTCATAAATATTTTTCTGAGAAAACGCGCAAAAAAAGTAATAATGAAATCCATATTACAGATTTATAAAACAAAAACAATTCATTTTTATTACAATAATAGTTTTTTTTTGGGAGGGGAGGAATGGGAGTTTCTCAAGTTGCTTATATAATTCTTGATATCCTACACAAAACTTAAGATCACGTTGAAATTTTAATGCACGTGTCAGGATCATGAGTAAGAAAATGTTCCATACTTGTATCAAATTTCAAGCCTTCGCGAATTAAATCAGCTATTAATAGCTGAACTTCACCTTCGAATTCGTCATTATCGACTTCTTTATATCATTAACTTTCATAAATTCGATGAAATCGTCCTCATCCAAAGGACTTTCTAGCATCAATTATTTGATGTCAGCTGTTTGCACGTTGTTAATACCTTCGCCACCAATTGCATTTGATAGAGTTATAATTTCAGAACACACAGCTGATTTTTGTACTACAAACTTCCACTTTTGACGCATGCTGGAAAATATTTTTCCAACAAGCATTTAAGGTCAATTGGCTCAACTGTTTGATGGCAGAAGAAGCATGTGAAATACAATCCATAAGCGTAAACTTTCTACATGCTTCTACAACAGTCAAATTTCTTACTGCCACTAAATTTTAAATATATTTAAACGTCACATGTGCCACTGACACATGTGTGGGCATAAGCCGTCTGTCTTCTGATTACACTATCAAAATTGGAATTAAAATTTTTTGGTGGGGATTCGTGCTAGAACAAAAAATTCGTGTAAAAAAATATTTTGGTGAACCGTGTTACTTCAAAATCGTGTAAAAAAAAAGAGTTGGGTGTAATTGAAGGGATATTTTAAAATCTGATTAATAAATAAAACAACAAATGAAAAACAATTTAATACATTCTTTCATCGATACTCTTTGATATTTCGTACCCCCCTTCCCTTCTCCTATTTTCTCATCTTAACATTATTATTTTCAAACATTTTTTTTTAAAAATTCATTACCTTAAAATCAATGATTTAAGATAATGATTTTTTTTTAATACATCCTCTTGAATAAATAAGAAAATCAATTTACTTCGAATTTAAGAATACCTGATTTTGGAAAAGTCCCAGTTCTAACGAAGCACATAACTAAAAAAATATTAACTCTCGACCATCGCGAATAAATGCAAATATATTTAGTTCGAAACGAAAAGGTAAGCATAATTATCTTATTGAAACTTCCATTTCTCCTCTTTCATTTAATAGACTTTTTCAAAGTCTGCACGCACTTTTTTCTTCGAAATTTCTCAATTTTTGTCTCTTGCAGTAAACAATTTTAAATGGAACATTAATGAAATGAAATTTCTACCTGTATATTTCTCTTCCTAATTTCTAGGTCAGGGACACTATATTTAGCTTTCAATGCCATTGTGCATTCATTCTTTACTTAGATATGAACATTTCGTTCTAATGCTCTCGTATGATGTTCTCGTATGAAACTCTCGTATGATGAGTTTCATGTTATTCATGTAGATGGAGATGCACTTATTGAAAAAAGACTTTGAAACATAGTGTTTTCACACACCTGTGATTCTATATACTTTGTTTCTTATTTCAAAAAAAAAAAAAGAATTCTTTATCATTAATGTAATTTTTTTTTTTTTCATCTTGATAATTTATAAAACTATATCTATCATTTTATCAAATAATATTATACTTGTCTTGTTTTATTAAAAAAAAATTATCCTTACTATAACTATAAAATTAATTTGATTTAATTGAAAAATATAATTTACGTTGAAACTGTGCATAATTCTAGATGAATTCAAGATAATTATGGCATGAAAGATGTATAGTTTAAAAGGTATTGTTTTGAACGAAAGATATACAAAAAAGATTTAAAAATATTATAGTTAAAGAAATCCAATGAATGAACTAACAAAGGTAAAATTATCAAAACTTTCGTCTCCTATTGTTAGAGAACAGGAAACTGCACAAATACTTTTCTCAGACTGAAATTTTTTTAATATTAACATATTTTGATTTCATGAACATACATTGAGCAGCATACTGTTTTGTTTTAGCTCTCGTTCCTATTTGAATTAATTTCTGTTTGAGGCCGCGGTAGCCTAGTGGTCATGGTCGCGGCCTGCAGTTTTTGTAGAGTCGTGGGTTCGAGCCTTGATGCAACTTGAGACCCGTCTTGTAGCTGGGGCTGATGCACGATAAATCTGTCGAGGCTCAAAGTCCTCCCTTGGGTGGGATGTGAAGGTTAGGAGAGGAAGATCCCTATTCAAGTATCGTCCTCGTTACTTAACCGAGGTTTAAAATTATAAGTCCGTCGCCAATAGCTCTCGTGTTACTTTTAGTGTGACGTTAATAAGGCTAAACCAAATTGAATCAAATGAATCTTCTGAATTTAATATTTCTTCTCCTGTAGTGATGAAGTCAAAAGCATTAAAAGTGAGCAACTGCTTGATTATGAAACATTTCTAAATTCTTCAAGAAACATTATTGTGAGCAAGAATATAACCGTATGAAAACTAAGCTTGGTGTATTTTCAATCAAATGTGTGACCCATTCTTTCAAATGAACGAGAGCAACCTTGTAAATCAATGAATGTGAGTTATGTTTATTACTAGCATTGTGTTCTTCGTCTGCTTTATGTCTTTTTCCGTGAATGAGTTATTGTCTTATTTTCTTGCTTTTCCACATAAATTCATCTTAATCTTAGATAAAACTTATTCACGAAGTATTTTTTTAATTTATTTGTTAATTTTTTACTTAATTTCAGGCTACAGACAAGTACTTTTGATTTAAAAATCCATAATATCCGTCAAGAGAAATCTCTGTAAAAAAGATTCTTCAGTAGATAATATTTATTTGCAAAATTTTACAGTGCTTCACTTGAATGATAAAACGTAATTTTATTTTTATCAAAATGATGTAACGTATATCTAAACAAATAAGAAGAATAGATACTAAGAAATGTGTGCGCTTATTTCTTACTAGCTGACACCCGCCCGCTTCGTTGGACAGACGATAATATAATATTTTGGAACCTATACGTAAGATATCAAGAAAATTTTAAATTTTTAAAACTTTAATGATAATCTAAATTTAAAATTTTAAGAAATTGATTGTCTGTAATAATGGTTATCCACGACATTCAAATATATGAGAAAAATAAAAAAAAATTAGTAAAAGTTACCCCATATATATATATATATATATATATATATATATATATATATATATATATGTTGCCACTTCGTTTCGGATGTTACTAAATGTTAGATCAGAAATGGCTACACCTCTGAAGAAGCAGCACCTGTCATTTCTGGAACTGGTTTCTTGGTTTTAAATAGAAAGGGCATGTAGTATATACAATTTCTATCTCTCGTATTGAACGAGAAGGTCATGATTTGGTTCCATTTTTCGAATTTAAACATATTGTTATGTGTTGCAAATTGAATAAATAAAAACTGACCAATTTTTATTTTCCGTTGGCAAAACCAGGCAAGAAAAGTTTTTGTGAACCAGATTAAACAAATTACTTTTTAATAAAAATGCTTTCCAATTTAAATTATAAACTTGCAATAGTTTGGTCTCTCCTTATTTGTATTTCTTAAATTTTGCTCACTGTGTTTAGTTGAGGAAAGGTAGTCAGAAAACTATTGAAAGGCTTTTCGTTTTTATCACACAAGGATGATTAATATCGATTTATTCCACTAATAAATAAGGCTAAGTATTTGAAATCAGTTTTTGCTGAGTTTTCTATAAATTAGTACCGTAGCTGGTAGATAATGTCGATTCATGGCGTTATATGAACGTTGATCTATTATATACTCAGAGTTACCCAGCTATGATATTTAACAATATGATTACGTGTTTTCTCGATGTATAATAATAATAATAACTATGTATATTAATATATGTATATATATAATAATAATATATATAATAATAATATGCTCTTCTTCTCTGCTCTCTTTCTCTATATCTCAAACACCTACACACACATATATATATATATTTAATTATTATTATTATTATTAAAATTTCTTCTTTTTCTTCTTAACCCAGGCTTTTATTAATCAGCTTTTTCTCTATTTCTGTTTCTTTTCGTTTTATTAAGGAGGTTCCATGTATTTTTCATAGCAGCCTGGTCTACCTTTTTGCTCTTCACTACATAGCTTTTGATGTGCTGGGGCACCATAAAGAATGTATCCTTTACGTTCTATTTCTTTATGGTGGCTTGTAGCTGATAACTTATTGATATTACTTATAGTATGGCTGTTTACTTTCACTTAACTTCATATGAATCAGTTTGCATTTTTAATAGCAATAACAAAGTTTTTCAACCAGGTTGCATTATCTTGGTAATCAGTACAGTTTAGTTAGCACTTTCCCTTCTTACCAATACATTTAATAATAATAGTTCCTTTCGCATTACCTTGGTGATCAGTGCAAATTAACAGTTAGCACTCAATCACCCAGTGATTTAAAACTTTCTGGAGAATCAACTCGCTTTCGTCCGCTCCTTCTCGGAGATTTGTGTGATCTGCTCTGAGAGATAAACTGACTTCCATACTCACTCTTTTACAAAAAGTCCTCTACAGGCGGGCATATATATATATATATATATACACATGAGAAATATCTTACCACCAACTATTATTAAAAATTAACTAGAATATATCTGGATAGGTAATTTCATTAATTGATCCTTATGTACATAATGTTGTACGGCTATTAATGTTAATTTGTTTGGTTTCAAGGAAATTGTGGGTGAAATAATACGTAGTATGGAGAAGATGAAATAATATGCTGAGTTTCTGCTGAGAACAATGATGAGGGGAGAACAATATGCAGGCTGCTTATTATTACTGCTGTCTGCTTTCTGAATTTCAGTATCCTCAATTAGGACTTTGGAGGTTAATTTCCATTTGGGGTTTTGATGTACGGCAACCTTAAGTATTCCTTTCATCTGTCTTTGGTGCAGGCTATTTTCTGCCAATGTCCAAGAAACCCGATCGAAGAGAAATTTGGAATACATTTCCCAGCACAAAATGTTCCAAGCATTCATGAAAGTTCTTGTGAAGTTAGTGATTTTTGACGGATTTTCTTTTTATTAGTTATCTATTAACTGGTGTGAAGGCTGGAGATGAAGAGTAGTTAGGTGTCGTCCTTGTCCACTGGACCTCGCCTGTGTCCTTCCGTTGTCGTGATATGGAAGTTTTAAGGAGAGGACGGATTCATGTCCATTCTGTCATCGTTTGGCCGAGGTTCAAATTACGAGGTCCGTCGCCAAATAATCCTCATTATTTACTTTTAATGCGACGGAAAATAGAAAATAATCGGAGTCAATAAGATCAGTTCAGGAGTACCTTCGACAGACCATTGTGTCTCAAACTCTTAGGAGGCTGTCCTCAGCCAACCAATCATATAACAAAATATCATATCAAAACACAGACCATTTTTATACCAAAACTTGAAGTTTTTCTAATAAAAGGATTTCTGATACTGAAACATACATTCGTTTTTGAGTACAGTATTTTTAAAATTTGAAGATTTTTACATTCAAAATGGGACACTACTTAACATGAAAGAGTTTAAAAACCCATAGGAAACAGAAACATGGAACACATTTTACCCAGAAAAAGCATGGATTTAGGAAAGAAATGAGAAATATTAAAAATACTCATTCTCTAAGAGACTTAAGCAGAAGTGAGAAAGTATAAAATTAATATTCGAGTGTTTATTATCAGGAAAAATTAATTTCCAATTTCAAGGAGTCTTATACTTTAACATATGGAAAGACAGTCTTAGCTGGAACTCAAAAAGGAAACAAATTCATGATAAATCACTTAGCAGATAGAAGATTGTTGTTGATCCTCCTTCATATTGGCCTATTGTTTGCTCTTAAAGATCGAGAAGGTTCAAACCTACAATTTAATTATGTTTCTGAATATTTGTTTGTGACTTTGGTAGAAAATTACACATCGAGGGGTATTTCGGAGAGTAAAATGTTATTGGAGTATATTGTTATCTGATAACCAATCAAGATTAGTCATTCTACACAGAATAAAATTTGCTGCAAAAAGTGTTTTTAAATCCAGATTAAATATGGAATATTTTTGCAGCTACAGAATTTATCAACAATAATAATCTCTCTCTCTCTCTCTCTCTCTCTCTCTCTTTCTCTCTGCCTCTCTGTATGTATATATATATATATATATATATATAACAACATATATATATATATATATATATATATATATATATATATACTCTTCTTCTATATATATATATAAGCAATGCCACTGACTCATCACGATATCTCAAAGACTATACAACCGACTGACTTGAAATTTAGCATAGTTATATGTTTTGCAGTGTAAGCTCACTAAGGAACAAGTTTGATCTTATCAAATGTAATTTTCAGGGTGTCTCTACTCTCTTATATCCATATATAATTATATTATTTTTGGCAACATCGTAAAAATTCATGACTCCGGCATAAAGCTTGGAATATATTTTATATGTATACTGTGCATTGTCACCCATTAAGTTTACATGGTTGCGTGCTTGAATGGAAGGAGAATACCAAATAATTTTATATTGACTGTGATGGAGGATTGGCAAGATTTTTGCAGAAGGGACTCTATGTGAGGTACGTCGAAAATAGGAAACGTACATATTTAGCGATAGAAATAAATGAGTTTGGAATAAATTGAGTTTCTGAATTTGGAATGATGAGTTTAGCTGCTCCAAAACTTATGCGGGATTTTGAAAAATACTAAAATGTAGACTTTTCGGTAGACACACCTAGACGATTCGATTTACTGGCAGTGACCCTCGCTGCACTGATGGAAACGAATCAAGAGGCTATGACATACGTGTAACATTTTTGGCGATCCCTGACTCGACGATCTTTTTGTTTTTGATTTCCTTGCAATGCAAATGGTCAAAGGAAATCGTATGTCTTGAGGCAGGGACAAAATCTATGATAGACATGATGCCATTGCATGGTGTATTTCATTGAAAGTTATACAATACCGTGGATCTTGATAAAAAGGTTGCATCTTTGGCATACTAGGTGTACATTGTATATAGATGGAATGAATTTTATCACTTATTATAT
>BMAW01116147.1:114631-161239 GCA_019974015.1 Nephila pilipes | reverse complement strand
CCCCCCCCTCCTCTACTAGTGTGAGGGGAGGGCAGAATTAAACTATATTTCTTTATTTGGAAGATCCGGTTGTTTCTAGCTGCAAATGTTAAGGTTTGAGACACACAGGTATTAATCACAATACACCAGCTGGGTATTTACAACTTACTTCCAAATTTTTACTTGTTGAGACATCTTAAAATTTATCTCATCTCGACCTAAACTTTTAGAGAACAAGAAAGCAACTACTTCAGATAGCTCTAAAATGTTTGATAATTATATGTCGGGAGAACATGTGCATTAAATGAAGTATAAGAAGTTTCAAATATTTACTTGTTCAAGATCCCAAAAGAAAATTATTCTCTATGAAAATGATCAAGATTATTTCACAGATATAAAGAAGATTCAAATACATGGATATTTACAGTTGCATATATATATATATAGTTTTATTATTATTAACCAGTTTTATTATTTTAAATATGTTATAATCGGTTTTTTACTTTTTATTTTCCTACATTTCGTTAGAAGTTGTGTTATTCAGTTATGTTTTTTTCTATTTATTTACTTTTTGGCTTCACTTATCCTACTGTTTATTCTTAACTTTTAAAGATTATTTCAATTACATAAGTTTATGTTTTAACAAGTTTTTAAATCTTCCCCTAATTGATAGTGTTTTTAATTATTCTTTAGGTATTGTAACTTATAATTACAATAATTTTTGAATCTTTTTGTTTCTATTTTTAATTTTGGTTATGGAGGATGGTACAAATTTAAAAACAGTAAAAAAGTAAAATTTATAATTAATTTGTTTTAAATCATATTTTATAAAAATCCAAGGACGACTTTCTTGCGGACAAATTTTTTTAAAACTTATCTACGTTGAAGTAGAAATCCTTCATTTTAGTAAAAATTACGTAAAGTATGATTGTAAATTATATTTCGAGAAATATTCAAGCCTAATAAACACCCCCATGAGGGTACATTATGAATCATGAAAGATAAAAAAAAAAAGTCTCTTTTGTCATAAAAATTACACGAAATTTTACTATCTTCTATTTTTTTTAAAAAAATATCTAAATATTCCACTTCATTTATACTAAAATTAGTTTGCAATTAATTTAAATACTCTGGATAAAAAGATAAAAAAAAAATGGTTTAACATATTTACTATCATTAATTTGAAATAAAATATTATTATTAATAAATTTAAAAATTATTATAATCAAAAAATTACCATCATAAAAATGTAAATAAATATTGGCTAAACAATTATTTACAAAACCACCTTGTGGTATGTGTAGCTAGCTTTATATAGTTTATAATAAAAGAAATATGTAATTTTCTTTTAAAACTAACATAACTAAGTAATTAAAATTTTCATATGCTATAATCTGTGAAATATTAAATTTCTTCTATGAAACTCTATAACAATATCTTTAATGCGTATAGAATTAAAAACATCTTCAAAATCATAATTATAAGCATGAAAGTATGTTTATTTTTATATATTTGATTTATCAGCACTGCAATATTTGTAATTATTTTATCAGCACGAGTATTATATGCCTTTAAACCATTAGTTACTGGTCTAAATTTAATTGGATTTTTATGAAATTTTGATGTTAAAATATGTGAATTAATTTAACATTTTTAAAATTAACTCCAATTTTCTTTTGAAATGCAATAATTCTATTAGAAATTTCTTTCTGACTATTGCTTGCTATTCTAAAGAAGTTATTATTCTCAGTATTTTTATTAATTAAAATAATGTAGAATTTTTAGCATATAATAGCATAATTATTAGGTACTTTATCTACATATATAGCTAATAATAAATCTGTCCAAAAGATTAATAATATCACAGTTTTAAATATTTCAATATTTCAAATAAATATCCTCATTATTATTTATATCTACTTTTCTAAAGACAAATTTTATTTGATATTACAATTAATACATTGCTTAATCTATTTAAAAGCTTCTAATGGAAGAGCATAGTTAATTGCTAATTGAAGTACAAAATTATCAATATCTAAGCTAAATTTTTTAAAACATAAAAACTATTTTTTGAAATGTTAAGTTTGAAATTAGTACAATGATTCATAATATTTCTTAATTTTTTTTTTATCCTCGACAAATTACTATATATATATACTAAATTTAATGGACAAGTAAACAGGGAGCATTATAAGTCATAGCTGCAATGAAAACACCATTTTTGAATAAAATCTGTTTATTCCTTTCGATGAGAGAGAGGCAATAAATAACAGAGAAAGGATTACATGGTGAAAATGTAGAATGTCAGAGACATAGCTTCGTCGTCCTGACAATTGCGAAATATAAACATAACTGCTTCTATATAATTATAATTGGCTTCGAATTTGTATGTAGGGATTTCTTCAGGCCATGTGACAATCATGTGGTAATGATGAAGGGATCTAGAGGGGGGGGGGAATTTGGCTGGTGACACTCAGTCTAGTGGCCCCTATAAGCTTACGATCATAGGAAAAGTTGATTTAGTAGATTTTACGAGCGACTGATCACATAAATTAAAGGATAAATTGGAATGGTATTAGAAAATAAGAATGAACTCTTAATTGTGAGTTAATGAATGGGAAAAAAAATTAGAAAATTAACTTATTTTTAAGCAAAATTATTATATAAAATGGGAAGCATATATATATATATATATATATATATACATACATACTACTGGCCATTAAAATTGCAACACCATGAAGAAAGCAAATACAAAAAAATATATCTATTGTACTTAAAAAGTATATAGCATGAAAACAAAATGATTGAATTTACAAGCAGTTTGGGGGGTTTAAAGGGGTGCGAAATTTGTAAAAACGGAGAAGGTGAGAACACGACGTGCAACATATGGTCTTGCATTATCTTGTTGGAAGATGACGTTTGGCAGGCCTCGAAGAAAGGACACAACCATTGGAATATCAGTAATATGTCAGAAATATACCGATCTCAATTCAAATTACCTTCGATCCGAACTAGAGATGGGCGTGTTATGTACCAAGTGGCAGCAAAACCTTTATGGCGATATAGAATGCAAACAAACGACGGACGGTCTCCTCGGAGCCTCCAGACACTTATACGGCCATCAGAATATTGTACGCAGAGCCGGGCCTTATCTGAAAAGATTACATTGGGCCACTCCTGTATCCAGCTTTGTCGTTTGGCGCACCAGAGTCGCCTTCTCTCTCTCTATGCTGCATTGTGAAGGGAAGCCGAAATAATGGTCGCCGTGCTGACTGTCTACGCTGCTGTAAATGTAGTCGCACCGAACGGGCGGATACTGGGCATGTTGCAAACATGCCCATTCCCTGAATAATGGTCCGTGATCTGGTTGTACGGTTGTTCAGGGCCGACCTCACAATATGTCTATCTTCTCAGGATTTAGTCATGGGAGGGGGTGGAGGTCCTGCATGCCGGATCAGTATGACCTTCGGCAACCCATTGATTCCACATTCGCATGACAGTGATTGGATTTTGACCAGTGCGACGGGCAATATTAGGGAACGATAATCCACACTCTCGATAGGCAACGATCCTACCTCAATAGAATTCCAACACTTGCAGGAAAGCCTTTCTTCTTATTCAAGGCATAATACGATATTCTGTGCAAACTTCAACCTTACAAAGCTCTTTTCGAATGAGAAATCCACTACACAACTTTTTACAACATTTTTCTGTACTTCACTTGGTGTGTGTGTGTTATCAAATTTTCGATCGTTAATTTAACCAACTTCCCATTAAGCTAGAGCTCTGAAACTTTGGGAATCGTTCTTACTTGCCTAACAATGCAACATTTAGACATTTGCGAAAAGTTTTAACTAATATTTCAATAATTTTTTTAAGAACGTAATTTGTGTAGTAACCTGGCGCCATCTATGGAAAATATATTGAATTACGCAGAGAGAGTGATCTTAAAGACGAGAGAGATATGAGTTTTTTTTTACAAAGTTTTAACTAATATTTCAATTTTTTTTTTTATTAAACTTTGCCACCATTTAAAAACGTTGCTTTAAAAAACGTTTTTTTTTTTATCTCGAATTATTTCTTATGCAGTGCTTCAGATGTCGTTTCTCCTTCCTGCATTGTCTAAATACGTTGAAACACTAATCATTTGCATATCCTAACCTTTTCTTCCTTTCATGTGATTTTGTCGTTCGGCAGATCATTCCTTCCTGGTGTTGCAATTTCAATAACAAGCAGTATATATATATATATATAACATTATATATATATATATATATATATATATATAATGTTTATTATAATATATACGCATAACGAGATAAATATTTTTTTTTTATATTCTACTCCTTTCACACATCTATATTAAACAACCAACATACTGCAAAAACTAAATTTTGTGATAATTTGTATATCACAATTTTTTTTTAAAATCAACAGCTTCAGTGGCGTACTTTTACTTGTGTTGTCATTTAAGTGATACAGTTTAGCAATAATGATATTATATTTTTGGATGTTTTTCATATGGAATAATTATTTATTGATTTAAAAGTTTTTATTTAATAATTTTCAACTTTTATTTCTGTACATCTGCATCTGACAAAATTTTAGCTGATTACCCTGGTAATCATACAAATAATTTTTAGAACATATTGGCTTAGCCAAGGAAAGTTTGACGACTCCAACCCTCCAATCTTCCATACCATGCTAATGTATATATTTTGAGTTCCAATATATTTAAAGTCATCAGTCTCTCCACATAATGGGTCTTCAGTAGAATCAAGACTGAAATCTGAGACTCTACTGAAGCAACACGGGCCTTGAGCTCACGACAATGACAACATGGCTATTGCGGCTGCCTAGGGAAAATTATCAATATAGGCAAGGCATGACCCTCTCAAAAATTCAAGAAAAAGAAATCATTCATTACATTTAAAAACTGATATTGTTAAGCAATGAAAATTATTCAGCCAATGCGTGATAAATACGTTTCTATTTTCCAGCGTGACAGCTTTAGAAAATAGTTATTTTTCCATCTCTAGAACCAAACTGTATCTGTGAATTATTTTCCTTTCAGAACGTTTGGCAATTTTTCATCTACAGTAGATAATAAAACTATAAAGATTTGCTTAGTTGAATATTTATTCTAAATCTTTTGGTTGGAAGAAGATGTGAAGTTCAATCCATATATCTCTGCTGAAGAATGATTGAGCAAAACGACATGACAATTCATCCCTGGCGCCCGTGTAATTTAAAATAGCTTTTATGTTACTTTTGTAAGGATGGTACAGTTCGTTTGAGTACTTTTGTGAACATACCTGCCCCATTATAGACTGTTCAAACATTCCTCCCATACTCTTGAAGATCGATGGAGCCTGCTTTTATTAGGAGAAGTTTTACCTACACTGTACAAAAAGCATTGTCACAAATGATTTATGTCAAGCACCTGTATAGAATTAACAGAGAGGAAAGGAGGTATTGCTTGTGCTCTCTTATCACTTCAGGTATTTTTACAACTTTCTATCCCAACTTCGCTCATTGGTATTTCCTTTGAAACATATAACAAATAGGTAAGGTGATAGTAAAATTAAATTGTAGTTTTAAATGAAATTATATATTTATATGTATTAAAGTTTCCAACGTGAAAGGAAACAAATCAGAATTCATTCAAAGCTATAAATAGAAATTCAAAACTTCTACGAGCAACTAGCGTGCGACACGGCATGTTTGCATTCCTACGATTTCACTCAACCAAAGCTGAAAAGTTGATGAAATCTCCATACACAAATTTTCGCTCTGACATGCATTACATATTCGGGAATCCCTGGTAAATACAGCGAATAATGAGAATTTTGAATATTGGCAAAGTAAAAAGTTCGGTGAAAAAGTTAAGTTAGAATTACGATACATCTTTATATACTTAGTTCTCTTCTTTTAATATGTAATTTTTGTATCCATTGCTTAATTGAATTCGGTAATAACTACTTTGTTCTAAAGTAATTTTATGAGTGGAATGGATTACATCCATAAAACAGTTTTAACGCTAGTCTTTCTACAGTCAGACATTGCATTATAAAATACTTTATTTTTAACTTTCTTCGTCTTCTTTAATAGGTTTTTATGATTTTTGGAATACTTATGTAAATTTTGATTTGCTTTTATTTAGCTTTATCAGTATTTTATATTTGTATATAATTGTAATGAAATTGCATTTGCATATTATTTGTAATGAAATTAAGACTGTATAAATTAGTCTTCATGAAAACTTTACAAGTAGAAATGAACACAATTGTCAATGAAATCATGAAAGACAATTAAAGAAAATACTCACTCTCAATAATTCATTTCAAATGAAATAGTATTACAATATGGAAAAGAGGAATGATCAGTTACTTAGCAATGAAATGAGTTTTAAATTAGCTATAAAATGTTCATTTTTTAGGTATGAAAGTATGACTTTTTTTTTTTATTTACAAATAATTCTAATGTTTTCCATTAGTCTCAATGCACAACAGAGGTCTCGACCACAGTCAGCAGATAGAACCTGCCTTTCTCTGGCAAGGATTTGTGGTTGTTCTAAAACATTTTTAAAGAAAATCAATTTGTTGAGTATTATAATAAATTTTTTTTGTTAAAATCTATTCCTTTGATTTTTAAAGTTTTACAAGTCTGTAAGCTCAGGATATCTAAAGAATATTTTTGGGTGAAATGGTAGGGAGAAGATTATTAAATGAATAACGAATTATGCTTTAATTTTTGAAAAATAAAGGGAAAAATGGTTTATGAAAGCCGATATCAAAATTAGCAGGCCTTACTGTACAAATAGTCTTGAAGCTGACTGTGACCTTTTCAGAAACTTTCGTCATTCGAAAAATGTAACTATTACTCTGACTTCAAAAACGTTTGAAATAAAATTAACTCACTCTGAAGAGACAGTTAGAAAAAAATTAATTAACATGGAGAGGGCGCCCTCTCCTGTGTATCATCCCTTGGTGCGAATACATTAGTAACAGACGAAGCACGCAACTAAAATTTCATCGAGTTTACAAATATATGCTAGCATTACTACGTAGCGCTTTTTCAAAAAATTAAATGAGGCTAAATTGTGCAAAAAGTTTAATCATTTCAGCCATTATAAATAAATTAATGTCTGTATTTTAAGTGCATATTTTGTTGCTCTAATAAGTAGTTTCTTTACTCTTTTTTAGTAGAAATTTAATAGAGTATTATTAACTAATATATGCAAAAAAAAAAAAAAAAAAGACCAAATAAACATTAGTATCTTCAGAATGCATCACTTTTAATGAAGATTTTGTAGAGTCCCGATTTATTTTTTGCTTGTTTTTAATTAACATTACGTTAAAGTTGAACAACAGGTTATAGATTTTTAACTCCCTAATTTCAAATCTGAGTCGGACGATACGGGTGATACCTGATCTGGCGCCTTAGTGCCTCAAAAACCCAAACCTTCAGAGAACGCCATTTTGGAAGGAGAATTCCGTCTTAAAAGAACAGATATATATTATTAATAGTTATGAAGACATTGATAGTTGAATTCAATGGGGCAAAAGCCAAATGGGGTTATGCTGCGCCAAACAATGTGTAACTGTGTTCTGGACTTGAGAAAAATGGAAAAAGTTGGTTGATCGGAAGAAGGATCGAAAATAGAGAAGGACCGTTAGGGTATCCCGGGGTTGCGTCATCCATGGTTACTGTGACAAGAAAATCCCTTGAATAAGCAAACAGATCACTTAGGCACATTGGGATCCATAATTCCCTTACTTAGTTTGAGAAAGTAAGCCCCTAAAGGAGTTCTTCACAGAGAAACACTTGACCAAATAGCCACAACATTTGCCTATAAAACTGACGCTCTCGTATCAGCTAAAACCTTTCCTTGGCTGCTAAATCACCTCAATTAGTACGCATGGAAGCCTGTTACATGTATTCCACTACCAACACTCTATCGTCAAAAAAGATTATATTAATGCAAAGAACGCACGCACACACTTTACATTAATGATGCTAGGGTCAGAGCGATATTATTTTAGAGTGAGATTATTTGACGAATCCCGATCCACCGTATAAACAGATTCTGGAAGTTAGCTAGAGAATAAAAAAAAAGGAAGAGAAGGGGGGAAACTTGTTATCATTACCAGAATATCTATGAAATTGACCATTACTAATGTGGGTGGACATTATTCACAATGATAAGACGCCTTTTTTCACCTTTGACATAAATTCAATGACATTACAGCGGCGTTGCCCCGAGATTCCATCTTCGTAGTGCAGCGAGTCCAGACTTCCATCCACCAATACCAATGCACACCCTCAATAAAAGAGCTGAAGTGTTTGAAGAATTGGAAGGGAAATATATTGAACGTTTGACACGAACCATAGAAAATGCTTGAGATACATTCGGAAATCACTCTCCCCTTTTTCACGTAGGAACTCAAATAACCTTGAAAAACGAATGATACTAAATTCTTTCTAAGTTCTACTCGATTATCAATGAGCATGTATGACCGTTGCTAAATGTGCATCTAAGAGTACTAGATCTCTCAATTTATACTTAAAGACCTT
The DNA here is from genome assembly GCA_019974015.1 of Nephila pilipes. Classification (NCBI taxonomy): domain Eukaryota; kingdom Metazoa; phylum Arthropoda; class Arachnida; order Araneae; family Nephilidae; genus Nephila; species Nephila pilipes. Next base: position 152,680 of record BMAW01116147.1, on the reverse strand, counting down.
CTTTATTTTGAGAACATGCATTTCTCGTGATTACTTAAAATTTCTCTTTGAGAAGCTTCCCCTCCCCCCCTTCTTTTTCAATCTCGTTTCCGATTTGACATTATCTGTATCGATTTTACATGATAAAAAAATTCACTATACCTCTATTAAACGCGTAATAAATTCTGTTTTCAATTCACTATACCTCTATTAAATGCATAATAAACTGTTTTCATTCTATTTTATGAATTATTTTGCAAATTTGATACTCATAATCTACAAATCTTAACGAAAAGGTTAGTTTAATTTCTGCTAATTCAGTGCTAGGCAGGACTGAGGTAAATTTAAATATTTTATTTGTTTGTGAACTATTAAACATGTTTAATACTGCGTTAGTTTTTCCTTTTTAATCTTTTTATGTAAGAAAGACATAGACTCTGCATTAAAGTCGGAAAATCTTAAGATTCTTAGTTTTTACAACTGATTAAATCTTTTAAGAGGATCATGTTCAAACAATCATAGTGATTTGGATTTGGAAATTATATACAACAAGAGGTTTTATTTTCAATTCGTGAAGCTTGGAGATTAATTTTTCAGCATTTATCGCTAAGCGTCTAGAGCGGATTTTAGGAGAAAGCTTTAGAAATACAAATTTATAACAGCTACGAGACAGGAAATAAAAGATCTTTATTGATAAAAAGTGTATCTTATACATATAATTCCTGCAAAATCTTTTTTATTCGTATAACAAAACAATTTTGAAAACAAAACTGCTACTGTTTTAATTCGAGATAAGAGTGCGATTCTTGCATTTATAGTACATAAATTATATATTTATAGAAATGTAAGAGTGAAAGTAGACAGTTTAAAGTCTTCAATCCAAACATAATAATCAGATTTACTACATCTCTAATTTAAATTCCAATCAAAATGCGTAGTTAAACGAAAAAGGATATAAGAAATTTTCATGAAATTAAAGAAATGAACTTTTAATGATTTGATCATAATGTTTCCTGTTGGTAAGAACGGCTATATGTTTTTCGTTTGTAAAAAGGTAATACTACTTCACACGTCATCTTTAATATAAAATATAAAAAAAAGGTTTGTAAAATATTTAAAAAAACAAACATAATACTTAAAAATTAATTTCCTTTCATTTTCAAGATTTTTTTTTTTTTATTTATATAACAATCAAAACTTTTGTCAGTTAAGAACCGAAATCAGATGTATTAAAAAAAAAAGAGAAGAATTTGAAATTACCTTAAAAGTAAAATAATTAAAACACTTTTTTTAGCAAAATAAAATAAAGAATATTTTTTTTTTTGTATGAATATGAATAGAAGACTTAAATCTCTCCCTTCTCTCTCACACACAGATATATATATATACACACACACACACAATGAAAGCAACGAATGGACAAAATATCGAGGGATGTTATTCTACTACGTGCACTGTGGAGGGGGTAAGAGTGAATTGACCTTGGATGCCACTGTTGTTTCGAACCCAGGAAAAACCCCAATGTTCGAAGAAAAGTTGATCGGTCACTTTTTGCCGTGCCTCTGCCAACAGGCTGAAAAGACGTCTCATCTGGCTAGTTGAGAACGGCGTTTTAATTTCTGACGTTGTTGACGAGAGTCGCTGCAAACTCCCCCACCAGTATCATTGTGATGATACGAAGAGAAATATTGGATTGTATAGAAGGTTGCTTTGATTTATTTTTTTTTATTTTTTCAGCCATTACTGCAATTGATTTGCAACCCCTCCCAGTTGAATTGAGTTTTGCTTGGGATAGTTTCCATTTTTGAATCATCGGCTGTCTCTTGTTGAGTGGCAGGTCTCCTCGACGCGTGCACCAGAGCCGGAATATCACTAGTCGTGATTTGTGTTCTTTTGTCTTAGTTAGACGTACAGAGATAAGTGTTTTGCGTTTGAGCATATACAATCAGTAGTTATAGTCTGTGCTAGCCCGAAGAAAAGTTGATCAGTCGTTTTTTTTTTTTTTTTTTGTTGTGCTTCTACCAACTAGGCTGAAAAGACGTCTCATCTTGTTAGTTAAACAAGGCGTTTTAATTTCTAACATTGTTGTCGACGAGAGTCGCTACAAGTTTCTATTGCAAATATCGAACTATTAGCAATTATTTTTCAATAGTTTTTCACATTTGACATTATATTAAAAGATACTGTAATAAATGCCATTTATTATTTTTTTAAGAAAATCAAATATAAACAAATAATAAGTAGTGAAGAACCGCTTTAACTTTGATCATAAAAATAAAATGAGGACGATTAAAAGTAAAAGATTCTAAATTCTATCAACCTTTCTTTAATTTGCATCAGAGGCGTCACTACGATCGATTTTTCACGTGGAAAAAAAAATCAACCCGTTTATCTTTATTTTCAGTGACAATTAACTAGTTCACTGAATAGTAATTAATGTCATTGAAAAGTAGATTATTAAGAATTTTTTTGAACTAATTATTAATTTTCTTATAATATAAATGCATACAATTAACTGCGGTAGTATTAATTGTCACCAAGAATATCATAATGCAGTTCATATGTTCTTTATTTTACATAAATTTATACAGTTATACGTGTGTGTCTTCGGTAAACCCACTTTTACTTCAAATGTCATACATAATTAATTTATATATTATTTATTATTCATCCGAAATTTATACATTATGAATATTTAAGCTTAACTTGTCAGTATTTAATGAGCTATGAAAAATGTATATCTCTTTCCATAATAATGTAAATTGATTTTCATCACATCAGATTTCGCGTTAATTTTATTTCATACATATGCATGTATCGTTCACATGCAGAAGGAAAGAAGTCTGTGAAGGTTTGCATTAGTCTGAGAAAGGTTCCACGGATCTTCGTTAATTTCTCAAAAGCAGATGTGACAGCCATCTCACTTTTAAAGGAAAAAATAAAATTTTCATTAGACTCCTAAAATGAGGAATTATAAACAAAAATTTGTGTACTCTATGTTATCTTATCATCTAATTGGGGCGAAGTTTTCTAGAGTACATAGACAAGTGGGCTCTGACCTCCCGCCTTGAAAAGCTGTGAAAGAGCACGTCTTTGATTTACACACTTGCCCAGATATTATTTAATAAAGTGGAAGGAATTTAAATGCACATTTTATTTTTGCTCGGATAAATTGGAAAGAATGGGGATTTCAAAGTGAAGGGAGTTTTTGTAATGCAAAAAGGGGTTTAGTTTTTATAAACGTTGCACTAGAAGCAACATGAGGGCTATTGGCGACGAACCTCGTAATTTTAAACCACGTTCAAGTGACAAGGACGGCACCTGAGCTGTCACCCCCTCTCCTAACTTCCACACCACACCAATGGAAGACTTTGGGTCCCGACAGATTTAATGTGCAACAGCCCCGGCTACACGGCGGGTCTTTGATGGCGAAGGATCGAATCCGCGACAATGAAAATCGCCGGCCACGAACGAAAACCGACGGTCACGAATCCGAAACCATGACCACTAGACCAATGCAAAAGAGAAAAAGATTGTTTAATCCGGTCTGCCTGCCAAGAAGCTGAATGTGATTGGAAATATTACAATTCGTTTGGACGGTGCAGTCCGTTAGGGTTACGGCGAGGCGAAAAGCGCTTTTGCCGCAGTCTTGGATGATTTTCTTTCAGTTTTTCTTCGTGGTGGGTAGGTGTCACTTAGTTATCTTTCCTTTATTTTTTTGAGAAATTTACTTCTCAAAAATAAGCTCAATATGCAATACTGTACATCGTGACATAGTTGTTAGAGGTTCGTGCGTCGAGGCAAACCGTTTCGTTACGCAATGCAGGAAACAGTAAAGACTAGCGCAGCAGATGTAGCATTGCTGTGTGGAAGGGTAGCAAAGGTTGATGAATGAGTAGAAGTCTACACCAGGTGAACACAAAAACATTAAACTGTTGATTTAAAACAAAAAGATTAATATATGATCATGAGAAACTTATTTTACACATTGTATATCCTTCATTCTACAATAAAATTAACTGTATTGCTTTGAGCTTTTGATTAAATGTTATTTAGCACAAATAATCCATAAGTGTATTTTTTAATTTTCTTCTTTCTTTTTTTCTTTCCATATTCTGCAACTTAATAGGGTATATAAAAAGGTTTGAATAACTCATTAGTTGGATTTTTGCAAACTATAATTTTTTTTGGAGTTTATTTTAAACAAACCATACTTGTGTTAATGAAATTATCTTCGTTTATTTTTCGTTTCTCGAAATACTTCTATCTGATTGTAAAATATGGGAAATACTGTTCCTTTGACGAAAGTCATACTATTACATACTAGTATTAAAACTAAACCACAGTAAAAAAAAGATATAAACTGTCAACTATTACTTCTATGTCCAAATTCGCTCAGAAAGCGCAAAAATCTTAAAATTTTGTAGTTAAATTTAAGAAAATTGAGTATGTGTGTCTATATACCTCCTAATACTTCCAAACCCCCTTCCTTATTTTTTTGCAATCTGTAAAATTTTGCCTCCCTTTCCAAAAACTTTGTTTAAATAACTGCTTTAATGGAATTCTAGACAAAACCCCTCTTGCATATAAAAAGAGAAAAAGACAAATTAATTTATAATTTTTAAGCCATATTGAAATTATAAAAGAATGAAAAAAAAAAAATAAAAAAATAAATAAAAAGACAATAGACAATTAAAATATTACATTGAAGAATAAGGTTTTTCGATTGAGAAAATAAAGAACGCGCGAAAATTTTGTGTTGAGAGACAACATAGATTTTTGATCTCTTTAAACAGAAATTTTTTTCAAAATGTAACGTAACACTTTTGAATGATCGTGTATAAAACAATGCTATTCTATTTCAATAAACAGATTACGAGTACAATTGAGAGAAAAAAAATCAGAATACTGCTTTTCAGCATCAATATGATTTTAGTCTCGTGAAAGAAAACCGAAGAAAAAAAAATGGTTCACGAAAGGAAAAAAAAAAATTCCATTAAAATAGCTTGGTGGCTGCAGCAAAGACACGCATACATATACTGAATTATGAAAGACAAAATGCAAGCAGTTCGATTGATTGTTTATTAACGTCGCACAGAGAAGCAACACGAGGGATTTGGCAACGTACCTCGAAATTTAGAACCTAATTTAGGGGGTGTCTTTAGTGACATCAGGGCTCGATGAAGCAACGTGACCATGTTTACTAGGTTCATGAGTTCGTGACCATGATCACTGGGCTATTGCGGTCACGCAAGCAGTTTGAAGAGAGCTGATTGTGAATTGGTTCTTACTCATTTTTATAAGGATTGATTTGGTTTTATTTAAGTCGCACTAGAAACAACACGAGGACTATTGGCGACGGACCTCGTAATTTTGAACCTCAGTCAAGTGTCGAGGAAGACATTTGAGCTGGCACCTCCCTTTCTTAAATTCCACACCTACGGGAGGACTTTGAGCCCCGGTTACACGGCGGGTCTTTAGTGGCATCAGGGTTCGAACCCACGAAAACAAACGTCGACTCCGAGTTTGCGACTATAACTACTAGGGTACCGTGACTACTTAAAGGGATTCAGAGACATTTTTTCGCCGAGCAAAATCAGTTGAAATTGTATCTTTTGAAGAAGAAGTATGCCTAGATGTGCAGATAAACGAACATAAAAAAATAATTGTTTATGCTTTGCTAATACATCTTTATGTGCTTGTTTGGTTTGGTTTTATTAACGTCGTGCTAGAAGCAATACGTGGGCTATTGGCGACGGACCTCGTAATTTTGAACCTCGGTCAAGTAACGAGGACGACACATGAGCTGGCACCCCTTCTCCTAACTTTCACACCACGCCAACGCATCTTTATACAAGGGTTGTTCTAATGAAAAGGTACGAAATATTGTAACAACGTAGCAGTTAACATATTTCCTTCTGCTGCTATTGAAGAACATAGCGAAACATCTTGATATGCGAATGGAGTCTCCGGCGTGGATCGGAGCATGCGCAGGAGAGAGCAGGGGCTCTTATGAAGAGAGCTGTCAAATCGACGCGGTAGTTTAGTTTAATTTTTTTTTATTAACGTCTCACTAGAAGCAACACGAGGGTTATTGGGGACGGACCTTGTAATTTTGAACATCGGTCAAATGACGAGGACGACACCTGAGCTGGCACCCCCTCTCCTAACTTCCCCACCACGCCCACGGGAGGACTTTGGGCTCCAATAGATTTAACGTGCATTGACACGGTAGTGCGTGTGAGATCATGATGGCGTAACACGTATCGCAAAACACGTATGTAAGAAAATAATAAAAAAGTCATAAGAAAGTAAGACCAGGAGGAAACGAAATATGGCCGTGGCTTGCTCTTCTTAAGATGTTAGGTCGCAAGTCTTTCAGGGACAATGTTAGTTGATATTTTATGGTGTCGGGATGGAAGTGGAAAGTTAGAAGAATAGACACAGTATAGAAGGTTAATTGCACATAGTGTGATTGTGGTCCAATACACTTGCCTTATGGTCGTAAAAGGGTTATAATTGTATTCTTAAACCACCAAATTTTATGTTGGGGAATGAGATATAAAAGTTGAGAAATTTATGTACTGGTACCCCTCTCTTAATTTGGATAAAAGTAAAATTACAAAAAAAAAAAAAAAAAAAAAAAAAGGCAAATAATTCGTTGCATAGTTCTAAAATGACATTAATTATAACAAAATAATAATAAAAAAAAGAAATTCATTCCAGACATAAAAAGTCTTTGAAGTAATTCAATTTAAAGTCTATCAAACTTATTAGTCCCATAGCAAGTATTTGGCAAATTCGAATTTAAAAATAGTGTATATAGCTACAGTGACTCTACTTCATGTAGAGAAAACACAACAGTAATATCTTGAGTAAATAAAGAAAAAACACGCATAATTTATAAAAGATTCATATTCTAACACTTGAAAATATTTTATTCAAATTAAAGGTCGATACAATTTCTTTTTTTTTTATTCATATACAAATATAACGATTTTTGAAACCATACAAATTTCATTTAATTATTGTCAAATTGCATTAATACTGAAAATATTTAAGTATAAAATTTATAATGACATATGTACACATACACATACATCTCGACATCTGAAAAAAAAAAAAAGTTCAGTCTTAAAAAATTACTTAGTTTTTCATCACAGTATATTTTCTAACTTAAAAAAAAAACTTAATATGTACATCTTATTATATATTCAATTAATTTTAGATCTGATATGTTAGAACAAAATTTAGCTAAGCTGTGCATCGATAAATTTAATTACTTTTTTTTACATAAAATTAATTAGTAAAATTGAATGAAAAGAAAGAAAACAATATCTTGTAAACCATTACATAAAACATATGTTATAATTTTACTACTAAAATATTGAATCATAGCAACAGAAATACTGAAAATTATACATAAAAAAAAGCCTTTAGAAACGGAATATTAATTTCAAAGTTTGTCGACAATAGATCAAGTGAACACATTTCTAAATAATAATTACTTAAAAGTTCAGAAATATATACTCTAATTCAGTGATTCTTAAAAAGAGATATGTGTACCCTTTAAAGAATGCATGAACACTTTTGAAATAGAATATAAGTATAAAATTTTCTTTTTTAAAGATGAATCATTTAAAGATGAACTAAAAGGCATAAAAATAATTCTTTTAAAATGTAAGATTTCATAAAATCTTGAAGCATTAATTGAAATACCTTGGTAATTACCGATAAACTAAGTACCATAGCTATTTATTTTGATTTCGTATATAAGTTATTATCATCTAGTCATGTATCTTTTTAAAGTTATATTAAAACAATGTAACACTCCAAAAAAAAAAAAAAAAAAAAAAAAAAAACGATGCACCAAGGAGTTGCCCGATTGTAATGAAATTTCGTATGCAAAGAAAGTGATTAAAATTTAGTATCCAATGAATGAATAGCAGGGGCTACAACGCATCGGAACTGCGCACTCAGTAGGTGTATATAAGAAGCCATTCTCAATCTGACGGTCAAATTTTCGAAGACCGGCTCAAAGGTGCTAGGAGTAGTTTTTATTAACGTCACACCAGAAGCAACACTAGAACTATTGGCGACGGACTTCGTAATTTTAAATATCGGTCAAGTGACGAGGACAACACCTGAGTAGGCACTCCCCTCTCCTAAATTCCACACCAAGCCAACGAGAGGACTTTGAGCACCGACAGATTTAACGTGCATTAGCCCCGGCTACACGACGGGTCTTTAGCGGCCAAGGATCGAACCCGCGACTGAACGAAAACCGCAGGCCACGAATCCGAAACCATGACAACTAGGTTACCGCGGCCACTCGAGAAGCAACATCAAAAAATGCTCAAAGTTATTATTCGTGGTCTTCCCGCTGATTACGGCATCAAGGAGTTAATAAATGAAATTCAAATGCATGGATTTAATCCAGACCATGTGTCCGTTCTGCGCAATAGGCACAATAACACCAATATGCCTCTCTTCCTTGAAGTTCAAAGGAAAAATCGTGAAACCCAGGAAATATATAATATTACCAACATTGGTTATTGTCTAGAAGGGATTGAGGCCTAAAAGAAAAAACCAATGCCTACGCAATGTTACAAATGCTAGGACTTTTATCATTATAGTCGCTTCTGTAACCGCACTCCGAAATGCCTTAAATGTGCCGGTAGCCATCTCACTAGGGATTGCAAGGAAACCTTGCAACTCCAGCTAAATGCGCTCTTTGCAGAGGTCCACACCACGCCAACTTCTCTGGATGTTCTAAAAATCCAATTAACGCTAAACTAATAAAACCACCAACTGTTAATGTTTGGTAGGTAAGGAAGAAACAACAAGCCAAAATGGCTTTTCAAACGCAACAGACTGCTCAGCAGATTACAACACAACACAATAACACAACAAATCCTGTTCTTGTTGACACTATGTCACAATTAATAAAACAAATGGGAACCATGCTCCACATTTACCAGAACCAGTTGACTAACTTAAATAATGTCTAACACACAAAATTTTGGTGGCCCTACACTTCCCGTTTTTAGCTGGAATGCTAATGGACTCAAAAGACAAATTAAAAAATTCAACAGGACCCTGATATCATAAGTATTCGAGAAACTCATCTTCGTCCCTCGGATACAGTTAAAATTCCAAATTACATTTTTCACAGAAGTGTCCGTCTTACCCATAGGGGAGGAGGCACTGCTATTTTTTTTTTTTTTCATCAAAAATACAATTAAGCATATTGCTTTAATATTTAACATTCAAAATTTTGAGAATCAGAAATATTTGTCTGCAAAATAATTCGTTCATCACTGCCTCTAGCATTTACAGTCCTCCCTATGGTACCATCAACACTGTTGACTTAGATGCCCTCCTCGTTCAAAATCGTAAAGTTATTCTTTTTGATGACTTTAATGCTAAACACCTCTTCTGGAAACCTGGCAGAGCAAACAGAAACGGTACTGTCATTTGCAATTGGACGGTTGTCTCGGCACTTGATATTATTGCTTATGATCAACCTACACACTTCCCTCACAGAGGTCCATACAACTCCATTCTTGATTTTGCAATCGCAAAAATTCTAGCTCACTCAGATATTTCTTCTGTAAACGAACTTAGCATTGACCCTAATCCAGAAATAATTGACCTCTTACTCAATAGTATTCTTCCCCCTGAGTTGAGAACTCACAAAATTACCAATTGGCTTAAATTCCAAGAGGTCATACATCAAACCATGCTTGGGAATCTCAAAATTGAATTAAATAAAATTGACGAGGCAATAAATAACTTTAACTCTATTGTTACTCAAGCAATTAATTGCTCATCTGTAATTAGAGTTATTAATACTCCCCACCTTAGGCTCCCTCAAAATATTAGAAACCTCATAAAAACTAAAAATAGGTTTAGGAAACTTTGGAAAATCTTGCTTGTAAATCTTAGCCCAGATGATAATTCTTTGTTCAATTGGAACAGAATTATCACTAGAAAAGACTACAATATTCCACCCCTCAGTGACCCGAGTGGAATGGCTTATTCAGATTTTGAAAAAGCTGAAGTTTTTAAAGAAACATTGGAAGCTACCTTCCAAGAAAATGCTCACCCTTATTAGGTCGACAAAATTGAGGAAGTGGAAAGAGTTTTTCTGATTTCCTTGATAATAATCACACTCCTTCTAACCCCTCTTGGCTACCCTAAATGAAATTAAGCAAATTATCAGATAACTAGTCAATAAAAAAAAGCCCCCGACCTAGATTCGATTTTAAATATTGTTCTAAAATATCTTCCTGATAAAGCAATTACAAACCTTACCAAAAAATAAATGCCTTATGTTAAATTATTTCCCTAATGTTTGGAAAGAAACAAATATTGCTACGATTCCCAAACCAAAGCAAAATCACAAATTTACTGAAAATTATAGATTCATTAGTTTATTATGTGCTACTGCTATTTTCGAGAGAATTATCTTAAAGAGGATTAAAAGTTATGGTAATGAAATTAATTGTATCCCTCCGGAGCGGTGTGGATTCCGTGAGGGTCATTCTAGTATTCATCAACTATAATTAGAATCACCAACATCATTAATGAAGGTTTCACCCAAAAAAATTTACAGTATTGGTATTTTCATGGATGTTAAGCGAACATTCGATAGGATGTGGCATGATGGGCTGATATACAAAATGATAAATTTCAAATTTCTTGCTAACCTCATTAGAATTATTCACAGGTTTTTACAGAACGGGTCAAAATTAAAGATAGTCTCTCAAATAAAGGTACTATGACTACGGGCTGTCCGCAGGACAGAGTTTTAGGCCCATTTTTGTACAATATCATCAAGTCAGACTTTCCACACCATGCTAAAAGTCAGCGTTTGTCTCTATGCAGATGATTCTGCTCTACTCGCACATAGTGCCAATCTCATATATACAATTAAAGCTCTCCAAAACTATCTAGACACTCTTGAACTTTGGTTTACGGATTGGTGAATTGCAATTAATGTTGACAAAACACAAGTCCTATTTTCAGAAAATTTGGGAAAATCGACCAAGTCCTGAATTTAAAATTTTTCGAAGATGAGGTAAACCGGGTTTCGGTGGTGCGTTACCTGGGACTTCAGTTAGATTCTAAGTTAACCAACAGGCAGCACATTAAATATATATCAGATAAATTTTGGAATAAAATCCATTTATGCATTTCCTTAATTGGCAGGTAATCTCCTCTTTAATTAAAAAACAAAGTGCTGCTTTATAAACAGGCTCTTCGCCCAGTTATAATTTACGCCGCCCCTGTTTGGCCACCCCAACCCACATGAAAAAAGTTCAAATTATGCAAAATAAGATTCTCTGGATCACGACCAATTCTTCTTGGTACATAAGAACACAGTAATACACAATAATCTAAAAATTGAGTCCATGTAAACATACGTCAACAAACTCTCGTGAAATTTATTCAATTCTATTTTAAATCATGAAAACGAAATTATTAGGGCCCAAACTCTATTCACAGATCCACATTCAAAATTTAATTTTGCTTACAAAACAACTAAATGGTTTCTTCCTATAAAAACCCTATAATAAAAATTCAATATATATATATATATATAAATAAAAAAAACCTCATAACCCATAGCGTTATTACTGAATTATCACTGTCTCTCTTTTGCTGTTTTCACAGCTTTCCCCCTATCACTGTTTTTCTGAATACGACATTTCGTCGAGGGGCTCTCGAAAATGTCTCTTCTGTCATTACTTTCTCTTACTCTCGCTGACGCTCGTCAATCATCTTATGTTGTCGTGGTATGGTCAAATTTTCTGTTGCATTGCGATTTAGGATACTTTTCAACAACTGAAAAAATGCCTCGCCGCAGGATTAGAGCTCATTACGAGCAACTGTCAGAGTTTGAAAGAGGTCGTATCATTGGATTGAAAGAGGCAGGTTGGGCAAATCGGAGAATCGCTCGTCATATGGGTCGAAGCGATGCTGACAAGGGACGTATAGAGTTTAGCGACGAATCCCGCTTCCAACTGTGCCCTGACGATCATCGAAGACATGACTGGAGACGTCTAGGGCGGCGTGTCGATCCTGCTTTCACTATTGCAGGCCACACAGGCCCTCAACCAGAAAATATGGTCTGGGGTGCAATTTCCCTTGATAGCCGGATGGATCCCTTTGGTCGTCATTAGAGGCACACTTACAGCACAGCGGTACGTCGACGACATTCTGAAACCTGTTTTGCTACCGTTTCTTTTGCAGTAACCTGGCCTTATTTTTCTGCAAGATAATGCCAGACCACATACGGAACGTGTTGCTATGAGCTGTCTTACAGCTAGTCAAACACTTGCTTGACCAGCTAGATCTCTCTTCAATGAGCATGTCTGGGATATGATGGGAAGGCGAATGCACCTACCAGGGAATGTTGATGACCTAGCCCAACAATTGGAGCAAATTTGGTAAGAAATACCGCAGGAGACCATCAGGGAACTTTATCAGTCAATGCCACATCATGTGGCAGCATGCATCCAGGTTGGAGGTGGGTCAACACCTTATTGAGCTTGTTACTTTGTAACTATTTGACTTTGAAATAAATCATTCAATTTTTCAGAAATTTGTATTATTTTCTATTCTGTACATAATTTTCCTATTCGCCAATTTTTATTTCCATCGGACAACTCCTTCATCTTGGTGTGTCGTTTTTTTTGTTGTTGCTATAGAGTGTATTTTATAATTAAAAAAAAATATTTTTATACCTTTCAGTCCATCTTTAAATAAAAGTTTGAGTAAAATTTTTAAATTTATATTTATTTAAGTATTTTTAATTTCGAAATTTAAGACTTAAAAGCAATTATGTGAGTTATACATGTGTGCAAAATTTCAATTGAATGTTCTTAAGTGTCACCTTAAGCTTGTCACTGCTTCAACATACAACTGTAATGCATTTTCATTGGAATTTTTATAGGTGTAGACAAAATTTTAACTCGTATAGATGATAGGAAGTCGGTTACAATTTGAATACAAATTTTGAACTGAAAGACAGTTTTTACATACATATGAACATAGCTAGAATAAAAGCTCATAAAAATGAAGTAAGTTAACAACAAAACATTTTCTAAAAGATAATCCTTTATTCTTCAACAAACAAAAGAAGAGACCCAAAAGCTTATTGATATGGTTAAAAAATATTATTTAACGACTTTTTAGCCCATTCATCTGATAATTCCCAGCTGATGGACAAATATGTTTTAAAAAAATGAGGGAAAAAAAATCATTTTGATAACTGCAGGTTTTCAAGTTAGTAGTTAAATTTCTCATCTAACAATTCTTTAATTAAAATCTGACTATTTGACTGAGATTTTTATTATTAAAAGCATATTTAATTTTAGTGAGTTTACTTCCCTCCAAAATTAATGAAATAATCTACATATTTTGTCTGATAACATTTAGGAAATTATAATCAAAATCAGCAAGTCAAAAATCAAAATTACAAGAATCAATTTAGAAGGTATCAATTAAGTTACATTTAAACCAACAATGTCAATCAAAATATTTTTCAAATGTAAAAACAACCTACATAGTAAGTTTACTGTTATTTTCATCACAAGTCAAAATTTTAATATTTAATTTCCTTCATTCAAAATTAAAGATACCTCTATGAATTCTGTATATTTTACAGATCAGATTTTAACAGAGCAAAGATAATATGTATAAAGCATGTATACTTCTTAAGATTGAATTCGCTTAATTCAACTTTACATGGAGTCTAAAGAATTACAAAAATATGAAATGAAATATACTGAAAATACAATTTCAATAAAAAAAATTATAGCAATGTAGCAACAAGGATCAAATAACAAATATAACACTTTTAAACATAAAATAAATAAAAATTTGACAGTTGATCAACAGAAAATTTTTATAAATTGACTAGTAAAATTGTTCAACTTGTAAAATTAAAATTTATAGATTTTACACTTGATTAATCATACAAAATTTTAATACAGTCAAGCCTTGTCATAGTGAGCTTTTTCATTGGTATCAAATGGAGTCCTTTTAAACTAATGCTATTTTAAACGCTTATAGCAAACTCCTGCAAAAATGAAAGTCTGTTTACAATGAGTTGAAATATTCTTTCTACAGACCTCCCACCCCATTTTCCAAAAAGGAATTTTACAGATATATATAAGGATTCTGAAAGACAGCATTCCTAAGTTTCAACTTTTTTAATCTCCTGCCGTTTCTAGGACTTAAGCACTGTTCCAGGTAAACAATATTCATCTTTCCTCATTCTACCATTCTTTCCAGAAACCTACGGGTCCATTACACAAACTCCTTTCAAACCACTCTTCAAATAATAGTGGAACAAATCATAGTGACGTCTAATCTCCCCTCTTTTCCAATTCCAGTCGCTATCCTCTCTTTTATATCTATATGTATGCTTCAGACTTTTGGAAATTTAAGTTCTATCTTGGAAAAAAAAATAGGTACAAATGACATATTCTATAAAGAGAAAAGCATGTTCAATTAAGGATAAAATAAAAATCAAACAAACTGAAGAATAGAGCCTCTTAATCGACAATATAAAATTATTTTTAAAATTTTTTTAATCAAAATCTAGTTTCTAGCATTTGGAAAGTGAATTAATGATAGTTGAAGTTTATGACGCAACAGCCAAAACTGGCTAGGCTGTTAAGAACAGTGTGTATTTAAAGTCTATATGTCCGAAAAAAAAAAGGAAAAAATTGATTAGCAAAGGTTAAAAATAATAAAGAAGAATCATTACCAACATTTGTAAATATTACAGCATGATAATTGCTGCTCATGAAAAAAAATCTGGATGGTGGAAAAAACCTACATCAGGTTAAAAAAGAGGATGTAGAAGCTCTATTAAAATATTTAACCACTCCGCAGAATAGCAATCTTTCAGTAACAAGAGTCATGCTCCAAAACAAAGCACATGAGATTCAGAAGATTTTGAAGGAAAAAAAGTTTTTTATGTTCCAACAGCTGGGTGGATAGATTATATAAAAAAAACCCAGAACAATATTTTACATCTTGCCCTAAAATAATGAGTGAAACGTTTAGTGTTTTTGCATCAGATGAGGTAAACTCAAAGACTTGAGTATGGTCCATTGCAATTTGGGATTATGAAGAGGAAGAAAATTTTCAAAGTTGATGGTGGTTTATTTTACAAAATAACACTAATGAGCATAAACATGGGTGGATCTGAAAAATGAAAATTGAGATAAGCAACTCTCAAAAGCCTAGATGTCTTAAGAATGTTTCAAAGTTACATGCAAGTTGCAAAACTAATAGAAATGCTTGGATACACAAAATCGAAGAGCGTAGACAGTTCAATATAACAGGGTTTGACTGTATAAAGTAATAAATAAATTTCTTAAGTAAATCCAATAGTTACTATTAATTTCATGGAGAGCTTTTTTTTAATTTTAAAAGAAAAACATAATGAAACTAAACAAAAAAAAAAAAACTTTGAATATTCAGTAACTTAAAAAAAAAAGCCTTTTTCAGAGCACACATGAATATGTATACATAAAATAATATAAAAAGACACAAAGTTGCATTTGAGATTTATTAATTTTTTACAAAATGGAAAAAAAATGAAAGAAAAAAGGTCAACAAAAATGAGTCATACAAAGACTCACAATATTTGTACATATCTAGATTATATTTAAAGACTTACAAAAAAAAATATCATTAAAATTTATAAGGAGACTAAGTAACAAGAAATGCTGTCCCTCATATAAAAAATAAAATAACATAACATATAATAAGATCATTTGTATACCATAATTAAAAGTTATGTTAATTAAGTCAGAAGTAATAATGATAAATAAAGAGTCATAAAAATATAAGAGATTGGTAAAATTGTCACAAGTTCAAAGATAATTCATGATTTGTTATATAATATTTCATTTTATTAGTGCAAGTTATTTAACAAAACAAGTATAGTTATACAGACATTTTTTCTTAATTGTTAAACCTTATCAATTCCTTTTTTGAAACAAAATGTATGCAACAATTTTATAATTTTTCTATATCATTGCTTTATGAGAA
Source organism: Nephila pilipes (assembly GCA_019974015.1). NCBI lineage: Eukaryota > Metazoa > Arthropoda > Arachnida > Araneae > Nephilidae > Nephila > Nephila pilipes. The sequence continues at coordinate 136,624 of BMAW01116147.1, read as the reverse complement.
TCGGTGGTAGAAAGTGGAATGTTATTTGGTATGAGAAGTTTCACATACTTTTGAATTACCTTTTATTTCATTCACTTAGAACAATAAATTCCATCAATGATTTTTACATGATAATACTTTTTATCTGCATCTTTAGTAACTTTGAAATTAATACTCAAGATGCAAGTTGTTGTTTTCCCTCTCTTCAAATCCAGTCATCAACTTAAATGATAGCCTTAGACCTTAAAAAAAATAATAATAAAAATAAACTAGAGTAGAAAAACAAAAATTTTCATGTAAAAAAAAAAAAAAAAAAAAAAAAAAAACAGTAATTTTAGCATTACTTGATATTAGACACTCATAATTATTTCTTCAACACTAATCCTAATGACCTCAACGAATATAAGCTTTAACACATTAAAAGAGCCATAAAACAACCTTAGTTGAACATATATTTGAATGAAATTGGATAAATCAAACACTGTGTGCAGAAAATAAAATGATTCCATTTTCAACAAGACTTGTATAAACAATAAATCTTGATTCTGGTCAAAATTAAATTGGAAGGAATAAGATGCATATAACATTACACAAGTATTTATATTATTCCAAACCTAGGTTAATCTTCTTAATCTACAATATAATGAATAACTACTTAATTATTTTATGTGATTGATTTCTACTTAATTAACCTATAAATAAAATGAGATGCAAAGAGCTTCAGAGAAAATTAAATGAATAAAGTAAAAAAGGCAAATCTGCAGTAGAAATACAATAAAAAAAAACAGATCAGAGAAGTAGTAGCATGCAAGTACACAACACATAAATGTACGCATAGTCATAAAAAACGGGATACTCAATAAATTTTGATATTATCATAATAGTTGGATACAATTGGTATCATTCTGAATGATTCAAAAGCAAGATTAAAGATTTCAGTAATTGATTAATTTAATATAGTTAATTAACTTCTAAAAATATATTTTTTCATAATGAAATCAATTTCCCCCTCCTCAGATTGGGTACAGAATGATATAAATAGTCTAGATACTAAATTTTATTTAAATTTGATCTTTAGTTCCTGAGATATTTGAAGAAAATCATTAGAACACCATGTCTCGCATGTTTCAAATCATGTGCATCTGCTAAGTCTTGAAAATATTTAAAAGATGTTTTGATATCAAGCAATATTAAACTGCTGCTAATATTGAAATATAACTTTCATGCCTTTTAAGAAAAAACATTTGTGTAGTACTGTTATGTATACATTTTTTTTTTAAAGGTGAAGATTCATACTTTATTTCTGAGTGAACATAAAACAAATTAAGCAGACTATTTCATAGGAGAGAGAGTTTAAAGTTGACTATGAGAGATATTTGAGCTTATACTTTGAAAAGTTAGCCCCCCCCCTTTTTTTTTGAAGATCATACAAATACTAATATAAATTTATGCAATTTAAAAATAATGATTAGAACAGACTGCATGGGCCAATAGCTTTTTAAATTTTCAGCTACTGTCAGACAGGGCATAGTAATTTTAAAAGAAAAAACTAACAATAATTATTTCATCTGAAGATTCTGTATTTATATTAAATAGAAATTAAAATTTTCATTTTGATTTCCCCTTTTAACGTTCTATTTCCCTATACAATGTGGGCCTTAAAATCTTTAATCTAAGACCCCTTTTTTATTGAGTACAGAAGGATTTTACAAAAAAAAAAAAAAAAAAAAAAACAGTGGGTCCCAATGGATTCATTTTGATCCACAGGGCTTCCAATAGGGAATAGAACTATGCTCCTCAGCATTGAATACTCCTCCTTCTACTTCCCTATATACTATGGGCCTCAAAGGTTTCAATCAACTGTATTTTTTCAGATAAGATTAAATCAATTGATATTATCTGTTAGAAAAAAGCAAGTAAATGCATATTATTTCAGAATTAATAAAAAGCACATTTATGTTATTAAATATATTTAAGACAGTTAATTCTTTTTTAAAGTTAATTATCAGTTTTAGTACAAACCCTACACAATTTGTGACACTTAGGGATTTCATTTTCTGAATTACATTTACTTTCCTAAATTCTTTTATAGGAATACTTACTTAACAGGAATTTGAATCTTAAGAATTTTCGACAATTTTAAATCTAAAAGTACAAATATGCCAGATTCTGATTGGCACTGTGATTGAATAGGCAAAACTTGAGGCAGTAACATCAAGAAAATGTGTTGGATTCCAGCTAGAGCCAGAAGTGATTTTTCTGATGTGGAATAAATCACATTCAATAAATCAGACCCATGCAGTGTTTTATGAGAAATATAGTACAAATGAAAAGTTTAGAAAAGATAAAAAAGGTACTTCAATATACTGTCTTTGTGACATAAATGTATATACAGGTTTTTTTTTTACAATATTAACAGAAAGTTGAATCAAACTATTTTATATTAAAAAAATGCCCTAAGCTTTAAAAATAAAAATGTTACCTCTCAATTTTTCAAAAGAAAGAGTTCCTGGAGATCAAAAACTCCAATATGATGAGCCAATAAGAAGAAAGGAAAAGTAAATAATTAGAACAGTCCCTGCATTATGTTAAGTTTTTTTTGTTGCAATAAAAACATTTAAACATACATAAGTAATACTAATTGAAATACTCTAGGTTTTTTAAAATTTCATTTAAGATATGGACACATTTTTGCATAAAGAATAAAACCTCTTTAAGCATAGTTAAATTAAAGCTTGATTACTTTCGTAGAACAAAAAGAGAAAATAAAATGTTTACAAATTATAATTTTCATAATTAAATCTATTTAGAATGAAAAAAGCAAGATATTTTGTAAAATGCTATACATAAGTTATTAACTTCAGCTACATTCTAAATGTTAAGACTTTAAGAGTATGAATAGTCATAAAACCTGTTCAGGTTACTCTACTAACAACATTCAAAATAATTTATGTTTCCAACATTTAAAATTTATAAATACAAAAGAGCAAAAACAAATAAACCTAAAATATACACAAATAAAGAAATTACACAGAAAATAAGTAAAATAAAAACAAAATGTAAAACATATTAATAGCTTGTTAAAACAAATTGATCAAATAAATAATTCTATGATACATCAAACAGTACAAATAATATCTAAAATACATACTTTTCATATAAGATGAACACTATTCATTTGTGCACTGACAAACAGTGACTGATTATAAAATCACATTTGCATTTCAAAAAATGTTACAAACATGTTCTTGCTAAATATCATGTGCCTCTCACACAAGATTAATACATATCCAAACATACCACATAAAACTACTTTTTTTTTTTTTTAAAGTTAAAATGTTTTAGCTAAGATAAATAAAACAGCACAGTTAAAACACGTGCATAGTCTTAAATGTGTAGTAGTATTTCAGAATCACAGTTTCTTACGTTGTCATTCCAAGTTCATAATATGGCTTTTTATTGGAATACATTGCAAACAGACACAATTGTGACAAAGCTAGCAGAGCACCAAGGAAATTTGGCACCTAAAAAAAAGAAAAAGAAATAATTGTTAAATATTAGCTTTACCAATTTACTTTATATACTGTTTATGTAATGCCATGTCTTTTTCTGAAACCATCACCCAGCATTACTACTACAGCATCAGCAGTTTGCTAAGCCCTTACCAGGGAAAATTGATGGTCAAGACAAGAGCTATTATTAAGCCTTTAAGATCATGCCTTGATTTTACAGAATTCCCACATAGAAGGTAACAAGCTGCTATCCATTGTTAGGCCTTACATCTTCAGGACAGTCAGTTAACTTGCCTCTAGTGGCCCTGCAGCCTCAAAGTTACAACAAGGCTATGGACCTTAATTATAATTATTTAATCATTCTCTGCTCTCAGCCATGAGGAGGCATATATGAAGGGATTGATGACAAGTAAAAATTACAAAACATTTGAAACATATTGTAGTGATACTGCACGATAAAAAAATACATAATCTAGAGTCCTTTTGAAACAAAACTGCTGAAGTTGCACCACACATTTCTTTAAACTGTAATTTTAACAGAATAACGTAATAATTGGTTGATCAGAAAGAGGATCAAAAATAGAGAAGGATCACCAGGGTATCCTGGGTGGACATTACATGTGTTTACCAAAGGCATCAAACTTCTTTAAAAAGAAAAAGATCACTAGGGATTCCTGTGCTTACCTGATGAAGATAAAACTCTGAGAGGATTGCTTTGTAGGTTTAACCATAGCAAGTAAAATTCAAGATCTTTATTCAATCATAATTTAAAAATGGTAATTTAGTTATTTAAATAATTATAAATTCTAAATCAATCAAAGTAAATTACTTATAAAATTTCGATTAATGTTTATATGTCTTTGTCAAATTTTTCATTATTACTTAATGAAATTTGTTTCAATTCATGAAAAAAAAATTATGACACATAGAAACATAAAAACAAATGTTCTTAAAAATTGCACACACAACTAGATATTAGAGTTAACCTGTTCTAAATAAACACTGCAGTATAAAATCATCACATATGAGCCTTATAGAGTTCAATCATACCTGTACAAATAAGTCATTTGTCAAAACTCCATAACATAACCATAAAGTGGCCATAATGAATGTTGATAATATCATAGGGAATGGAAGAGTATCAACATTTTTGGTTTTTAATACATGTGCCTAAAAATAAAAAGGTATAGAATATTATTAAGATAGATATTATTGAACTTCAGGTATTTGAATATTTGTAAGCAGGGAAAAAATAGAATTTCCAAAATATTATGCAATTAAAAAAAGTAAAACTTTATTGGCAATAACAGATTTAAGAAATACAAATTAAAATACACTATAAATGTACACTACAATAGGAATATGGAAAATATATGATAGGACGAGGTTGGAGTCCATAAGCACAACAAGAATTACACTTGAAAAGAAATAAAGTTTTAAAAAGAAGTTAAGAGAAGCATCACAATTGGATGAAATTCCATTAGAGATATCACTTTAAAAAGGGAAAAAGATTTCAATTAAAATTACATTACAAAGGAAGTTAACTTATATTATAAAGGAAGTTAACTTCCTTTGTAATTATAAACTAAATTATAAACTAAAGTATAGCCATATAATGATTGGATATTAATAAATATTTTGACCATCTTGTGTCAAAAACTTTTATGAAAATGGTCAAATATTTTTTTAAAGTTATTGTTAAAAAGTAGATTTAAAAATTAAGAGCTAAAATTACTCTGAATAATGAAGAAATAAATACAAGCTAGAGGTTAGTTCCATTGATTCCAACAATCTATTGCAATCAATCAGAGGGAGATCCACCAACAGAAATTTGCTTAAATAGAACAAAAAAGGCTTCCCAAGAGAAAAGTACTTAAAAAATTTAAATATTAAAGATAAGTACTGTTTATTTAATAATAATAAATAATACAACTACTATGTAATAAAATAGATATCTTCAAAGACAAATTTTACCAAATGGTACAAAAAAAAAAGATGTTGAACTGGGTGAATTAGATGTTTCAGTTTTATGGAATATGTGTGAACTAGATAAAAGACTAATAGGTAGATCCTAATAATAGAAAAAAATATTTAAAGAACAGCTATTGTTTTCAGATTTAACACTTCAATGCAGCAATAAATTTTGTACCCAATGATGAGACATTTTTTTCGAATATTCCTTTGTTTCTCTGATATGAAACTTATACTTGCAAATAATAAATTGAATTAATAAAGAGCTTTGCCTAACTTTTCCAACAGTTGAATCACAGCTGACAAGTGACTGAATAGCAATAATGATTATCTTTTTCACATCGACTGTGTGAGAGAAAGACAGCATTTATGTATAAAAGTGAGTAGAGGTTAGAATCCTCTGGGAAAAAATGCTAATGGATCATAAGCTTTGATGTTTTAATATAACAAAAGTAAATTTTTGAATTTGACAGCTTAATTGGCGGATTGTGGTAAGATAGTACACAAAACATTATTTTTGAAAGATAAAGAATTCAGATAGTAAGAAGAAATTTTCTCATCTCATAGAAAATTTTCTTTACAACATTCTATGGACAATATACCAAAACTACAGTCTTATGAAATGTACAGTACCTGAAACCACCAATAAATGTATTTCAGAGAAAATTGAGGAGAAATTAGCCAGATAAGGATTATCAAGGTAGCTGCTACAAGTTGCCATAAAAAGTGCAGAGTACATTATGGAATGAATTATAGTGAATGGAACATTCTGTTATGAAGCAGAAAAATAAAACAATTCTTAGTATATTAAATGATCCAATGATGAGAAAAGGATGTACATAAATCTGTGTACAATTTCACAAAATAGCAGGGTTTTTTTTTTGTTAAAAGGAAATGCTAAATACAACAAACATAGCCTTTAATTGCAAATCTGAGAAATAAATTAGACAAAATAAGAGAATAAAAAATAAAAATAAATAATAAAAAAAAGGAGCAGCAAAACTCAATCTGGGGAAACAAAGGCGGATTATGCAACATGCAAAACTGTAGAGAGGCAAAATGGCGAACTTAATTGATGCCTCTAAAATTGGCAACAGTTATTTGACCAAATAGTCTGAAATAGCCAGAGAAAAAAAAGGGGAAAAAATTAACATGTTTATCCATACACAGCATTAGAATATGCAGCCTTAATGCATACATATACGATTAACCTCACACTTACATGCAACATGAGGGCTTTTGATTGACTGTTTATTAACACTGCACATACAAGCAACACAGGGGCTATTGGTAATGGACCTCATAATTTTGAGCCTCAGTCCAGTGAGGAGGAAACATCTGAGCTGGTTTTCCCCCTCTCCAAATTTCCACACCATTGCAATAAGTGGATTTGGAGCCTCAAAATATATTTAATGTGTACTAGCCCTGCTACACCATGGGTCTTAGTGGCATTAGGACTTGAGCTCATGACTCAAGAGAAAAAAAGCTGACTGTGAGTTTGTGGCCATGATTACTAAGATACAGTGACCACCTCGATTCTAAGAACATATTACATACAACAAATGACTTATCCAAATATATTATACATCTGCTAACAGATAATGTTATTTAGTTATCAAAGAAATGAAACATATTAAATAATAAGTACAAGTGGTTTTATTCAATTATAATATTTTGGGTGAAATTTAAAGCAAATTATTTTTTATAATACTGACCAGCTATAATGAAAGAGCAGCCCATAGATGCATGGTTTACAATGATAAGAGAAAAGAAAGGGAATATTAAATTTTGCATACAATTTATAAAGGAGACATGGAAATGGGGAAAACCTTGGAAAAATTGTTTTCAGCTGGCAGAAAAAAAGGGTCTCTAGATGGAGTCCTATGCATCCTACTTGAAAGAGGAATTTAGTATTTCTTAAAAGTCAAAGAAATTTTTTTGCATTAATAAACTGAATAAAAAGAAAGATAAATTTATTTATCATCATCATCTCCCTCTCTCTATTCAAAAGACAGTTAAGTATCACTTCATTGTTCAAAATGAAATTTTGTGCCTGGTGTGAACATACATTTTCACTGAACTTCATTTCAAGTTTTGCCCTTCAATACATATCCTTATGCATTTTTTAAAAATAAATAATAGTAGTTTAAAAGTAAAAAAACTATTAACATTTTAATTTCTCTATCCTTGTTATTTCTAGTAAATTTATATGTCATGTATACAAAGGATGTGCAGTCAATACTTTGTTTTATTACCAAAACAATGTTGTATAAATTATTTAAACTTTCACACAATATCAATATAATTTGCAAAAATTGAATTCAGTAAGGACAAAGACAAACGAAAAATAATAATCTTTCTTGCTTGAAAAAAGTTTGTTTCTCTACGAAAGGTAACAAAAATTTTTGTGACAGTAAATCCTATTAAAAAATATTTGAAGGTTTTATACAGAATTGAAATTCTAGATTTCAGTTCATTAGTATGTCATATAAATACAGAAATTTCTCAACCTATTTTTTAAAAAATAATTTTACAATACAAAATTTGCAAATCAATACAAAATCTAAACATACTGTGACAACTTGTTTTTCAAAAAGTGAGTAATTCTTTGATTTAATCACATTTATTATTTTATAACTATATCACATAAATCATAAATGTGATAAAAGAGATTTTTGAAAAACTATAGTGTCCTGTATTTATTATTTGCTATACATGTGGCTGATGCAATAATTTTTTAAAAAGTTTTTTACAAAAATAATGTATAGACTATTTAATTGAAAAAAAAATTAATATCTACTTAAATGTTGTAAAAAGTCAAATTTACCTTACAAAAGGAAGAAAAAGATTTTAAACTGTATTCAATGAATAAAAGAAAGTTTTAATACACTATTTATGGCCATTATTAATTTTTCTTAAGATGAGAAATCAAATACAATGAAAAATAGAAATGTCAAAATTGATTCAACATACTACTAACTTTACAAATAATACTTATTTTTAAGAGGACAAAAAAAATGCCCCTTTGATATACAGCAATGGTTTGCAAACTTTTTAGTGCTGCAATCCCACTCCTATGCTTAAAAATGTTGAACAACCTTCCACCCTTCCAGCTGTAAGCATTAATGGGAAAAAAAATATATGGTTTGATTTCTCATTTAATCTAAAAATTAATAATTAAATTCAAATTTTAATTTATTAAATTTTCAATAAAAATTTCTTTTATTAAATTAAATTGAAATACTCATAATAGATAACAGGAATACTTTTGTGGCAAATTTACATTTTATAATAAAAATTAAATTAACAATCTTTGAACAAAATGTATAATCGAATTAATAAAATTTATGACACAATATATAATTGAATTGAAATGGAGTAATTACACACAATTAACATACACACAAAAAAATAAGCAGAAGTTTGAGAATTTGTTTTAAGTACACAAAAATTAATGATAGAAAATCATGTTTTAAAAAAGCAGATGTGCTTAGTTTTTACTCTATAACAAATTAAATTTTAGTGCAATATTTGACACTGCTGATGCAAAGCATCTTCCAAATTTTTTAGAGCAGAATGGTATATAGATTTAATAAGCACTAAAGCTGAAAAATTTGTTTTGCACAAATATGTGGTGCTAAATGGCGAAAGAACATTTAGTGCTATTTCAGAAATTGCAGACGAGTGATGATGAAAATAAGAGCATAAGAGACAGTATGCTGTCCCCAAAAAAGTGTAATTGTGATCTAGACTTTTGAAAAAATGAGGGAAAAAAATTGGTTGCCGTAAAAAAGGATTGAAAATAGAGAAGGACTTATATGGTATTTTGGGGGCATGTCACCAGTGTTCACCACAGACAGTAAATCCCATGGGAAAGGTAAAGACCACTCGGGTTCCTTAATCAGAAATTGTGGGAAATCCAGCTTCAGTTCTGATTCAGAATACAGTGCTGCAGTAATAAACTGATTGGTATTTTGAAACATGTAAACATGATTTAGAGGTCAATTTCCCCAGTATAATGATTTTACAGTTGTTCTGCACAAAAATGTAATATTTCATATTTTAGGTAATGAATAGGTAGAATCTAGTATTTCTTTCAATTCATGTACAAAATAAATTTTCATGATTCCAACATGTCACTTTGAGACCTTATTTAGGAGTTTGCTACCACAGTTTAAGAAGTGCTGATCTACAGCATATTTATAGCAAAATAATATTGTTGCCACACAATGCATTTATTTCAAAATCTAGAAATAAAAACAAAAATTACTGATATTAAAATTATTTTGCTGCAAAGTATTCCTTCAAAGTCAATTTATAATTGGCAATGAATTATAATGCTTTTTTATTATTTAAAAATAATTTTAAATACTGACCAAAAACAAAGATTTAACAATAAAAAATATCAATGATAGATGGAATGGAGATATTACTCAAAACTTTAATAAAAACTACACCTTTCAAAATCATAGTGACAATTCACAAAGAGTCCTCAGATAGAAATTCATTTAAATTACATTGCTTATTAAAAAAAAAAAAAATATGTAAAAAACATATTTTTAACATACATCATAACCCTTTTATGAGCCTTTCAAGTCAAGTAGTCATGAGCTTCCTCTTTAATGCCTTGAAATCATGCATAGCAATTACAAGAATTTGATTTCATTATCTATTTACATCTTCTCTTTGATAAAGCTTCTCAAAAGGCACAATGAACACAAGTGGAGAACACATATAGCCTAGTTATTTTACTTTACATGAAACATATATAAAGCTTTAAAAAGTAACAGTTGAGATGTTACAACTCTCAGCCACAGACTACACTTCCCAAAAGCACCTCAATAATAACAAAAAAGTCCCAAATCTATTGCAGTGTACTTCTGGATCTTTTAAGAAAAGGAAAAGTAATTTTATTTGGCATTCATGTCCTTGATTATAATTGAAACTGAGCTTTCTAGACTTATATTTAAGTTTTTCCTATAAAAATAAAAACAATATTGAATAAATCTCTGCTAATTTTACAGGGAATATACAATAGCAAATAAGTCAAATATATATAACAAGTCCATTTCTGTACCTCGCATATTAGTTAAAATTTATATATAATGTATCTGTATATTTATAATTTTTATAACTATTTTATATCAGGCAGCATTTAAGCATCTGAAAATATTATAATAAAAGGTGAATTGGCAGAACTTTAAATACCTTAATTTTCTATATAATTAATATAATATATTTATTCAATATACTAAATTTAATGCTGAGACACTCTCATTTTCCTATTTGAATAATAACAGGAAACTAAAACATAATTTTTTTGGTATAAAATTTATCTCCTCTGCAATGATATAAAAGTAGAAATCGAACTTTAAAATTGTGGAAGATTATATATATATATAGTTTTAATTTCAGATACTACATTTTGATATAACATTTTGTACCAGCAATCACCAACTAATAGTCTGCAGAAAAAAACTGGACATTTGCATTTTCCACATCTTATTTTTTAGTAAGACATGGAAAATGCAAATGTCCAGTTAAAAGAAATTTTTATACTCTACAAGACAATTTTCACCTTTATATATTCATGATTTTCTCTATTTATCTCATTCACAGTATTCATGAATTTCTGATGTTCCAGAGAACAAGTGAGGCATAATAATACTGTAATATCCTCAATCATTTCACTTTTCAAATATTCAATTTTACTTAATCCAATTCTGATATCTTAGCTCCTAATATTCTGCTTTTGTGATACATTCAAACCCATTTCAGCAATGTTAGATACCTTTGTGTTTCTCTGGCTTTTGAAATAGACAATGCTCAATTTAGACATGATGACATTTCTCAAACAATAGTCACTGCAAAACTGTATTTCCATAAATACTATTAACTATTACAGTTGCACATTATGCAAATGCTCAGGACTCGATGCTATAAAAAATACAAACATGCAACCTCCTTTTTTCTCTCTGGAGTGTCTGTCTCCAAATGCAACACTTTTTACATTCCTGCACTTACAAAGCATCCTCTATGGATGAACTCTCATAATACTGAAGCAATTTCAGTGTTTTTTCAACCAATACAATATCCACATAGCTCAATGGATACAAATTTTCAACCGATTGCGTTATTTGCCTATTTCTTAGACACAATTTTTAGGTAAGTATGATTTAAGAGCATTTGTTAATTCTTATATTCAATAACATAAAATAATAATTTGACTTAGAAAAGTAAAAATTGTTGTTTCATTTTATATTTGGGAGAATGTTATAAGTTAAAAGAAGCAAAGAATATTTATGCACATTTTGAATAATATAAAAGATATTCAAGCAGGTAAAAATATAGAACTATTACACACACACACACAAAATGTCTAATATTTAAATAAACTTCAAATGTTTCATAATTATTAAAGTAACTATAACAATTTTCTTATGATTAAACAATGACGACAGAATTTGATTAAAAAAGCATTTATAATTTTCTTATAATTAAATTAAGTCTTATTTTACATTAATAAAATGGTAGATCTCTTACAATTTCACAAATGCATTTAGTGGACAATAATGTCCTATAGTTTGACACAAATGTTGTTGTTCTCATTATATACCAGCCAAAATCTATATGCATTAGAAATTTTTTTACAATTATAAGAATAGTACTAAAAATAATACATGTAATATAATCTATGAAGGTTGTTGAATAAATCCTTAAAAAATACAAGAGATGAAGCTCATAGCATCAAAAATAGCTCGTTTTCAGGGAGCCTCATGACTCACTAGACAGCTATCTAACTGAATTATTTCCATCCCATGGTCTCATTTTAATTGTCGACTGAAGCAAAAACTTCTGCTTATTTAGGAAAATGATAAAAAGTGAGTTTCAGAGAGGAGATTAAACACTCATATCTAAAAGGCTCAACACTAAAAGAAATCAAAGCTGAGTTGGATGGTTCATGACAGTCCTGTATTTGCAACTGTTTATTATTGCGCAAATGAATTTAAATGTGGCCGTATATCCATAAAAAATGCACACTGTTCAGGACATGCAGTGGAAGTGACTACACCCAGAATGATTCACAAAATCCATGATATGGTTTTAAGTGAACGATGAATCAAAGTGCACAAAATAGTTGAGGCAATTGGCATATTGTGACGTACGGTGTTTTACATATAACACAAAAAATTGGGTGTGAAAATAATCTCAGAAAGATCAGTGCCACATTTATTCTCGGTGGAAAATAAATGCAATCATGTGATCGACTTTGAAGCTAATTAGATTCTTTTTCGTAACTATCCTGGCGAGTTTCTATAATGATATGAAACTGTGGATGAAACATAGATACATTACTATGCTCCAGAGACAAAGGAACAGTCAAAACAGAGAGTTTTTGTAGGCGAGCAGGCTCCGAAGAAAGCAAAAACAATGAAATAGGCAGTAAAGTTATGGTCACAGCGTTTTGGGATGCATGCAGAATAATCAACAATGATATAATCTGGTAAAAGGAAAAAAAAATAGATGGAGAGTATTATGTGTCGTTATGATACCGATAGAACAAAGAAATTGTCCTCATATGAAAAAAGAATCTCTTCCATTAAGACAATGGATAGATGCAAACTTGTGCAGTTTTGATGGTCAAAATCATGGATTTAAAGCTCAAATTATTACAACAACTACTGTATTCACCATGTTTGGCACTTAATGACTTTTTTAAAAAATACCAAACTTAAGAAATGCTCAACGGACAGTCGCTCGCATCAAGCAAAGCCTATTTTGAGGATCTACTAAATCTTACTTTTTAGGAGGCTAAAAAAAGTTAGAGAAGTGCTTGGAAAAGTGTATAGAGCTAAAAGGAGATTATATTGAAACATAAAAAAATCTAAATAAAATAATTTGTTTTTCGAACTTTTTCAAAGGACTTATTGAACAACCTTTGTATTTTGGAAAGTTAAAAAATTAAAACAATTTGTGTGACTTACCACTGCAGCTAATGGTGAAGCCATAAATAAAACACCAGCAGTACAGGCAGCAATACCAGCTATATAACGTGCTTCTTCACCTTCAGTGCAATATGTTGTATAATAATATAAAAACCCAGAAATGAATATAGCAACAGCCAACTGTTTGTAAAAAGTTCCCTAAAAAAATGGAGGTAATATAGCAACAAACTTAATACTACACAACTAAATTAATTTTAATTCTGGTCATATAAAAAAAAGCCAAATATTACTGTATAATGAATTTTTTCACAAGACATTTAGTTTAAATTAATTCACCCTTTGCCGGTTAGGTGAGTCAACAGTTTTCACTCTCCTGTGACATGTAGCGTTATGATCAAACAGTTGCTGAAAGTGGAAGCTGCTTTCTCCCAACTGGCTTTTGAAAATGCCAGCCTTTTCTGATGGTGATACAGATAGTTCGTTTGCTTTTAAAATATAGTTTTTAAAGAATTATTTGCAGTATATTAATGCAATAATTACACCACCTATAACTTGCCCTTATAAACAATAAAGTAAATGAGAGATATTACATATATTAAGTTATAAAATATTAAATTTTTAAACAATTATTTGGAGTATATTAATGTAATATTTACACAAATTGTAATACTTGAACATTGAAACAATTCAATAAATGATATATATTAAAAATTTTAGTTTCTAAAATATTGAGTTTTTTAAACAATTATTTGCAGTACATTAATGTAATATCTACACCAATTGCAACTCACACTTTTAAATTATTAAGTAAATGCTAAATATTAAAAATATTAGTTTGTAAAAAATTAAAAAATCTAAATAAATACACATAATATTAAGTTTTATAAAATATTTAATGGTTATATTTACCAAAATTTCTTTCTGTAGGTGATAAGCTTTAATATACAGAATGGCACATAATATGGGAATAACAGTCTTTGCAATAAATGCACCATATTTCAGTAACAAACTCTCACCAAATTATGCAAGAAAAATAACTAGATTAGCAACTGGATCTGCAACATTTTTTCTTATTGTGTATAAAATGCTGCGGTACCTATACCACTATATCTGAATGCTATCAAATTAATTAAATTTTGCCATAAATATCGTTTGTAACACGAGTAATGCAGGATAATGTATGCGGATGAACTCAGCTCGTCAACGTCTATTTGAGCTGCAACCATTTGGGTTGCAAAACATTGGACGAGCATTATCCATTATGGCCGCTATTCAGTTGACGAGCTGGGCTAATTCATAATCATTGAAGGATTAAGGTAAAAATTACATATTGATTATTGATAATGTAATGGATTTGTTATATTAGCTTTACTTTAGACATTAATATATTATGTTTCTTATTCATTTTGCATTGGTCACTTAAAATAATTCTCCCTCCCTTCAAAATTTGTAGAAAAGTACACAAATTTGGGTAAATATCTTAAAAAATATAAATAATTTTTTTTTAAAAAAAATCAAGCTTTTATTTAATATAATTTTAAATAAATTTTATTTTTTATATAATATTTTTTTAAATGTAAAATATATAATTTATAAAAGCTTGAGGAGGTTAATTGAGATACCCAGGATATTACAAATAAATTAAGTGCCATAACTACTTATATACGAATATGGGATTAAAAGAAGTATTAATGCCTCAAGCTTTTATAAATTATACATTATTTTATATTTAAAAATTATTTTCTTACCTTTAAGTCCATATATAAATAAAGAAAACTTGAGCAAACTTTTTTTTGTTACTTACATTTGTTTCTTTTTTGTTTAGAAATTAAAGTCTAAAAAGCAAAAGTCAATAAGCTACAATCCGTATGCAAAATTTTGAATGAATTAGATGTTGTTAGGTGCAAGATATGCCCCCATCCTAAGTCCATCACTGCTTGAGCATACTGCAGTATTGGATTGTCATCAAAGTTATATGTATATGCAAAATTTAAGCTTGATTCGATGATAGGAAATGGGTTAATATTTGCAGTAGTTTATCAACGTCACACTAGGAAGCAACTCAAGGGTTATTGCCCATGCACCTTTTAATTTTGAACCTCAGCCAAGAGATGAGGATGACACCCAAGTTTGCACCTTCCTTACCAAACTTCCACACCATGTCTATGGGAGAACTTGAGAACTCAACAGATTAAACATGCATCATTCCCGCTACATGGTGGATCTTAGTGGCATAAAGGCTCAAACCCCAACTTGACGAGATTTGCCAGTTGCAAGTCTGCGACTATGACCAAAGGCTATCGTGGTCAGGTTAAAATTTGAGCATAAAGAGAAAGGCCTTCACTTTAAGTGTGTAGCTGCTTGTATATATCATAGTATTGAATTGTTGTCAAAAAGTTATACGTGTATGCAAAATTTAAGCTCAATTGGATGATAAGAAATCTGTTCAAATTTGAGTAAAAATTATGAAATCTCTAAGGAAAGGCATACATATGAACATAGTTAAGTTAAATAAAAGCTTATAACAAGGAAAGGAAACCTTTTTATTTAACAAAAGTAATATTAAAGCTATGTAACCTAAAATAAGTTTGGATTTAATTCTTATATTACATTATAAAAATTAAGACATTATTATAAGACAACATTTATGAAACTAATTCATAATTCTGTAATTTTATTCATTATTTTATTTTGATATAAAATGCTGTCCATTGCATTACTTTAAATTTTAATATATCAGCTATAAATCTGTGTCCTTAAATAATAATTTTTTGCAGTAGTAAAAAATATTTTTAAAATTTTTAATGGAAATTCAATATGATACAAAAATAAAAACCACTCATACATTCTATATATTATTTTATTGCCTATATGAAATGATAAATTTCATGCATTTTTTTGTTATTATTAAAACTTACCTTAGAGGCATTGAACTTTGCATACCACATTAAATACAAAATTTGAAGAGTGGAACCTGTTGCATTCACAATAATTAAAGCAGAATCATTAATCAATAAGCCATATCTCAGCCATAGAGAACAACTGTAAAAAATATTTGACAATGTAACACATAAGGTTAAAGAATTATTAGTTTGATTTTTGAGAATAGATTACCACTACAGTAAACTATATAATACTAAATTTTGCCATACAATGAAATAAACATAAAAACAAATGTTATGATGCAGAAAATATCAAATAAAAGCATTAAACTATTAAATATTAAAGCCTTAAGCTATGATCAAGATAAATATTGTTTCCTTCCCTACACTGAAAGGAAACAGACTTTTAAATTAAATCTGAATGCATGAATAATGATCAGAATTCACCAATTCAACATAACAGTAGAAGGGACATTGCAAGGTTATTGAAATTTCCAGTTTGATAGGTGAATATGTCAAGGCAGCCTTATCTAGCAATTAGTTTAAAATATTAATAGATCTAATTAAAAAAAAAAGGATGTCATTGAAGGGTACTCTCTGAAGAATATATATATATATATATATATATATATGTTAATATGAAATTTTAATTCGAAATTGTAAGGTATATAAGCCTCCTAAGAATTTAAGAAATTCAGAGGTCAGATTTAAATATTAACATACTATATATCTCAAACGTAAACATTTTTGATTATTGGTCAAACATTTGCTTCAAAGGACATTAATACACAGACAGAATGCATTATCAATAATGATTAAGAATGCAAAATATAAAACTCTCCATTTAAATAACACTGAATCACAAAAATTGTATTTTGTTAAAAAATATTAAAGATAACAAAAAATTAAATACGTATGAAGATAATTCTGAATTCTACATTTATAACTTGTAGTAACTTTAATTATTTTAGGAAACTCAAATCAACCTGTTATGAACTTTTAAAATACTTATATTAAAGTAGATTTTGAATTAAATATTTTAAGCCTTATATATGTATTGCATAAAAAAATTTCAAGTTTTTTTTTTTTTTTTAAAAAAAACTTCAAACACTAAGCTACATTTCATCAGCTTATTACAGCCTTCAAAAATAGCCACAAGCCTTCTGACAAGGTTAATTTTCTTTTTCTATCATCAAAATCATGACCAACAAATTAAATTTTAATAAATTCTACATTTTATTTTTAAAATATTAAGAAATAAATGAAATGTATTATAATAAAATTAACAGGCTTTGAATATCTATGTATCAAATACACACTTTAAAAATATATATTTTACGGCGAAAAAAAGTATATAAAAAATATTCCAAAAACAAACTGCATTAAATTAATGGCCTAACTCAAAGAAATATTGATTTGTGACAGTAGATCTTGAAATCCAAAACTTTAAAGTGGCTCATCAAGTAACTGCTGTGTCCAATTATTGAACTAATAAACTAGAATAATATGACAGAATTTTATGCATCTGCAGATTAAACAAATTTAATTTCATAGAATAACCAAAATTAATTATTAAATATTCTATGAAAACTATGAATATTTCTATAAGAAAACTAATAGTAATGGAATACAGCTGTATTAAATTATATCAGTGAATGTTGTGATCTAATTTAAAAGTAAACATAAAGGCACTTATTAAATGTATGTATTTACTAAAATACTTTTTAATTTTTTTTTAATGAAACAGCATTTCCTACCTCATCAAACCACATAAAAATGGGAGTGCTGATATATCACATGTAGACTTCTTATGCCATATCTTACGACATATTTCCCTACAAAAAACAAAAATATTTTAAGATTTTATTTCCAAAAAATATTTATCAACATAATGTTACATAATTTTATGAATTACATTGTTTGATTTCTATATTGATAACCCTCTGGCTGATCATCCCGCGATTTCCAAGGGCAACTCAAATGTAGCAAAAAAAAAAAAAAAATAGTGGTTGATTTCAGCGGGCATGAATTCAACCACTTCATTTTCTTCCTTTAAACTTCATTTTCTTCCTTTATAGAGAAGCACATCCTGCTTCCCCCCCATTTAACCACTGAAACAAATTATATACAGTATTAGACGTGCAATTTATGTTTTGGCCAACAGATGTCATTAATTGTCCACTAAATTGCGGCATTTGAAGGCACAAAGTTTTACAGCTCAAACTTCACTTTTTGCAGCGTTTTTGTTATCAGAAATGGCTGCTAGAAAATGTTCAGTGATTGACAGAATGTATATTCCTGATGACTTGTCAGATTCTGAAAGCGATTTTAGTTTTGATAGTGATATAGTTTTATCAGACTGCTCCTCGTATAGCAATGAATCTGATCATGATTCAATAAATTTACAAAGTGTTAGGCAGTGGTGCAAAATTGATATGAAGAATATTCCTCCTCCTCCATCTTCAGTTCCTTTTCGTAGAAATCTGGGAATTACTATGAATATAGCTAACAATCCAAGTGTATTGAATTAATTTGAGTTTTTTTTTTATGATCAAATATTTCGAATGATAGTACGAGAAACCAATAGATACGCTGAACAATATATCCAAAAAACAGTTTGTAAAGAGGGATCATGCCGAAAAAAATGGACAGAAACCAATGTTGAAGAACTAAGACTATTTTTTGCAGTTTTGTTATTCCAAGGAGTCATAAAGAATCCAGATCAAGAGCACTATTGGGCTAGTCGTCAAATATTATCCACACCAATTTTTGCAAAAATAATTAGAAGAAATAGGTTTTTATTGCTCATGAAGTTTCTTCATTTCACTAATAATGAGCAATTTGATAAATACTGACACCCATGGCAGAAATTGAATAAAATTTATGACCTAATGGAACATCTTCAACGCAAATTTCGAGAAGTCCAGTATATACCAGGGGAAAATCTTAGTTTAGATGAGAGTTTGATGCGGTTCAAAGGCAGACTCAAATAGAAAATGTTTAATGCCAAAAAAAAGAGCAAGATTTGGCTTGAAGTTTTTCGTTCTTTATGAAGCAGAAAGTGGATGCATTTCAGATTTCCTCATATACATAGATGATGGAACGTTGTATAATCCAAAATACAGTCAATATCCCATTTCCACCAAAATTGTTTTACACTTAATGGATCGATTCCTGGGAAGAGGTTATTGTGTCACTATTGATAATTTTTATATGTCTCCACAGCTTGCAGACATCTTAGTTACAGAAAAGACGGACACTCATGGGACAGTGAATAAAACCAGAAAAGACCTTCCTGTCAATTTTTCAAAAGAGAAAGTCCTCAAGGGTGAAATTGATGCTTATCAAAGAGGTAAAGTTATGGCCCTGAAGTGGCAGGACAAAAAGAGTGTCTACCTTATGAGTACTATTCATGATGCAAGCTCTTATTTGGTGACATGCAAATCTAAAAAGACTGTTATGAAACGAGTTGTCGTTTGTGACTATAATAATACAATGAATGGCATCAATCTATACGACCAAGAAATGTCCTACTACCCTATGCTCCAAAAACAACAGGGGAAGTATTATATCAAAATTTTCAGGCAGTTTTTTCAATCATTGTGGAATGCCTATGTGCTTTACAAAAAGCAAAACCCGACACAAAATATAAAGCTTATGGAATTTTGTTTGCAAATGGTTGAAGAAAGTATCCAAAAGTATTCTGTTAGAGATAAAAGCAGCTGTCCTGGAAGACCAAGTTCTACTCCAAACCCTTTGAGATTAATAGCTCGTCATTTTGCAAGCCACATATCACCTAACCCTATAAAAAGAGAGCCTTGAAGACATTGTGTTGTTTGCTGTTCAAGAAAAAATGCAAATGGGAAAAAAATTCGCAAAGAAACACAAATCTGGTGCAAAAATTGTGAAGTTGGACTTTGCCTTGAACCCTGTTTCGAACTCTATCATACTAAACTGTATTTCTAAGGTATTTTTTTTTCTCAGTGCTTTATATTTTCTTAAATTTTATACATTGTACTTTTTTACGTTATGCAATAAATAGAAATTAACTGTTATTCAATAGAAATTTATTAAAAAAATTTTTTTTTTTGGTGATAACATCTGAAATTGGTTTTTCTGGCAACTTAATTTCTCATGATAAAAATCTATATAAAAAAATCTTTTCTAGAAAGAAAAAATGCATTTTTCAATTCTCCAATATATTAAGATTTAAAATATGCAACAAAAAAAAATACACAATTTTTGAAGCTATTTCGGTCCACAAATTGAGCAGTCAGAGGGTTAAATTAATTACAGTGAAAAAATTGCATTTCCAATTTTTTGTTTTCAGTTATAAGTAAATAAGTTTACATAATTTTGAATGCATACAAATTTAGAATTTCAGTAAAAAAAGTAGTCCAAATCACATAACAAATTTACATTTCGAAAATACAGAATGTGTTTAATATAACCATTTTTTAAAAATTATTTCAACTCTCTAAATAATTTTGAGCTCATTAGATTTCTTAAGCAATGCATTCTAGAATCATAACATATTTCTATATTTTTTGCATTTTGATTCTTAACACGTTAAAATTTACTAATTAGAGAGCAGTATACACACATATATATCTAGCATTAACATTTCTTAGAACTCATATATTTCACATTTACATTTCTTAAATTACTGTTAATAAATTACTCTAACTTTTGTTTTCATTTTGAGTTTTGTTATATTTTGAAAAGCTTTGGATGGAATTTTAAGAGATCTTAAGACTACAATACAAACAAACACAACAAGCTAGTGTAATTATTAAAATTCATACTCATTCAAAAATCCTGTCATACTTTTCATTCTAGTAAAGGACTACAAAACATTCTTAAAACTACTTCTGATGTAGTTTAATCAACAGATGGATTAAATGTTTGGGAATTTGTAGATATAATAAAATGAATATAATTTAATTAGCTAGAAAGTAATATGAAAAGCAATAACAGGTCTTACATCTATTTTTTTTTTATTTGTAGAAGTTAATGAATTCAAAAACATTTATCCGATCTACAAGCAAAATAGGTTAATAAATTTTTTTACTTAATCTTAAAAAAGATCAATCAATGGTATCACAGGACAAAGGTAAAACAAAAGTTTATGGTAAGATAAAAGGATCACTTATTAAAGTGAAAAAAAAAAAAAAAAACACACACACACACACAAAGTTACCCTTAAAAGTGAGGTAAAAGTAATAAAAACAGTAAAATCTCTATGCTCAGTTCTGGTAGAAACAAAACTTTAAATATGAGCTATTTTGATTCACAAAATATTTTGTCTTTTATCACTTTTAGTAGACTTCTTAGCAAAGGTAAAGAGATAACAAGACTGAATATATGAAACCTATATTAAAAACCCATAAAATTAAATTAGTTTCATATGGATGAAAAGAAAAATCAATCATAAGGCTATTTAAAAAGCGATTGGAATGAATTTGTTATTTTAGTTTAGTTTATATTAACGTCGCACTAGAAGCAACACGAGGGCTATTGACGACGGACCTCGTAATTTTGAACCACGGTCAAGTGACGAGGACGACACCTGAGCTGGCACCCCCCTCTCCTAACATCCACACCACACCAAATGAATTTGTTATACAAAATGTGTAAAGTCTAGGCCTTTTGAATCACTTTAATAATTTCATAAATACCGTGATAACTTAATAACAAAACTTG
>BMAW01116147.1:81862-110256 GCA_019974015.1 Nephila pilipes | reverse complement strand
TTGAAAATAAATCAAATATAAATATATTATATAAATAAGAATTAAAAAATATATAGTATAATATAAATAAGAATATATAGAAGTAGAATAAATCAATCGTCAGAATAGAAACGAGATCCCTTTCATAGTAGGGTTACCACAAAAACAAGATTTTTACGACTTTTTTGATGGGTTACCAAATTGGCGATTTTTCGCCTTTTTGAATTTTTCCCAGTCGCCAAGAAGTATGCTAATTTAAGATCCACCCTTCATTTCTTTTATCCTTCATTCTTGTTGAGACTTTTTTTTTCAGTAAAGACACCATTTTCATTGCAGATCTCAGGATTTGGCATAACCATTTTTTTCCTCATTATCATTTAAACTTTAAATTAGCATGCATTAATTAGCAATCAGCAAAAAGCAGTTGCAAATAATTCTTTTCGTTGTATTTCAAAGTGTTTTTACCAAAAGTATAATAATGTATTCTCATTCTTACTTCTACTAACAGAAATTGAATGTCTCGTTAAAGTATTTATTATACATTAAACATTTATTATATTGTTGGAAAGCATGACTGTATTTTTACAGAATTTTTTAAATAATGCAAATAAGATTTTTTTTGTTAGGTATGTTAAATTTGTATATTTCTAACAAAAAGTTCTCAAATTTAGATCTCATTGTCTGATTGAACCAAGGTTTTACATCTTTTAAGATTCAAGATGGATTTATGTAAGTTTCTTTTAACATGTTTAGTATGGATTTATCATAATGTACAGCATTATACCATTATTATATATTGTTTCAATTACTTTTTTAAAGCTATTCCTGTTCTGGATTTTGCTACGGCACGAGCTAAAGAGGTTGCCAGTTTGATGAATGATGTATTAACTTCAAAGCCAAAGAAAAAATGCCTTTTTCAAAAATTGCCTAATCATATGCGTAGACGTATTGCTAGTAGGGATCCCAAAAGAGTTCCTAGGCGATTGAGAACACAAAACCAGGTAAGTAGAATTTAGTTTTAGACAAATAAGTGTATTCTGTCTGTTTAATAATGTTTTGATTTCAGAATTGTGATTTAGAGCTAAAAAATATCTTCACAAAGTATGTAACAGAGAAATAATAAAATAACTAAGCCTTTGCAGTATTTTAAACTTAAAAGAAATCGTTAAGTCTTTTGGCAAGTTTGAATGTAGAATTTCAATTAGAAAACAGTTTTTAGTAGTTTTTTCTCCTAAAAAAAATTGTTTTAAAATTATTTAATATAAATTAGAATGCAAAGTTTTTCAAATTTGCTGTTATGGTACATAATTATATCAATACATTATCATTAGATTTTAAATTATTTCTATTCTGCATATTACTAAGCTATATGTTTTAATTTATGTAATTTTTTTTCTTTACATTTCATGCTCTACCTTTGAAAATTTATGTTAATTTCTCACTTAGAAAAGTAGTATTAAATTTGTAAATTAACACTTGTTCTATTTTTTTATTTGCATATTGTACTTGGATATTTTTATACTTTTTATTTTTAAAAATTATTTTTAAGAATGAAGACTTTAATGGCTTTAAAAAATGTAGTATATTTAGGAGTTTCTGAACAAATATTTTGATTAAAAAGATGTACTATTTTATATAAGAAATACAAATCATTATCTCACTCTCAAATTGCAACTTTTACTATAATATTAGTAGTTGTATTTTAGATGCATTTGTATACATTGAATATTGTTTTCTTTACAGAATAAAGATTAATTTTTAAAAGAATTCAGATTGTGTTAATATATGGTTTTTGTTTTAAATTTTAGAATTCGGTTACAAAAACCAAATCCAAGAAAGTGCATAAATCTAAACCAAAAGATTTACGTGAAGAATATGCTAGCAGAAGTAAACCTGATCGTATTTGGCTTGAAAATCATATTTGGTTTGCTAAAAGATTTAAAATGGATATCTTATGGGGATATCACATACCTATATATTGTCATGATAAGAAAATAGGATCATCTCATGAAGCTGTAACAAACCGTGCAATGTTGCAGGTAAGGAATGCATTTTCTTTGTATAAAAAAAAAAAAAATTAAAAACTCATTTTTTTTCTGTTTGTTTTTAATTTCAATCCTTGTTCATAACACATGGATCAATAAGTTCCGAGACTAACCCAGAGATGGTGCTCGTAGTAAACCAGTAACCAGGTCTTTCTAGAGTACTAACCATTGCTTGAAACGTGTCAAAATTTTAAGTCGATCGGACCAGAAACAGCTGAGTTATCGAGGTTGGAGTAAAGTCGTTTTGTAGTTTGTTTAAAAAATGGAAAAAACCGAGTTTCGTGTTCTGATAAAACATTGTTTTTTAATGGGTAAAAACACCGTACAAGCGAAACAATGGATTGAAAAATGTTACCCGGACTCTTGTCCATCAAAAGCAATGATTTGTCGGTGGTTTGCCGAGTTTAAACGTGGTCGTACCGACACAAATGATGCGGAACGCTCGGGTAGACCTGTGGAAGCCGTTACACCGGAAAATGTGAGTGAAGTGACAAAAATTATAATGAGAGATCGTAAAGTGAAGCTCCGTGAGATTGCTGAAATGACACAGATATCATATGGAATTGTATTTACTATCCTTCATGAAAAATTGAGCATGAAAAAGGTTTTTTCCAAGTGGGTGCCGCGATTGCTTTCGATGGAACAAAAACAGCAACAAGTCGATGATTCAGAAAGCTGTTTATCGATATTTACTCGCAACAAAAAAGATTTCTTGCGTCGTTGCGTGACCATGGACGAAACATGGATACATCACTACACTCCAGAGTCGAAGCGGCAGTCATCTGAGTGGCGCACAGCTGGCGAAAGCCGTCCGAAAACGCATCTGTCAGCTGGCAAAGTCATGACGTCAGTTTTTTGGGATACGCATGGCATGATTTTCATTGACTACCTCGAAA
The DNA here is from genome assembly GCA_019974015.1 of Nephila pilipes. Taxonomy (NCBI): domain Eukaryota; kingdom Metazoa; phylum Arthropoda; class Arachnida; order Araneae; family Nephilidae; genus Nephila; species Nephila pilipes. Next base: position 107,336 of record BMAW01116147.1, on the reverse strand, counting down.
AAGGTAAATTGATCAACAGTGATTATTATGTTGACTTGCTGGTGCGTTTGAAGGAGGAAATCGCAAAAAAACGACCGCACATGCAGAGAAAAAAAATCCTTTTTCACCAAGACAATGCACCCTGCCACAAGTCAATGAAAACAATGGCAAAATTGAACGAATTGGGCTTTGATCTGCTTCCCCACCCCCCATACTCGCCAGATTTAGCCCCCAGTGACTACTGGCTCTTTGCTGATCTTAAAAAAATGCTCCAGGGAAAAAGATTTGTTTCAAATGAGGAGGTCATCGCTGAAACTGAAGCTTATTTTGAAGCGAAAGATAATTTTTTTATAAACATGGTATTGAAAAATTGGAAAAGCGTTGGAACGATTGTATCACCCTAAAAGGTGATTATGTTGATGAATTAAAAAAAATTTTGCAAAAAAAATGTTGTTTTCAATGTTAGTCTCGGAACTTATTGATCCATGTGTTACTTATTCATTTCTAAAAAAGCGTAAAAACTGAAGCCTGTTTGATAAATTATAGATAATAATTGTTTTATATTAGCCTGTTGTCTGATAATGTAGAAGTAACAGCTGCATTGACTGTGTAAATTGCACTTACATTAATTAATATTCTTCTAATCGGCTTTCATAAAATGCAACAAATATATATTGAATATATATAAATATTGGTTATATCATTCTTATATCTAACAGTTATAATATTAAATTAACTTATTAACTTTTTGAGAGGAAAATGTTGATCGTTTTAAGTTGCAAGCTCTTAGTTGTGTGTGATGGCTAATACTGTTAACGCCCCGCCTTTCTTTGATGATGTCATCGATAGGTGGCGCGCCTGTTTCCTATAAAGTGCATGTTTTTGTAAATAAAATTCAGTGTGTGTGTGTGTGTTATACAGTCCACTTGCCTGTGTTGTGAGTTTCTGTGCGTGCGTAATTATTTGGTCCGTCGAGCCGGAGAGAAAGGTCGGTGACCTGTGGATTTAAGTGTGTTGAATTCGCTATGAAAGATTTGAGGTATGTGAATTGCGTTTGAGTGTGTGGGCGGATTCATGTTTGTTAATTATTCGTATTGTGTTGTCGCAGGTTTTACTTGTCATTAATTGGTTTATGTGTAGAGTTTTAGTGTGAATTTGTTGTTATTAATATTGCAGTGTATTGTGTTGTCTGCCTTTGAATTATTCCTTGTTTAATGGTTGCGTTTGTCAGCGATTTTGGTTTACTTGGGTTCGAAATTTGAATGTGAAGTTGGGTTTTCTGTTTAGCTGTTTGTGTAGTTTAATTTTTGTGAATAGTAATGGCTTTAAAATTAAACTATAAGAAGACTGAGCTCATAAGGTTGGCGGAGGAAATGGGTCTGGAGATTCCTGCTGAGGCTAAGGTGATTCAACTGAAAAACCTAATTGAATCAAGTGATTTGTATAGGGACGATATTGACTTTGTACGTGAACTCATGTCAAATATTCAAGAGGAAAAGAGGGATGAAATAGAATTGCAGAAATTAAAATTATCCCAATTTGAAAAAGAGCTAGAGCTTATAAATGCAAAGAAGGGTTTAGTCGATATATCCCAAGTTTCTGAAACAAAAGAATCTAGTTCCCTAACCGATAACTTAGAATATCTAATTCGAAGTGTGAAAGTTTTGACAATTCCTGTCCCTGTTAAATCAGAATCGTATAACTTGTTTTTTCATTCTTTGGAAAGGGCATTCGAAAATAAATCTGTACCTAATGAATTAAAAGCAGAGATTCTGTTAAATATTCTAGGAGAAAAAGTAAATAACTTGCTTACTTATGTTGATCAGGAGGACTTGAGCGATTATAAAAAAATAAAAGAATTAGTGTTAAGGGAATTTCAGCCCACACCACAAGAGTGTCTTAATAATTTTAAAAGAGCTCAAAAACAACCATCGGAAAATTATGTTCAATTTGCTTCTCGTTTGTGTGCTTCCTTCGACTATTACTGTCAATTGCGCAAAGTAACAGATTTTAAATCTCTGTGTGATCTTATAGTTTCGGATAGACTTTTTGAAACTCTAGATCATGAATTAAGGAAGCATATTGGAATTAAAGAGGGTGAAGGCTTTTTCAAACCTAAGCAGCTTGGACGAGAGTGTGACATTTATTTATCATCTAGAGGTGGGAATTCGAATGAATTAGTAAATAGAAATGCCGTGGGTGAATCCAAACGAGTGGTAGGAAATAAATGGCAAAGAACTCCAAGTTGGAAAACAAATACAAATGTATCCAAGGTCTTCTTGTCGGAAACTAAAAATACAACTTGTGTTCTTTGTAAGCGATTATCACACTCCCTTTCTAAATGTCCACAATTTAGGCGACTTTCAGTCTGGGAAAGAGCGGAGGTGATTAAGCGAAATAATCTTTGTTTTCGTTGTTTTATGCCTCATAAATTGAGTGAATGTCGGTCAGTTCAAAATTGTTTTTGCTCGAAGCCTCATCATAGTTTGATTCACTTCCCGCGTGAAAACTCTAGCATTCCCCCGCCTCAGTTGAAATTCGATGCATCTGTTTTTATTCCAAAACAGAGCGAGGAAACTCCGGAAGCGGTTTCGCAATCCCAATTGGTAGCGACTAGCCTTGTGAAGGGAAAGGCAAAAAATGTTCTTTTAAGCACTATTCGTGCATTTGTTAAAAACAAATTCTCGCAATGGGTTGAGGTGAGATGTCTTCTTGATAGTGGTTCTCAATCTTGTTTGTGTACTAGATCGTGCGCAGAGAGGTTGCATCTTAATTTGGAGAAAATAAATACCGTGGTTTCATGCATTAATGATGCTAGTATGGTGGTGAAGAATTGTGTAAGGACTTCGGTGGCAAACGGAGATAAAAGCTTTGAGAAGGAGTTATTGATGCTGGTGGTCAATAAAATTGCCGATCTTATTCCAAATAAAGTGGTCAGTGTGGTTGTTAATATTTCGGAACATGTGTCTTTAGCTGATCCTGGGTTCAGTGTTCCTGACAAAATCGATATGTTGATTGGAGCGGAGGTCTTTTATGAGCTGTTGAAACCGGGAAAGATATACGTTGAAAACTCGCAATTGCTATTGCAAAATACTGTCTTTGGTTACGTTGTTAGTGGGATTGTAGATCAGGTGGTGGAGGATCGTGTTCATTGTGGGTTGGTTCTCGACGATGACTTAAACAAAACCTTGAAACAATTTTGGGAAATCGAAAGCGTTGAAGTAGAGTGTAAGGAAAACACGGAGGCTTCTTTATGTGAGGAACATTTTGCGAATACCCATAAGAGAAATAGAGATGGTAGATATGTAGTATCAATGGCGTTGAGTAAAGATCCGTCGTGTTTAGGAAATTCCAAAGATAAAGCTGTGAGACAACTTAATTCGTTGTGGAAGCGTTTGTCTAGGGATTCGGAATATTTGTCTTTGTATACGGATTTTTTGAGTGAGTATAAGGAGTTGGGTCATATGGAAAGGGTTGTTGAATCAAATGAACCGCCCATACAATACTATATACCCCACCATGGTATTTTTCGCCCTGATAAACTGACTACAAAACTGAGAGTTGTATTCAATGCTTCATCCCCTACTACAACAGGCATTAGTCTAAATGATATATTAATGAAAGGAGACGTGGTGGAAGATGTCTTTGAGACTATTACTCGATTTCGGAGACACAGGTTTGCCTTCACTACAGATATACAAAAGAGGTATAGGCAGATTCTTGTAGAAGCGAGTCAGAGAGACCTTCAGCGTATCCTGTGGAAGGTTGGACCTGAGGAAGAGATCGTAACTTATCGTTTGAAAACAGTAACTTATGGAATGTCCAACGCTCCTTTTCTTGCTATTAGAACCCTGCAGCAGTTGGCTCAAGATGAGAAAACTAGATTTCCTTTGGCCTCAGAAGCATTGCTGAACGATACCTACATGGATGATATCGTTAGTGGAGCGCCTGATATAGAGACTGCCCGTCGGCTACAGTCAGAACTACAAGATGCCCTGCAATCTTGCGGAATGGTACTTCACAAGTGGTCTTCTAACTCTCCTGAGTTGTTGAATAGTTCATCGTCGTCCGACGTTGAGCACTCCTTCTCAGCTGAGTCCGACTTATCTGTGAAAACGTTAGGCATCAGTTGGAAGCCGTTGCAAGATTGTTTTGTGTTTAAAGTCTCAATTTTGAGTAAATCATCGTTTACTAAGCGTGAAGTACTGAGTGTCATAGCGAGGCTTTATGACCCTCTGGGTTTCTTGGGTCCAGTGTTAACTAGAGCAAAGGTCCTTTTACAGAGACTATGGCAGCAAAAACTGGATTGGGATGATGTGCTACCAGATCAAATTGCCAAAGAATGGAAGGAGTTTGTGACCACTTTTAAGTGTATTGAAACGGTGAAGATAAATAGATTTATTCTAACCGATACATGGTTAAGAGTCGTCCTTCAGGGTTTTGCAGATTCGTCTGAAGTGGCTTACGGAGCTGTCGTTTACTTGCAGTGTTTCTATCAGACCGATCGTGTAAAGGTGACTATTCTAGCAAGCAAGTCGCGTGTTGCACCTATTCGCGTTATTTCAATACCTCGACTGGAGCTCTGTGCCTGTGTTCTTCTCGCTCAGCTTGTGCAGAAAATACGTTCCTGTTTAAAATTGGAGATTAGTGATATTGTGCTTCATACGGATTCAACGATTGCCTTAGCGTGGTTAAAAACACCTTCAAATAAACTCAAAATCTTTGTGGCTAATCGAGTATCAAAGATTCAAAGATTGACGGAAAAGTGTAATTGGAGTCACGTACCATCGAATCTAAATCCTGCTGATCTTATTTCGCGTGGACTACGTCCTAACGATCTTCCAGAATCAGAATTGTGGTGGAGAGGCCCACCGTTTCTTGAACAGGGTAAGTTATTTAGTGTACAGCCAAGCTCTGGTCTGCTGAACGAGTTTGAGTACTCCAGTGAATTCAAGGCAGTGAAGTCTGAAGTTTCTGTATATAGCGTGAATGTGTTCGCAAATTGTAAACAGTCCTTTTTATCTGATATCTTGTGTATGAGTAATAATTATGTAAAAATTCTTCGCATTTTTAGCTATGTGTTAAGATTTCTAAATAATTTGAAACAATCTGTGATACTGTCTGGTTCTCTAAGTGCCTCAGAATTAGACCTGGCTGAAACTAAATTGATCCGAATGGCTCAAAGAGAGATTTTTTCATCTGAGATTCGAAACCTCCATGACCATAAGATTATCTTACCAAATAGTAAAATCAAAAATTTAAATCCTTTCCTGGACAGGCATGGTATATTGAGAGTAGGTGGACGCCTCGGAAATTCAGATTTGCCTTATGTTGCCAAATATCCAGCAATCTTGCCCAGTAATCATAAATTGACGAATATAATTATTACGTATTTCCATAAGAAAAATCTTCATCTTGGGGCATCCTCCCTTCTACACTGTGTAAGACAGAAGTACTGGCCCCTACATGGTAGGTCCTTGTGTAGGAAAATAATGCACGAGTGTGTCGTTTGTTTCAGAGCCAAACCAATAGCTACAACTCAATTAATGGGTAATTTACCCCGGGACAGAGTAGTTCCAGATTATCCCTTTAATTGCTCCGGTGTAGATTTTTGTGGCCCATTTATGATTAGATATCGCAATCAGAGAAAAGGCGTATTGCATAAAATGTATATTTGCATATTTGTATGTTTTGTCTCTAAATCAATTCATATTGAAATTGTAACAGATCTCACATCTGACGCCTTTATTGCGACGTTAAAGCGATTCTTTAGCCGTAGAGGTAAATGTGCAAAGTTGTATTCCGATAATGGCTCAACCTTTGTGGGAGCAAATCGAGAAATTAAGAGACTTCTAACACTGGTTAAAACACCTGATGAGAATCTTGCTGGTTTCTTATCGAGTGAGGGAATTGATTGGAGGTTCATTCCTCCAAGAGCACCTTCCTTTGGTGGTTTGTGGGAGGCTGCCGTAAAATCGGTTAAATACCACCTTAAGAGAGTAGTGGGAAAGTCTAACTTAACCTATGAGGAATTCTTGACCGTGTGCATCCAAATAGAGGGAATCTTGAATTCTAGACCTTTATGTCCCTTATCAACCAATATTGATGACTTAAATGCTTTAACACCTGTGCACTTTTTAATAGGTAGACCTATTAATTCAATCAGTGAGCCTAACTTAGTTGATCTAAATGAGAATATCCTAAAAAGATGGCAACGAGTTACGAGATTTGTGCAGCTTATTTGGAGTAAATGGCATCGAGGTTATTTGAACGAACTCCAACAGCGCAATAAGTGGCAATTTCTAAAAGAAAACGTTAGGATAGGAGATATGGTAGTTCTCATTGAGGACAATATGCCTCCATTTAAATGGCCATTGGGTAGGATTTTAGAGCTTTATAAAGGTAATGATAATTTAGTTCGAGTTGTGAAAGTGAGGACTGAAAAAGGAGAATATAAGCGAGCTATTTCTCAAGTGTGTTTACTACCTGTGCCAACTTAAGATTGTATATTTCATGAATTTCTGTGAATTTATATTAGTAAAGATTTTAGAGAATGTATAGTTTTATTCTGTATGTAAATTGATATTAATGCATTTTAATTTATAGTTCGTTTATATGTATTGTGAAATTTGTTGCATGTAACCATGGCAACAGGGGGGAGAATGTTAACGCCCCGCCTTTCTTTGATGATGTCATCGATAGGTGGCGCGCCTGTTTCCTATAAAGTGCATGTTTTTGTAAATAAAATTCAGTGTGTGTGTGTGTGTTATACAGTCCACTTGCCTGTGTTGTGAGTTTCTGTGCGTGCGTAATTAAATACAAGTTTTAAAAATGAAAAAGATATTTGAGCCTACAATGAGGTGACCTTTGCAATAGTTTATTTCATACAAATGAATTATCATTTTGTCTCTTGTTACAACATTTGTATGTAAAAAGTCACTGTATCAAAAGGAGGACTATGGAGAAATTAGAAAAAGTTCAAATCTTGTGAAAAAATGCTTATACTAAGCTCTAAAAAGCTTTAATGAACTTAATATCTATGAATGACTTCTCTACAAAAATGTGTTCTTGAAAACATTGATTTAAGTTTGTTACAAAAGATCCAAGAAAACTGATTCATTCCATGTGGTTAGTGATTTAGTTTCAGATGTTTCAACCATCAAAGAACTTGGAAAGTTTTAACAGTGTATGTTTATCAGAGTATTTAAAACTTGGTTCTCTTGCTGGCACTAGAGTCATTACTTCTTATAAAATGACAGTTTCAAGATTTTATTATGAAAAATAACTCTTTCTAACAATCTCTTTTTTACCTGAAATTTCCCTTCAGGATTTTGTTGTATTTTAATCAATATTCATTTGTATGTAATTTTCAAATATATTTTATTTCTATCATTAGGATTTGTCATATTATTCTTGTATAGAATTAGAAGGATCACAGGAAGAGCTTTTGAAAGAACTTACATTTTTAGTTGATAGCTCAAGAGGTAAATATACTCGCTAGCTCTTATTATTGTATGAAATTATTTATTTGTTTTGCAATTGATTTTGTTTGTACAAATCTTCTCCAGTATTAAATGTGATGACTTGTACTAACACTTAAAATCAGTTGTCATTATGGTTGGTAATTATTTCTAGACCTTGACTATGTTTTCTTGTAAAAGTAATATAATAATTGGGAACTATGTTATTAACAAGAAATCAGAGCGTAGGAAGATTATGAAATTTGACTGCTGAGCGCTGTTCAAATTATACCCGTAAAGACAAGGAATAATAATTTGAGGCTATGCCATGAATTTAAAAAAATGTTACTTTATAAAAAATATTTGGTAAGATTATTTATAGTTTAAAATATCTGTAAAGGGAATTTTTGAAAACTATCAGTCTGTGTAGTACTGTAATATGAAGGGTTTTCCAAAAGTAAAGTTACAATGCTTCATTCTCATTAAAAAAAATGTTAATTTATGAAATGTCTGTTATAAATTGCTGGTACATGGCTTTTTTTTCTATATAGTTACCATTATTGCCCTAATATATGTTAAGTTTGTGTACAAACTTTTGCATACCACTATTATAGATGTTTACCACCTATTGTCAAAGTCCCATTTTAACTTCATTTTTAAACTCATTATGAAAATTTTGTCCTGAAAAATGTTTCTTTAAGCAAAGGATTAAATGAATGTTGCTGGGTGCAAGGTTTAGCTTCATGGGAGATGGTTCAAAATTCCACCATTTAAACTTTTGTTTAGTGCTTTGGTTTCAATTTCTTTGTGAGCTCAATTGTTGTCACGAATCTAACAAACTGCACTTTGCATATATTCAAAAAAAGTTGTCTTACACAGTTCAGTAAGATTTTATTCAATTCTGTAAAATATAAGGCTTATTTGTTTGAATTGCTTTCCTATTTTTAGAAGAAGGGCATAAGAAATCATAGATAGTCTACTTGTTCATCATTCGTTGTGAACATTGGTCTTACCTCTAGAGAGATAATGACACCATTTTGTGATCCATAATGCTCCTAGAAATTTCTTTTTGAAAATATGCTGACCTCTCACTTTTGCATTCAGAAAATGTGCAATGGAACGAATTTTAGATTTGGCAGTTTTCTGACTCATATCAATCATTATGAAAGTGTTTATTGGGAAATCAGATTTAGCTCAAGAATGGCAAATGAGTAGAAGTCAAGAGTGAAAAATTCGAAGTTAAAGCCAGTGTTGCAAACACACTTGCAAAAACTTTTCTCTTCCTCTTCTATGTGTTGGTTCTTTACTTTTTAAAAATGTCTCATATGATTAGTGATTACTCTGTTTACAGCATTTTATTACAGGAAAAAAAATAGTGTACTGTATTAATAAAAGTTTTTTCCTTAAATGTTAACCCAATAAATGCCGCTATATGAACTGTACTGAAAAAATTAAAATTTTTGCATGTTTTGAGGTTCAATATATGTCTCTAATCATATTTAGTTTACATTATAAAAAAAAAATCTTTGTATGGTTAAAAGATATATGGTCCCAAAATGGAAGACTTGGCACCTAATTGGGGTAACAGATGCATTCGTTGCAATGTTGAGAATTATATGTTTAGTTTTAATATCTACCTAAATCAAGTTAAAAATCCCCAATAATATTTTAAATGATTAATAAAATTAATTATTTTTTCCTTAAATGCATATTAAATATCTTCAAGCAATGAAATAAAGAACTTGTAAATTTTCTTACCTGTTTAATTTCTTTTTTCTTTTACATTTTTGTATAAAATTGAATCAAATAATTTTTGTGTAGCATGACGTTACATTTCTCGCACCATAGCTGAGTATTCTTTTCATACATTTTGATTGCTCATCAGCTTGTGTGAGAAAATGATTCACATCATCAAAGCGTATGCTAAAGTTCACTGATGTGTGGTCCAAGTTGAGGTATTAGCAACAATTCCATTCTCTCTGATTTTATCAAACACACCAGTGTCTTGTAAGAATGTTAATTGAGACATTTATCCTCTTTTATCAACTTCTCATGCTCTGTTTGTTACATTTGACTATTATCAAGTCAACTTCATCTCTACAAGAAGAATTATCTTTTCGACACCTCTTCCTCTTTATCGATGCAATTTTCTTCTCTTGTGTTTTACACCTTTTGAAATAAAGTTCCCCTTCTCCACATATATCATTTCGCTATGCTGCATCAAAATAATGTTCATTACAATTTTCTTCATCAGTTTTCTGACAAGGATCTTGTGGCAAAAAAGTGATTCTGCACTCATCTGCTGAGAATTGTCAGAATCTGATGTTTCCATATAATCTAAAGCTTGCAGCAGAGTTCAGAACTTAAGCAGCATTTTTACTTTAAAATAAAAGTAAAAAAATTTCTATAAAATGAACCTTGTTTACTGGAGCCTTAGATTAGAATGCCTGACCAAGAATTTATCATACATTTATCTAGAATATTCTTCAGAACATAGTGGAATATGTCACCTGCTGTAATAAAAACACATGCCTTGAGAAAAACAACTGTTTTTGAACAAAAGAAACAACAACAGCAAAAGAAAGAAACAGAGTAGGTTTATTGAGGCAAAAGTCTTAATTGTTATGACTTAAATTTTTTTTTCCTTCTATATTCAATGATTCTTAACTCCTGTGCTCAATTTAATTATTTTTAATGATTTTTTTTCTAATGAAGTAAAAAATGGAAATTTTGTTAAAATTTGAAAATTTTTAAAATATAGAATTTAAATTACAAACGTTTTAAATAAAGTACCAATGAAGCAAGGTACTCAATTAAATATTCAATTAAAAAAATAAGAAATATATATATCTTAATCACATGAGAAGAAAAAAAAAATCTTAATGAAAGGTTCTCCAAATGTGAGACTTGGCCCTTGATGGGTTAAAATATTTTTCAATAGTTAAATAATGCCTTTTACAATTACAAATCTTTTTTCCAAAGAAAAGGCCTTTTTTCTTAAAACTATGGTTATTATTTTTCAGGGGTGGCAAAGACATTAAATTAGAAAAAAATTATCTCAGAGGTGGAATTGTATTGATGATATTTTGATTTTATTGCTATGTTAAGGATTAATAAAAATTGAAATAATTCTTATTAAGGATGAATGCAAAATTACTAGAGGAAATTTTTAATCCAATAATAAGGTTTATTTTTCATAATTTTTAAACTAGTAAGAATTTAATAAATTATAAGTGTTATAATTTCAGTCATACTTTCGTGGTTATTCAAAAGAATTGGTTATTTTTGGATACTTGCGATTTATTTTGTGTTATAAAATAAGTTCGCATAAATATAGTTATGTATTTTTTTTTCTTTTACTATCATTTATAGGGAATAGTTTAAACTAATAAAGTTATTTAAGATTAAATTTTTGAATGCAATTAATTTGTATTACTTAAGTGTCTTCACTTAATTTTAAATTGAAACACTTTATTTTATAAAAAGAATAAGAATTAATAGAAAATAAAATTGTTTAATTTCAGAAATATACAGTGAGTTAAATTCTTTCTGTTTTATAGGAAATGTCTTTGCATCAAAAATGTATTTGGATGGTGCAAAGGAAGGGCATTGTGTTATACATCATCCTAAATGTTACCCATATAAAGCAATAGGACCTGTATCATTCCTATGGAGACCAGTTTATGATATTCAGAATTGTAAATATTTAACTGAAATTCCTTCAGACATTAAACGTAAGCTATGGATTTGGTGCCATCCATCTTGTCATGATGAACTGAATAAAGTATTTTTAGATATCTTTTGTCTGAAAGAAGTGGACAGGTCTAATACATATGATAAACCATTACCATTTGCTTGCAAATTGACTTTCATTAAATTGGAAAAATCTTTTCGTAAAGAAAAAATATATGCAAGTGAACTTGTAAAAATGACACTCCTTAAGAACACCCTTGTTCGTCTCCGTTTAATTGGACCTATGTCTCAGATTGTATTGAGTGAGGTTTTAAAACTTGCTGATGTTACTGATAGTGTATCTCCTGATTTATCAAAAAATCAAGAATCCTGCAATGGGAGCTTTTCAAAGAGAATGAAACTTGATGATAATGTGCTAGATAAATCTCAACCATTATGGTGGAATTTGTATTATAAAAATGAAACTTTTCAAAAATTGCATGAGAAGAAAGGTGAATTGATGGATTGTCTTAGTGATTCTCAATCTGAATCGTATGTTGTGCCTAGAAGTGTTGTTGGACTTACAGTCAGAGATCCCCGTATGTGTACAACAAGGAAGAAAGAAGAGAAAAAGGAATATTCAAATGAAGGTAAATATATTATATCTCATTTTAGGCTCAACATATTTATCTTTAAGTATTCAGATTTTTATAAGGTCTGTAACAAAATTCAAAGTTTGGAACAAATCATTGTTATGATTAAGTGACAAGATTGTCAGTTTTTTAAAAATTATATTTTACAAATTACTTTTTTCTATTTTACAAAAGAAAAAGAAAAAAATTCAACAGTTTTATTAAAAATGAATTTAATATATGAAGGAGATTAATATAAGAAAAGTTAACTTTTCCTCCTTTAAATTACTTAAAACCATTTCGAGTATAAGTATTTTTAACTCTGAGTGGAAAGAAACTCTGGAGTATTATATTTTAATTCAAAAGATATGTTAAGTATACATAAGAAATTAACTAAAAGGACCAACAACAGATAATGGTATAACTAATGTTGATCAGTAAAAAGACTTAAAAGAGAAAGAATGAGAATTTTAAAAGTTGTACCCAACTTTTTGTAATTTTTAAAAAAGTTGTAAAAATAAACTATATTTTGTTATTTTGAAAAACATAAATAAAACCAATTAAATTATTAATTTTATAAATTCAGACAAAATGTTAATTTAAATGCTCGTTGTATTAGTTCCTTAATTGATATTGTGAATGGATGGAATGCTGTTTAATTTAGCTAATAATTTCCTATTAGCTAAATTATACCTTTAAATTTTAACTAATAATTTCACATTGTTAAAAAATTATTGAGAATTACAGAGTAATTTTACCTTATTACTACAAGAATATGTGTACTTTACTGACAAATTTTAATATTGTAACTGCCTTTTATAGGTATATATTTCTTGTTTCTTTAATTTATAATGCATAAAATTAAAGCTTTTGTGAATAGTAAAAGTTTTTAAGGATGGAAAAATGATGTTTAATCTGTTTGGAGTTGTAAAAAGGTTTAGTTATCAATATATTTTGAATAACTTGATTATTATTATTATTGGTTAATTTTTACTTGCATATTGCTTTAACCTTTTGAGGGGCGGTATATAAAAAACATTAAATTTTAACTAAAATTCACTTGATACGCATAAATAATGTTGAAAGGACGCAATATCAAGTGGTAAAATTAATTTTTATTTCCTGATTTTTAAGACCTGGTACATATTATATGCCACTGTCCCTGTAAGACATCTTATTTCTACACTTGTTGTTTTGTATTCCTTTGAAGAAATAATTAACTTTCATGAAAAATATTATTTTAGTTAATTTGTGAAATATTAGGATCACAAAACACTTTTGAAAAAATTAGACCTTTATGATGTATTTTTATTTCCAAGAGTGATAATTTGTGCAAAAATGTCAATTACTTTAAGTATAGCTTTTTTTATATATATAATTTTCATAATTAAATGATAAAACTGTATTATAAACTTAATAAATCAAATTTAGTTGAAATACATGTATAGTTTTATTTAAAATAAAGCGTATTTATTATTGCATAGACTGTAGTGATATTTTCTTCCTCACTGATTTCTGAACATAACTCTGCTCCATCAGAAGGGAGCTCTTCAAATAAAGCAAGTTCTTTCTTTATCGAAAGCCCTCATGTAGGCATTCTTTTATAGATATATTTTAGAAATATATATATTTAAAAAAGTAATTAAAACTAGATTATAATGCTACTTTAAATAAAATTTGAATTTTTCTGAAATAATTATGCACCCTATTGCACGAAATCTGAAGCAATCATGATAAGAAACGAAAACATGAATTCAATGAATGTTAGATAAAACTAAAATGCTGTTAGATCTATGGTTTTCGTAAGAGTTTAAAAACCAGCTATCCATGGTAATTGGTCGTATTGAAAACATACTCTCCACTTGTGTTGAAAAAAAAAAGGTAAGCCCTCTTTATTTTGAATTATTTTCAGGATGCATATTCAACTCTTTCTTTTTTATCTCCCTTAAAGTGATATTCCTAGATCTTTTACAGTTTAGAAAGAATTGTCTCTTCTTTCAAGGCTCTTATCTGGCGCCCAAATGCTGAGGACTCTGTTCTCCCAAAGCGTTTATCTCTTTTGTGTATTGTATCTATTTTATTACTAGTTGTCAATAAGTTCAGTTTACTTGGATCCTTTGATAAAGTCTGTTGCTAGACACAATGAGCCCCTATTGTCCCTCTATTGCCAGCAGCTTGTCTATTTTTTATCTCATGCTAAACACTTTATTTCCAGTATTATAGTAACAAGTTTCATGTCAATGACAACAAGTCCCTAATCTACTGTCTCCAGCCAGTTCTATCTTAACTTGCTTTTGAAGGATGACCTTCCATCATCACTTTGTTCGATTTTTTTTTGCAATAGTTTTGGTCTTGAGAATTCTTTTTATCCCCTGCTCTTTTGTTTGTTGTCCTTTGGTGGGCACGCACCATATTGATAAATTTCTATTTTAAATTTATTTTCTTCAGAGAATAAGTCTGACTTTTGCCACAGTGGGACTCAAAAACATATTTATGTCCTCTATCTTTCACTGTAACAAAATTAACCGTCACATATAAAGCTGAATCCCAAATTTCTGTGCTGTCATCTATTGCTCGCTAACCCTCTTTGTTTGGGCTGTGGTATAAATTTTATATCACTTAGTTTAAAGTATGAAACCAATGCTTTATAAATTTTGTTTTGAGTAATAAGCAGTATTTCACAAAGTTTCAAACATATAGATTGGGTACTGATGAATTTAAAATTTTCAATTCATTTCAGAACCATTTTTGTAAGGAATAAAACAACCACTTGTTGGGAACTTTAGTTATATTCAAAGCAATAATTTTCATAATTATTCTGCATAGTTCTATCTAATTTAAGTAAAGAAAACTTTAAGCCACCATTTGAAGATAAATTTGTGGGGAAAAAGCATATTTTACTGAGATTTTTAGGGTTCTAAAATGTGGTAGAAAAAAATATACCATCATCCCACAAAAGGTTAAGCTGATTCAGACTGTATTTTCTTACCTTTTACCTTTTAATATTTTTAAATTTACAATAATTTACTTTTAAAGTAGAAAAATGCAAAGTACTTATTCTCAGCTCAGTAATCCTTAATTGTATATTTCATAGGTTCTGTATTTTTAGTCAAAATTTTTCTGTGATGTGTATGACATATAATATCTGAATATATTAGATTTAAAAGCAGTTTTATTTAACTAACTAAATCTGTAATTTGACATTTGTTTCTTGCATTGTGTTAAAATAATGTTTCACAACTGCTTCTTTTCAGAAAGATTTAAACTGTACAAAAGTTTGGGTGAGTTTTTTGTTCCAGAAATAGCAGATTCAGCTCTATGGAATGAAGATATTAGAGATGAAGTCACTGCTACAAAAATATCTGACAAAGAAATAAATGATGAACGGTCGAATTGCATTATTGCTCCTGGTTGGTTAAATGTCTGATTTTTTTTTCTTTTAAAAATGTATGAATTTCATGTAACTTTTTACTGCCTTAAATAAATATCATTTTTAATTTTAACCCTTTCAAGATGGCTGGCACTACGGTGTGATGGAGCATTTTTTCATTCACCTCTGACCATCACGAACACGTATCAGTGTCAGGGTCTTACAATATTTTAAAAACTAATATTTTATGCACAAGATATCCATAAGATTTGAGATACATGTAGATTTGACCTTCTCAAAATGAGACAAAGGTCACTTGCCTGTAGATTTTGAAAATATAAACATAGTGTAAAAAGCATGTTCTCAAATCGCAGGTCTCCTGACCGCTCTTTAAATAAACATATGGTATTTATTTATAATTTGCAAGGGAATTTTAAGTTTGCTAGAATGTTGGATGTTTGGGTTTACAATTTAGTTTCTAATAGAGATTTATGCCTTGTATATGCAAAATTTTTCTGTTTTGACTTAGCGTGTGTCATAGATTATCTGGTAGATCTAAAAAATTGAGTTTTGAGACATGTCTGTAGATGAGGTGATTAGTGTTTTAAGTAAAGAAAAAATTAATTGTATACCAATGATGTACAAATCCAATGAAAAGCTTTCTCTGCGAGTCTCCTAAATTGAAAGAATTTAATTAAATAAAAAATAACTTAAGTCTGTGAAACATGTAAATAAAATATATAAATATGAAAATAAAATTTTTTTAGCATAATTTTTTCTCTTTTTTAAATATACTAGGTAATCTCTTGATAATCCAGAAGAATTTGACCAGAGAACTGCTAGATCATTGAAAATGCCAAGTAATTGGGGGATCACCAAAAATAACTGATATAAGGAACAAAATCTTGTATTTTTGTATGAAATTTAATACTGTACATGTAAATAAGATGTCAAAATACAAAATAACTCGAACTACAAAAAATGTACTGTTTTGTATTGATGGCCTATACTATTTTATTGAAGAAGGGAGTATAAAATTTTCTATGACTTGTGTATCAGCCAGTGTAAAAATACAGGATTATTGATGGAACTGGAAAGGCAAAGTGCTGGATTACAGAGGGAGTACTGCTATAATTAAGTGTAATAACAATGCAAATAAGAAATACTAAGTAATATATATATATATATGTATGTATGTATATATGTATAACTAGAGCATATACTGAATGTATACTCTACAGAACATTATTAATAACACATTAATCTTTCTGTGATTTCCAGATTTTAGGTTTAGCAGAAAAAAAACCCTCCAGCCTAAGTTGTTTTTATCTGTTACCTACATTATTCCATTGTAGTAGGAGGTATAAAAATTTCTGCGTAAAAACACAGGATTACTAGCAGGGCCGAAAGGCAAAGTGTGACATTATAGAGGGAATACTGTAATAATTAAATATAATATCAATATAAATAAGAAATGTTAAGTATATAAAGTATACAAATAAATAAATATATATAAAGCATATACTTAATATGTACTCTACAGAGCATTATTAAATAACACATTCATATATCTTGGATTTAGACTAAGCAGTGAAAAACTCTCCAGTAGTATATGGTTAACTTCTATATAACTGTTATTTTAAATGTAGACAAACACTTGGAATCTTTCCTAATCATCGATAAGAAAATTAATGGATTTAACTTAAAAATCAAAATATATTCAAAAATTACAAATTTTATTCCATAGGATGTAAAAATAAAAGTAAGACTATATTTCAGAATTCTATATTTCTAATACATGATAAATTTTAAGTATTATAAATATATAAATGTTTGTAAATATTTCAGTTGTTAAAAATTTATTAGGTAATTCTGTGTGATCACAGGGGATTGCTTCCAACAAACCCCCATCAATTAATAAGAAATTTTAATGCTTCTACAAAATTAGATATGGGAACTTTTTTATTCGAGCTATATTTTATTTTATTGATCATTACAATGGGGCTCGACTACATTAAAAAAAAAGATTAATATAAATGAAAAAAGAGCATTCTGGGAGCTAGTTGATATCTAAAGGTAACCAGTCTGCTAAATTCTTCTAGAATAAACATGTGCATTACTTGTTATTGAATCTTATGTTTATTATCTAATAATGAATGAATTTTTATTTATTTTTAAAATTTAGTTTTAGGTAGAAAGGAGAATCGGATTCCTGTTTTGATCATTCATCAGAAAGGCATAAATGGTTAGCAATGTTAATATTATTTTGCATTTTTTCCCTAACAATTGGCATGATTTATTGTTATGGTTTTTATTAATGTTTCATGCTTTCTAAACTGTAATAAAGTATTTTATTTGTTGAGAAATCTAATTAATCATATTGAGTGATTTCATTGGTTTCCAATATTAATTTAGTAGGATCTTTTCATTTTAAATTTACATTATTAAATTCCTCAATTTTTTAGTTGTATTGTGAAATAAAAGGAACTTTACTCATATTAATTCCATGTTGAGGAATAAGTGTGAAGTTTGGGCTATGTTATTATTTTGTTGAATCAATATTTCAAGAATTTTTTTTTTAAATGCATTCAAATTTAGAAAAAAATTGTTTCAAAATTTGTTACTTCTTTATTAGAACCTTTTGATTTCCAATTGGCACATTTGACTTATTTTTTTTCCTTGAAACCTTTAGCTCTATATTGGATTCTTTTCGTCTATTTGATTTCTTCTAAATTTGTGGGTAAAAGATGTTTATTTCTGCAGCATCCTTGAAACCTTCTCATAAAACATTGAAATATAGAAAAGGTACAGCCTAACTCCATTAACTCAGGATATTTAGGGTCCATGACTGAGGGATAAGTGAAACATGAGTTTTAGTATTAGTATAAATTGAAAAATAAAATCAAATATTTGTCAAGACTGGTGTTCTTCACTGTCCTAGTCCTTTCTCTGGGCATTCCAACAAATTCTTATCAAACTCCCTTATTGTTTTCTTATCAAACTAGCGCCAAAAAATATACAATATCAAAATAGTGCCAAGTAGTATGTTTTTAACAGAAAAATACCTAAATTTGTTGAGAAATTTTCAAATGTAAATGTTTCATTTTATGATTAATTTAAAATGGAGCTATTAAAACAAGTCACATTGCACAATATAATTTTTCATTACATGCAATGGGGATTGGATGAAAATTATTATGTGTTATTCAAGTCATAGTTTGCAGAAGAATGAAGAAAATGGTTTAAAAAATTAAATTTTAAATCGTTTGTAGAAAGCTATGAAATTAATTGTGAAATATATAGATGGATGATACTTGACAAGAAACAACTAATGAATAAACTAAATGCTACATTTTGAGTTTGGATATTTCTTTTTTGTAGAATTTTCCTTCCTTAAAAAACGTTCGTAAAATTGCTTAAAATTACAATTATGAGTAAGTCCAAATAAATAGCTCTCTCTCTTTTTTATTTTTACTTTTAAGTCAAGTTTCATTTTGTATTTGTTTTCAACATTTATTCTTCTCATTATCGGCAACTAAATTTTTACTTTATATAATCTCTCTTTTTTGAGTCATGTATATAATGAACTTTTATTTTATATAATTTTACTTTTCTGAAGTATGTAAATAATGTACCTAAACATGTTGGCCAATTGTTTTTACAATATTTATTTTTATATATAATTATATACAGTTGTGAAAATATTGTACCTTTGCTTTACTGTTTCTTTCAAAATGATCAAATTTGCTTATTTTATATAAAGCATTTCAATTTTTTGCAGGATTTGGGTATGGTTGGGATCTTATTGCACCATCAGGATGGAATTCAGAATTTTTTAGGACATTGGTACATAAAGGAGGAAGACCAGCTGGACTTCGAGATCTTCATTTTATAAACCTGGAAGCTGGAATTCCAAACTTTCCTTGTAGTTATCCTGATACAATTGCTGGTGCAGCATATGAAGAAAAGTTAAGAATTGATTATCTGACTAAATATTACAAACGTCCAAAGAGTCAGCGACCTAATTTTCAAAGTTTTGGAATTACTACTCCATTCTTTATGTGCTGGAAAACTCTTGTATGTGATTGGATGAAAGAATTATACAAAGAAGATATTTCCAACCTTTTCCCATCCCTTGATAATTTAGGTCTTCTTAAAGATGATGGAAATGTTCCCCTTAACTCAAGCTTAGAATTCTATGTATTTCGCAAACCAGAAATCAGACATTTAAACAATTTGTGCCAAAGTTTAAATCGAATGCCTAGAAATGGATTATCAAGTGAAGAAAAGAGAAAGCTACTGGGAATTTTTAATAATTTTGTGACATCCTTAGATTCCCAAATACCATTTTGCCAGTCTCTAATTCCAGTTAAGCTCAGATGCTTAAATAAAGGAAGACCTGCAGAACATGCTGGTATTTATTTATTGAATGAAGATGATATCGAAGAACTAAAAAGCAATCCTCGATTCTGTGGTCCATCCGAACATAATCATTCAGGTGGAAAAAAAGATAATATGCACAAGATGAGTTTAGAAAGACCTCAAGTCCAGAGTTTAATTGGAGATTCTAGTCGATTAATGATTGGATATATATCTGAAGGGGGATTCTCTAGTCTCATTGGACAAGGTTTTGGTATTGGGCATTGTACTGCTATTGGGTTTCTTTCGATGATAAAAAGGTGTTTAAATGCTGATTTGAAACCTTTTGTTCTCATTCGAGAACAGCATGGTTTTAAATACAGAGTATCAATGATAGAAATTATTGAAGGCTACTTGTGAAACAAGTATTTTGCATATTATAGGATTGATATGAGATGGAAAATTAAATATTTCTACTTGTGTACATAAATGTTTTTATATATATTTGTATCTATGAAAATTATAGAATTATCTTGAAAGTAAATTACAAAAGACTATCTGAAGAAAACAAATATAATTTCCAAAATATGTTTATTTATAGCAATAACTTATTTTAGCATTTTGACTAATTATACAACAAATGTTGTAACATTAATGGTATGACACTGGTTGTGTTATAAACTTCCACTTATGTTAATGTGATATTGTACTTCATTTGACCAAAATGCTAGAGTAAATTTTATAATTAATTTTTGAAAAGCCTTATAATTGAGAATTTTTATGTTGTCTTCAATCATTTTAGCGGCAGAAACTAAATTTTTACTTATAGATAATATATAATTTTTTTTAGCATTGTATGTATTCCCACGTTTTCCATTAAAAATTGAAGTTAATGTCAATACTATTAATTGACTTGTTTATTTGTACTACTGAATTCTTTATACCCCTTTTTTCTTTTTCAACTCTTCCAAAGTATCATGCTTCCTAGACAATTATCATTTGATTAATCAATATTTATATTTTTATTAAATTGCTTCTACACTGTTTAATAATTGATATATATTTGTAAATGCAAATTTTTCTATAATTGCAAGCTTACAGTTTACTCTGTGTTTGTAATAAAGCATTTTATTCATACTAAAAAAATTGCTTATCTCCTATTCATATTTTTTAACTTGAATAATGTGCTCCCTCCAATTTTCTAAGACAGTTATGATAGTGGAGTGTTCATGGTAGTTAATTCATGACAAGTATTGTTTCAATCGAGATGGGGGTTTACTTCCTGATGGCACTGAACACCTGTCATGTTATAGGGCTCAAAGTCCACATGCTGGCCTCGTATGAAAGTTTGGAGATTGGGAGTGTCATTCTTGTTCACTTGAATGTGATTCAAAAGAATGAAGTCTATTACCAAAAGCCCTCATGTTGCTTCTAAGTGTGACATAAATAACCAATTAATCTACTGGTTTCTTGAAAGATGCATACTAATATCATCCTCTGCATGCAGTTAATTTTTTTTTCTTCTCCTTCATAGTTTTATTTTTTTTAAAAAAAAATAGCACTCCTTTATTGTTTATGAATAATATATATATATATATATTTGTAATGGCTGTATCAATTGCTTATTCAGAATCATTTTTATAGACAGTCAGAAATTCTTTTCATTGCCTCATCTCTATTATCTCCCATCCATACTCATAATTTTTTTTAGCTTTGAATTAGGCATACTCTGAGCTATTCACTTGGGCAACAATTTATCACTCACCAATACCCTTTATGTTGCTTCTAAGTGCATTGTAAATGAACTGTATCATTTGTAGTTGTTTTCATTAATAAATGCATCCATCTTTCTGTTCAATAGTTGTGTTTTAGTGTTTGAAAATTGTATTCTTTCTGACTTGTTCAATGGAATACACAGAACCACTATTTATCATTCTCCAACATTTTATTCATTTTGGTTTTCTTTAAAAATAATTTTTTATTCAGCTATTTAGATGTTAATATGTTTCTAATAACTTGCTCATGTCTTTTGACTATTATAATTGCATGTATTGAAATTTATTTTGTTTACATGTAAATTTTTTAGGCATTTCATTTATCATTGCTAACCTTTTCTTGAAAAAAAGTTTCATTTTCCCTCAAATATGTTTTGGAATCATGAACCGTCTGTTTTCACTGACCTCTTCAGTAATATGAATAATTGTGCATTAAAGTTGTTTACATTTTCATAAACGTTCTGATCCATCTTTTCATGAAATTTCATATTGGTGTATCATCAGCTATGTTTATCTTGGGCTTCTTCAACAACATGTAACTAATAATCATTGTCTGAGCCCTTTATTGATAATCGCTTGCACTTCCAATATAAATTTGCATACATTGTCCTTATTATCATATAGCATCTTTACAATTTTGAAATATTTTATAAATGCATTACTTTTTCTTTAACATGTAAAATTAAGTATCAGTTTTGCATAAAAACATTGGAAACAAAGTATAGAATATGTATATTTTACACAGGGAAAAAATTGATTAAATAAAAAAAAAAATGAATACTATTGTAAAATATGATCTCTATATGACAGTGAAATTTGAGTGTGATTTTAAGTCTTGGGACACTTTTCATTATGAAAAAGTTTGCCGAGTACTTTTCCTACTTTTTAATATTAGACGAAAACAGCCTTATATTCATTCTAAAATAATTTGTTTCCCAACTGTAGAACTCTAGGTAATTCAGCATATATTGAACTAGAGCACTGTTAGATTATTGAAAAGTTACTAATAATAACTCAAACAGCAAAAGCTATATATTATGTAAAATTTAATGCAGTACATGTAAAAAAAAAAAAAAAAAAAAAAAAATAATTGATATGTGAACACTTGCAAAATTACAACAACAAAAAAAAAAAAAAAAAAAAAATTAACACTCCATTGAATTAGAATGCATAAAATATTCTGTGCAGGAATACTAGATTATTGGCAGGGTGGGAAAGGTAATGTGCAGGATTATAGAGGGAGTTCTGTATTTCTTTGACCTCCATTTGTTTCATTTATCATTCATATTTTTACTGGACATTTTTGTACATCTCTTATTAAATAGTTCAATAGTTTTGTGATTCATCATGCCTGCCTACTAACGTTAAATCATGCTTTTTTCAATCATTTCTTTCACAATTTGTAACACATTTTGAACACAAAAAAATTATTCTCTTTTCCCATTGCTAATATTCAAATTTTCACAATAGTGAATCATTTAAGTTCTGAACTCTTCTGATTCTGAATTATCCTTTAAGCTTTAATGAATTTCGTCCTAACTTTCTGAATGCATATCGTAGTATAGGTTGGAATCCCACAAAAGGAATCTTCAACTATGATTGGAAATTATCCATGTCTTGTGCCAGGAATATTTCATAAACATGTTGGTGTTGACATACTTTACTTAAACTCTCATATTTAACTTAAATCTTTACTTCAAATTGATTGATTTTATTGCACATAAAATCGACATGTAGTGGTGTATCATTGATGGTGCATGATTGCTATAAATAATATACATCCTGTACCATCTGTGATACAAGTCACTGCAAAGGTGTTAATAATTGCAAATTATTCATCATTGTTAGCATTTATATTTAATCGCATTAATTTTTCACTGCTGAATATTTAAATTTTAGTCTAGAAAATCATCTGCTATATTAGCCACTTCAACAATGTCCAACTAATCATTCTTTGAACATTTCATTTGTTATCATTAGTCTATTTGTAAGCTTTGGCATTTTCTTTTAAAAATTCCTTCCATCCCTGTCTAATAAGTTGATGCATTTTAAGCTGAATCATAAGAATTTTCAAGCTCCTTAATGACACAGTTATATTAATTTCCTCCCATTTGTATATTTATTAAAAAAAAAAAAAAACTGTATCCACTTTCTTTTGATTATTGAATACTACATATTTTAGTAACAAAGAACAAATTTTGTTTTGTATTTGCATTTTAAAATTGTCTTTTTTTAAAGCATTTTATTTGATATTCATACAAAATCTTCATTTTTTGTAACCAAATCTTCTTACTATTGAATATTTCTATCTTACTACTCTTTAGGTAAGTACAGGCATCGTGACCCCAAGACACCTTAGTGATTTTTTTCTTTCCAATGAGGTTTACTGATTTTGGTAAACATGAGTGACGCACCCCCAGGTTACCCTAGCAATCCTTCTCTATTTTCAACCCTCCTTTTTGTCAACCAATCTGTCTTTTCTTCAATTTCTTTGTCTAGACCACAGTTAAATCTTCTTTTGCGCAGCATAGCCATATCTGGCTCTTGTGCCAATAAACTACTTTCTCACTCAATCCTTGTCAACCAATCTTTTTTCATTGTTTTAATGTCTAGATCACAGATTTACCTTGTTTGGCGCAGTATGGTCACATCTGGCTCTTGCACCAATAAACTTCACTATTACTCACTCACTCACATTCTATCTTATTTTATATTTTATTTCATCATGTATTTGGATTAGTAATTTCATTTTCTTACATTTTTAAATGCTCAATAAGTTTTTCCAGTAGTGAATCATTAACTATATGAGATTCTTCCATTGCATTTAATTTATCATCATTCAGTACTTCATTTGATTTGCATGTTCAACATTCTCATGTGAAAATTCTCATCTCACTGTTGCTAAGTGTTTGTTTTGTTGTTATAATGGATGCTTAAGAATATGGGAGGGAGGTATTTTCAAGCGTACACAATTTATTATTTTATAAGCATCACATTATGTTCTCTTTTGTTGAAATTTTTTATTCATCTGTGCTAGTTTTTAATATATATTTGAATGGTGAATAATTTTCTCTTTTTAGTCTCTTTCAATGCATCTTAAAACTATTGTTAACCACTGACTGATGAGCATTTTAATTCATTGATTTTTTCTATTTTGATTTATTAAAAATTACATTGAAATTAATACCTCAAAACTATTCATGTTTACATGCAATTATGTAATCTTAAATTTTTATTATGTATTCTATTTAATTTTCTGTTATTTAATGATGAATATTATGTTTGTCTTTGAGCAATCATACCAGCTAAAGTATTTTCCAATTTTTATATTCTGAAATTGATTATTAAACAAAAGGTGCAAGTGCTATTAGAAATTTTGGAAACAGTTGTAGAGCGTATTTTGATTAAAAAAAAAAAAACTATTCTTATGTGACATAGAATTGCAGTTGTAAAAATATATTGGAAATGGAATTTGCTTCTGGGTTATCCTTTTATAGATATTTATGTAATTATAAAATAAATTTGTAATGCATGTTTTATTTCTCTTTGGTATTTCTTAATACATACTGGTATTTCCCCCCCCCTTCAATATCTGAGTTTTTAATACTAAACCATTGCTTTTATTCAAATTGGAAAACAATTTTTTAAGTATGTGGGTTGTAAATATTTGTATTCATATGAGTAACATAAATTAAATAATTCGAGAAATAAAAACCAACGTTTTTAAAAACAACGTTTTTATATAGTGGCAAAATTTATTAAGAAAGATTATTGAAAATATTAGTTAAAACTGACGAAATATCTAAATATTGCATTGTTAGGCAAGTAAGAACGGTTCCCGAAATTTCAGAACTCTAGCTTGATGGGAAGTTGGTTAATTTAACTATAGAAAATTTGATGCACACACACACACAGAAACACGAACCAAGTGAAATACATAAAACGTTAAAAGTAACTAAAATTAATTAATTAATTCGGTAACTGTGGTTGAATGCAGAACCCCAATCACTCTTTATGAAAGAATTATTTGCAGTATTTTGCCAAATGTATAGCTCCTGTCCGTTTTACGGACTTAACGTTCAGCCAAACAAAAAAAACGCCAAGTTTGATGCCAATTTTTGAAATGCGCCAAGTGGTTGGGATAAACGCATTATTGAAGAAAATACTAGCTAAAACTTGTCGCAAATGTCCAAATATCGTACTGTTGCTAGTGAGAACGAAGCACCA
>BMAW01116147.1:70681-81837 GCA_019974015.1 Nephila pilipes | reverse complement strand
CTACATGTATTGTTTCACTAAAAGTCAACAAATGAGTTGATGATCTGGAGCAGTGTCTTAGATCAGCGTAATAAATCCGAGTTTGCGCGTTGATAGTGTGACAATGGATGAAACATTATTCCATCATTTCACCTGAAGTCCAATCGATATCATCCATGGATCCACACGATGAACCCACTAAAACGTGGGAAACGCAACAAATGGCTGGTACATAGCAACTGTATTTTGGGATGCAGGAACAATTCCCTTCACACCACTGAAAAGGAAGGACCATCAACAGCGACTATATACATTGACCGTCACATGGACGAATCGCCGAAAAACGGCTGCATTTGAAGAAAAGAAAGTTGTTTCATCAAGACAATGCACCAAAGCCACAAGTTTAAAAACGATGGCAGAAATCCATGAATAGGGTTTGAATTGCTCTCATCCACCGTATTCTCCTGGATCTCAGTCTCCCAGCGACATTTCCTGTTTCAGATCCTTTCAAAGAATGCTCGTTAAAATTTTCGTCGAAGAAGAGGCATCGCTGCCGGAAATAGAGGCCTATTTTGGAAGCAAAGGACAAATTATCTCACAAAATGGTATCGGAGTTGGAGGGTCGCTATAACTACTACCCCGAAGGAATTGTTGAATAAAAACTGTTCTTGCCAAAAATGTGTTTACTATAGGTAGGCCGGGGACTAACTGACCCATAGCAATAATCTTTAAATTGAACAACTTGTTACTAAAATTATTACTTTGTATTTGAATTACTAAAATATTTAAAAATGAATGTTTAAAATTACAGCAAAACTGAATTGCTGTTGACTGCCTACATAACATAACAACCTGAAATTGTTCAAACATCAAAATATGTTTGGGGTTGGGAGGGGGAAGTCGTGAAAATGACCTAAAATTGAAAATAAAGAAAAATCTTGTATAGAATGTGCATTTTAACAGAACTTGCTACCAGCTATTAAACACATTTACTTATGATGCTTTAGTTGAAATATTGTCAAACTGAATACTGTTCTCATAATTGCAGATTTTCTTTGATTTCATTTGAAAAGTCATTTTATTAATGGTAGGTATTTTGGTACCACTCCTAAGATAAGTGGGTAATTGTTTCATTCTGGACAACTTTGTGGTTATAATTTTTCTTAACTGGGGCGTTACTTATCTTATATTAAATTTTCCTTAAACAATATTGTGAAGAATATTTGTTAACTAGATTATTTATTTTTAAGGAAAACCTGCATTAATCTGAAATTTAGTTATCCAAAGTAAGATTCTGACAAGATTGTTTCAAGTTTGGCAAAAGGTAAAATTGCCACTGTTGCTATATTGTCGGTCAATATTGAGGAATTTCTATTATCAAATGTAAAAGAATTTATGTTACCTTAATTGTTTTATTTGAAAATTAATGAGCAAACCTTGCCATCCAAATTCATGAGATTCAGATGTACGTCTAGGTCTCCAGTTTTAATTTTTCTTGTATTATCTGAGATATTGTTAAAAATCCAGAAAGCAACTCAAATTTTGCACACCAAAGAAAAATAATTGAAAGAAAACAACTACTTTTTAAAAACAACGTTTTTATATAGTGGCAAAATTTATTAAGAAAGATTATTGAAATATTAGTTAAAACTGGTACGCAAATATCAAATATTGCATTGTTAGCAGTAAGAAGGTTCCCAAATTTCAGAACTCTACTGATGGAAGTTGGTTAATTAATGGTTGAATGCAGTTTAGCGTAAATCCCTTAAGACAGGAATTGTTTTACAGACGCATTGTGGTTACCATGCTTTCTTCCACCGAGGTGGTTTAGCTGGCAACCTCTTCGAATAAAACTTCATAGGTCTGCCCCAAAAACTCAAATGGTGATTTTCAACTGCTCGTTACGCTAAACTGCATTTTCACCAATTAATGATAGAAATCATTGACACCACGATACGCACACAGTATACAATAGACATAAAGTGAAATACGTAAACTAAATTAATTAATCTTTCATTCGGTAAATTAATGGTTGTACGTAGCGACCTAACCACCTCCTTATGATACAAGAATTATTTGGCGTATTGGTTACCCTGTTCCGTTTCACGATTTAATGCTGTGTCAGTAAAAACGCTGTTTAAAAGCCAATTTTTAAATCACGCCATGTTTTGGGCTAAATTGCATTGTTAAAGAAAATATTATTAAACATGTCGTAAATGTCTAAGAGATAACAAGAAGTGAGTACGAACGATTCCCAAAATTTCAAAGCTCTAGCTTGATGGGTTAAATTAACGATCGAAAATTTGATGACACACACACCATGAAATTCAGAAAGTCGCTAAAAATAGCAACTTGTTAATGGATGGCCAGGTTTGTTTTATTAACGCTTCCAGCCGCCGTTTTACCGGAACAAAGTCTTTGCTCATAATTTTGATCCACAGTCGGATGACGATGTATACATGGTTGAACTCTATTGATCACATCCATGCCTTGTGAGGACTTTGAACTGTCAGATTTAACTTGCATTAACTCATTTCACGATGGGATCTTGTCATAAGCATCTGTGATATCCGACTGACAAACATCATAGACTAACTCACGCGACTGCAATTTACCGATTCTGTGGCCGCTCTGAGAGTAATGCATTTCTTTGCATCGACTGTAATACAATCTTCACATTAACATTGGTTGTCAAGTAAATTGCTCATTCTTTATTAACGCCAAACACTCTAAAAGCAACGAGTGCTATTGGTGATGACTGTAAATTTCGAATCTCGTATTAGTTTATTGAAAATAATGTTTTCCATTGCACAAGTGAAAAAGATACAGATAAAAGTTAATTTTTCATCCTGAGGCCACTGATTCTCAACTTTTCTGTGTGTGATGTCGAATTAGGTTTATTGCTTGGCCCTTCAGTCATCATCGTCATATGAAGTTCTAAATACTATTATCATCCTGTGCCGCAGTTTGAAATTGATTTAATTTTTGTGTTTGTAAAATTATACCATTTCATGGGTCTTAAATTTTTCGGTAGTGTATCCTATGTGCCATTAACTGAAGAACTTAAAATGATACCCACATGCACTTCTAACATGGAAGGTTTTCACTAATTAGTATTTTTCCAGTACAATTTTTCAATGTACTGAAGCACACTGTGGGACACAACTATTGCCACTGAAATATATTGTTTATCAGAATAAAAATTTTAATGTTACAAAATTATTAATTGATGTGTGTGGTAAGAATGAGAGTTATATCAATATACCCATATTCTGTAAAGTTAACTGATACTTTAAATTGAATTTTGAATTGGTTGTCTAATTACACTCTTTCCTGATTTTAGAATTGGTTATTCAAATAAGAATCTTTCCTAATTTTTAGAGCATAATGAACATGAGTCTAAATTACTCCTTGAGGATAAAGAATTATTGCACAGATATATGTAATATTATTAAAATACTATGTTTAAGTTTCAAGCTAATTTATATGGAAAAGTAAAACTTGCTCTTTATATCGGAAACAGTTATCGTTTTAATGTTGGTATGTCCATTGTTACTAATTAGAATCTAATTTGACTATAGTATGTACAAATTTAATTTTAGCGCTATTATTTGAAATTTTTAAAAGATTAACTGAAAAGGAGGTAATCATCAAAAAGGAACACTAATTTTGAATTTACGCCAGCTAAAATTAGTTTCGTTAAGAGTGAACTATATATTTATGGTGTTGATGGATTAATTATTTTGTATAAATCATAGATAATTATAATTGATTGATTCTATTTTTCATTGATGTCGATTTTTAAAACGTTCTTCTGAATTTCATTTGGTGTGTGTGTGTCATCAAAATTTCGATCGTTAATTTTACTACATTCATAGCTGGAGAATCTGAACCTTTAAGAATCGTTCTCACTAGCCTAACAGTACGATATTTGATCATTTGGATCAGTTTTAGTTAGTATTTTCTTAATAATGAGTTTACCCAACAATCTTATATTAAAATTGGTACATCAAGCTCTCGATATGATTTTTTGTTGAGCGTTAAACCTAAACGGAACAGTAGCATTATGGCAGTAAAATACTGATGGATTCTGTCGCCAAGGATAAATCTTCTGAATTTGTTCCATTTTTTAATAGGATGACTTACAAAATTCAATGCATAGTTTTGATTTTATGAGTATTATGAATCTTAATATGCTCCAATTGTATCTTTTATAATTTAAAGTTAAAATAACAACAGTTTTAACCACATTTCAATAATTTTTCTTAAGTAACTTTGACGTATATAAAAACGTTATTTTTTAGAAAAACGTACTTTTTATCGAATTATTTTTTATTCTCTAACCTAGATTTCTCATCGTGAAAAATCTTACATTCTGAACCATCACCTTGATTGAAGTTTCCTGAGTTAGTTTGTTTTTAAATGGTTTAGTCTTATTAACTGTCCGCACTGAAGCACACGAGGCTATTTACGATGGACCTGGTACTAATTTTGAACCACGGTCAAGTGACGAGGACGACACCTGAGCTGGCACCCCCCTCTCCTAACATCCACACCACGCCAACGGGAGGACTTTGGGCCCCGAACAGATTTAACGTGCATCAGCCCCGGCTACACGGCGGGTCTTTGGTGGCCAAGGATCGAACCCGCGACTGAACGAAAACCGCCAGCCGCTATCCACGACCTTGACCACTAGGCTACCGCGGCCCCTTTAAAAAATGGGTTTCCTAATGTTAAAAGAGTTTCAAACATTTGATGAAAAAAAAAATATTCTTTACTTAGTATTAATAACTAATGATATTAACACCCAATCGATATATAAAATCCCCCCCCCCTCAATTCAAACTAACGTAAAGAAATAATAAAATCATTATAAAAATATGAATTGTTAAATACAATTATAAGGAAACAGTAAACTGCAACATACTAACGCTTTTGGATACCTAGATCACTCGTGTAAGAAACCTTTATACATAAATACAAAATTTCATACAATTTCCTCCATCAGTTCAGGAAATGATCAATTTCGAAATTGCGATCGAAAATCGCAGAATTTTAAGGAGCCGTGTATCAGTTTATAAATCCTAATTATCGATCCACTTATCGCGCTGTGTTGAAAAGAAGGGGAAATATGAAGTGTTGAGCGAAGTTATCTAGTACATAGTCCCCTAATAATTTTTTCGAATATCTTTGGAACTAAAAATCGGATTCAAATGAAATTTAGAGCTTGAATTATTTAACTATTTTCTACCTAATTCTGATAAAAAAAATTAGGTTCTATAGTAAATTTTTAGAATTTCATTAAATAATTAATTAAAATCACAATATTGTCCTTTTTGAGCCATTAACATTATCGCCTATTTTTTTGCAGCTGCGAGGAATATTGCGAAAGTTATTGAGGTACTTATATGGAACTGCTTGTCAAAAGTTAATTTCTGTTTATAGATGCGAGAATTTCTTCAAGGTGTTTATGTAGTTCTAGTAGAATGTATATCATTGTTTTAAAGCCACTGCTTTACCTTAATTTTACTTCGGGCTTTAAGAAATTCCAAAGCAAGAGAGATGAAAAATAATGTTTCAGTGAGTGAAAAATTTGAATAAAACACACACAATCGAAATTTAATAATTTTATCAGACCCAAAGCTTTTTAAATTGCATGTAATAATTGCCTTGGAAATAAAACCAAACATATATAATTTAAGTGACAATAATTTTTACACATCGATCTAAAAACAAGTGTATTCCTCATGGAGCCAATTTAAAATGGACAAAAATTGAGAGCATGTTGGCCAAAAACTTTCTCAAATTTAGCATGCACTTGCTCTTTCTTGTAGCATCGAGGAACTTCTTGTCCAATATCCAGCTGTAACTTCGTTACTAATTTCATTGCTTCAGAATTACAGTTTATTACAGCAATAGTAATTGTTCCGTTAGATTCTCCTGGAAATTCAGCGAAGAGACGCCTCAGAATTTCTTCCGCGATGTCTACTCGATCTGCATATAAGGGCCCAACCAGCAGCGAACCTTGTACATTGCTTTTAATGCAACCGTAGCCGCAAACTCTTCTGGTTCCGTTACGAATTGCAACCAGGGCGTAGCTGTCTTGCTCTGACGTACTTAGAGTCACAGTCTTGGATCTGTCATATCCATGAATAGATGCATCGTAGTTGATAACCGCAGGGAGAACTGAAGCCCGGATTTGAACCACCTGGAATGTATTCAGAATGGAGTTAGTTCCTTTTCAATATTTTATCATTGGATTCTTACCAACAATTGCTATTTTTGCGATTGCAATCCCTAAAGAATACAAAATGTTTCAAGACTATTAATAAGCTCTGAAATTAAATCTGTGCCTGTTTATTGTGGAAGAAAAGAAAAAATGCATTTTCAAATAAAGAAAAACTTTTCAAATGTAACTTAGCGTTATTAACAATATGCAATAATTTATCACACAATTCCTTTAAAGTTTAAACATTGTACAAATAAGTTAGTTAAAAAAAATTCATTCGATTTTGAGACGGAACACATGGAGTATATCTCTACAAGGAAAAAATTCAAGATAAAAACCAACGTTTTTTAAAACAACGTTTTTATATGGTAGCAAAGTTTACTAAAAAAATTATTTAAATATTAGTTAAAATCTTGTAAAAAACCTGATATCTCTCTCGTCTTTCAATCTCTCTGCGAAATTCAAATTTCTCCCATAGATGGCGCCAGGTTACTAACAAATTATGTTTCTAAAAATATTATTGAAATATTAGTTAAAACTTGTCGCAAATGTCTAAATATTGCATTGTTAGGCAAATAAGAACGATTCCCAAAGTTCCAGAGCTCTAGCTTAATGCAAAGTTGGTTAAATTAACGATCGAAAATTTGATGACACACACACACACCAAGTGAAATTCAGAAAAACGTTTTAAAAAAAGATTCAAGCACACATCAAGGAGTTAAATAAAATTTGATGCTTTTTGTGCGACAGCAAAATCAAAATATATTAAAACTGGAGCATTTTTCATTTAGAAAAAGTATCTTGAGTATAGGTCCTATTCCTTAACATCAATCGAAGAGAGCCTTAAAGTTAATGATAAGCCTCATTTTATAATTTAACTCATATTTAGTTGAAATGAGTTTTCAATAGTAATTTTGCTTGAAATAATTATTTAAGTTTTCAATTCATCTAGTATTTTCTACAGATAATTTCGATTTTAAACTTCAAAATTTTAGAGATTTTTCACTTGTAGAGAGGAGAATAATGAATAATAAGACTTTTACAGTAATTTTAAAAAAAATGTAACTGAACTTTCTTTTTAAGATTTTTATTACTTTTATTAGACAATTTAAAACTTAAAAATAAAAATGGTTATAAATTTAAAATTTGTGACAGAGTGTAATTTGCCTACCTGAATCATTAAGATATTGCAATAAAAGAATTTTTAATCCTTTCTTTACACAGAGAGGGCTTCATAACTCCTTTTAAATTTTCTCAAGACAAATAAATAAAATGAAATAAAATAAAAATTAAAACCAGTATCCTGTTCAGCATAAATTTATATCACCAAAAACATTTTTTTTTTCTTCTACATCTAAAATCTATCTATATATCTAAACTCTAAAATATCTAAATATCTTCTTTTTAAAGATTTACACGCGCTCGATAAGTGCATATTTTGTGTCGCGACATGTATTAATTCTTAAAATCAAGTTTTTACCACACTCGTCCCAAAATATCTCTATCGATATATTTTCACTTGCAACAGCTGCACTCAGCTCAGTTTTACATGAAGGTGTTTACGAAGAAAATTCCACAGTTGAATGAAACATCTGCAATTTCCGACTTACGCGATGTGTTGACTTTATAGGGCTTCCGGCGAATGTTTTTGCATATTTAGGTTCACGGTTTCATCTTATTGTTTTGGCTGAACTGTTCGTTTTCCTTCGCTTTCGGCATTTTGTTTCTTTCACTCGGTGCTGGGTTTGTAAAAATTCTTGAAGTTAGCTGGAACGTTAGATCAAATCGACCCTTTATTTAAAACAATTTTGAAAACTCGTTAAAGTGCGTAGTTATTTTTTATCACTTTAAGTAAAATTTTCTTATATTCTAGTTTAACATAAATCACAATATACTGCAATTGATTTTTTTAAAATGAAAACTGTCTAAAACTAATGAATAGATACAGAAATAACAAAATGTGAAGACGTAACAAAATCTTAATATCTACAATACTCAAAGAATTTCTGCTTGGCCTCAACAAACGTAGTGGGAACCTTTTTTGCAATTGATGCGGTGGTCTTAGTGCTTTTTATTCAATTCGGTAATTTTTATTCTGCTCTTAGGTTTATTTGGCTTTCGATCAGAGTCAATGTACATTTCATCCTCGGGAATTCATGCCAAGAACAGGCGAATAACATCATTTTCTGGTAGCCTTTTAGAAGTTTGACGAGTTTTAGTTTGTTCGCCTTAAAAAGGCAGGCGCGCTAACACACGGGGACTTTTATCACTTTTTTTTCACTATTTTCCACCTAACCAGCAATTTCAAACTTTCGTTATAAAAATGGCTATTCCCATTAACGAGTTTGTTATGGTCGGGCCTTATGAAAAAAGGCCCATAGTTACGACACGTAACTGACATCTCAGATAACTGCATCTCTTCTCTCTCAGAGGTACGTATCATCCTCTATAATTGTTCTTAAATTATAGAAGATGAATACAAGTAATGTTTCATATCGAAATCAAATTCCATGTACCGCGATAACTGCTAGATTCAATGAATGGTTAGTTTTATTACAGTTTGATTATTTATAGGATCCCTCTTCATCAATTCCACTATACGCTAAAATTAATGCGTAATGATTTTTATTGATTAGAAGTGGATCACAATATTATTTCGACTAATTTCCGTAGCCGCGGTAGCCAAGTGGTCATGGCTTCGGATTCGTGGCCGGCGGTTTTCATTCAGTCGTAGGTTCAATTCTTGGCCGCTAAAGACCCGCAGTGTAGCCGAGGCTGATGCACGTTAAGTCTGTCAGGGCTCAAAGTCCTCCCATTGGCATAGTGTAGAAGCTAGGAGAGGGGGTGCCAGTTTAGGTGTCGTCCTCATCACTTGACCGAGGTTCAAAATTACGAGGTCCGTCGCTAGTAGCCCTCATGTTGCTTCTAGTGCGACGTTAATAAAAACTAAACTAATCGACAATTTTCCTTGCAGCTGTGGCGGTGTTTATTAAGCTGCTTGCCAGTTTCTCACCATTCCACTTGCATCTTCTCACCGTGTTTCGAGGCAGCAGTTTAGAACAACTAATTTCTGCATGCGCTCAGTTTTGCAAATTGCTAGTATTGTGCGTGAGAACCTGCGGTATTTTGTCCATGCAGCTATCATACCAACCCAACAGCAACAATAACAGCAGAAGAGGAAAAGGAGTTATTGCCTTGCCTTGCTTTACCGAGCCGCATGCTGTCTCAATGATTCCGTCTACTGTCCTGGACCTGCATAGATTCCCTTCTCTCCATCGGCGACCCAACCTGCCAGGCTCATACTGGATGAATAGAGGACTTCTCTCATCAGTAGATTTGCCGTTTTCTAGATACTCGACTTTCGCTTGCATTCGTCCAAGAGGATACTCTGCAATTATCCTTCATCATTATGTTCTAGACTGGCATCATAACTTTATGATTCAAATTCCATCCATTCAGTTATCATTAGCAATTAATTTTGTAAAATGTGATTGAGCGTCATTTCTATTTCGTCTGAACAAATGATATAATCATTTCACAATGCTATATTAAATGAAAAATGAATGTTTTTTTAATTTTTAAATTATCCTGCATCATTTGCAACCTACCGATCTGAGTCAAGTGAAGTGTGATATACGCTCATGCATCCAATAACCCTTTCACAACCAATGCAGCGTCTTCTTATACTTAGGAGGTTGTCTGTTTAATCATTTTTTGGAGGTTCGTATTTCATTAATTTTTGTGCTGGTTGACGTGATTTCTTATTTAAATATCTGTTGGTGGCCCGAATCATTAAGTTTTCTTAGGTTAATGCTTTTATCAATAAACCAAAGGATGTAATTCAGTTTCTTGATGCTCAAGTTCAGCTTTGTCAATTTCTTGCTCCTGATTTATATTGCAAGTATGTAAACTTTCTTGCTCCAATGATAGTATTCTAACATCGTCATCACTTGAAAGATATTCATTATTTCTTAACAGCTCGTGTTTCGATTCGATATCTTTTGAATCGGATATATTAAACTTGTTAGATGTGTCGGCCATGTTGCAAAATTGTCATGCTGTTGGGAAAGTTGGGTCAGATTAACTCCCCTCCCTCCCTTGAGGAGTAATAACCATCTCTTTATGTCATGAATTAAAACTAGTGCATATTAGTTGTTCAACATCATTCACTTTAAAGGTATAACAGAGAATAAATAAAGAACTAATGTTGTTTAATCAGTAGAACTCTTCATAGATGTTTCTAGGCCAGATTGGTCCAACGGTCTTAATGCCGAGTTAAACGTTTCGTATACACCATACAAGATTTTTTTTTATTGTTGATGATTCCATTCTATATTTTGAAAGAAATTATTTGTACTATCTCAACCGACTGATACGTATTGAGCGAATTCCAAGACGCAGTAAGCCTTGAGATCCAGTGTAAACGTCTTTTTTCGTAAAATCTGCTTTTGTTAATGTTTGTGAGTTGTCGTCTATTTCAAAATCTGTAGATAAATTTGGATAGATTTTTCAAAACCCGGAAAGGAATTGGGAATAACTATGTATAGTTCTTTCGGTACACAGAAAATTTCTGAACATTTTGGCTCGCGTCCTATATATTGTTACGGTGTTGATCTGCATGCAAATACAGGAAAGGTCCGCGCAATTAATAAGAAGGTCAGTTTTTGAGTAAATCTAAATTTCATTCTGAGACTTTCTAGCAAATACATAGGCAGTAATTAACACATACACGCCCATGAACATTTTATACTTATGTGTGTGTGTATTAATTCTTTCCTGTGTATTTGCACACATTTGAATACAGATTTGTAATTTATATCACCAATTTAAAGTTCATATACATCGAATGCAGCAATTTAAAATACATAATCACAATATTTCTCGAGGCACATATAATAACTACAAGCACAGACAACCGTTCACATATATATACTCTTCAAATTCATTC
>BMAW01116147.1:0-70671 GCA_019974015.1 Nephila pilipes | reverse complement strand
TTTTTTTTGTTGTAAACATACTGCTAAATATTCTTCAATGTTTTCATAAAAAACATAATTTTTATTTCACTTTTTAAATTTTATCATCAGTATAAACAATAATTTTCAATCAATAATCGGAAGTGTATTTTAAATTCCTTTTGATGTATTCTTTCTTTTAAGAATGTTCAAAGCACCAAAATGTAATTGGGTTAACTAATGATAAATTAAATCTTAAACATTTTGTTAGATTAAATACATATTTAATGAAGAGCAGGTATTTATAAAATAAAAACTACTGCAATAGTTTTTTAAGTAAAATTATTGAATTCTGAGGAAGAACACAGCTCTCTCAAACAATCA
This sequence comes from Nephila pilipes, assembly GCA_019974015.1. Lineage (NCBI taxonomy): Eukaryota > Metazoa > Arthropoda > Arachnida > Araneae > Nephilidae > Nephila > Nephila pilipes. Next base: position 70,329 of record BMAW01116147.1, on the reverse strand, counting down.
TTTTTCTTTGACACGTATGATGAATTTGCTTACTTCTTTTCAAAATTACTAGTACAGTCTTGTATTTATCACTTCAATACAATAACAACTGAAAAACATTTATTATTATTTTTTTAGTCTTTTTTATATATCCGATATAACATTTAATTGGTGTCATTCAGTTTGATGGCGACGTTTTGACGGAGTTTTGTTATTTTTTTTTATTTATTCCATATGACGTCAAATATAATTGCTGCTAAACTACGAATTTCCTCCGTAGTTGACAGGGACTACGGATCTAAATTAAAAGAACTAGGCATTGTGGACCCTGCATGAAACATGTGTTCTTTTAATTGGAGTAATTAAATCAAGCGCACTTGGACTTGTCCTTTTGTTAAGAACTTTTATTTAAAAAAACATCCTTGAAAATAATAATAATTTAAATGAAAAAAATATTAACAAGTAAAACAACTAGAAGTGGTTGTAATAAGATGAAATTAATTAATATGTTTTTTTCTTTCTAATTTGCACTATTATATTCTGTAACAAAAGAAATTTATATTACGTCGTTTATTTGTCGTGTTTTTTGCTTTTCGGATTCTTTCCTGGTCTACCTTTTAGAAAAAAGTTGATTAATTAATTTTTTTCTGCAGCTTTTTTTCTGCTTTCGTATTTTCTTTGCTATCATAACATTTCTATTTGGATGATTCATGAATTTTTATATCATTGATTTATCTAAGTATAAGTATAAATAAATTAATGTATATGATCGCGGGTTAAATACAATGTCTGGGAAAAGCCATTAACGCTAGCTAATTTCGAGAATATTATCTTTTTTAACTGTGACCTTTAATGAAACTAACTATTTATGCTTTTTATTAAGCATCTACGTTTATGTTATAGAGAAAATTGGAGAACAAATATTATCGTTCGCTTTTTTATTTTATTTTTTAAAGGTAGATGTATTTTTTGCTTAAAGCTCTCTTGAAGATAATTTTGATTAAAACTATTGAAAGTTTGAATATAAATTTCTGAATTTTCACCAAACATCCCCTTTAAAGATTTTCTAAAGCCTTTATTGCGATAGTGTGTGATTTGATAAAGGGTATCCAACCGTTAATATAGGTTGCCAGATTCTCTGGAGTGTATGATACTTCCAGTTTTCAATCTCTGTATCTGAAAAGGCGGTTGAAACTGCTGTGGTTTGTACCTTGCTAAGACTATTATTTAAACAAATTTTTTTTTTTAAATTTGTAATGCTTCGGATTTTAAAGGAAAAAAATATACAAAAGTAAATTTGTTTGAAATTTAAAAAGTTAAAGCAATTTTGAAGTTGTATTTTAGAGTCTATGAAAGCAAGTATGCTATAATCGTTAACGTAATTGTAATAAACAAAACATTTTATGATGAACCGTGATACACTGAAAATAATATTAAATTAAATAGTTGTGGGAAAAATTAATACTTAAGGCATCATTATTAAAATGCAAGAAATTCATTGATAAACAATATTCTATTTTTGAGATTCCCTCTTTAAATAAACTGAATGATGTATCGTACATTTTGCTTTTAAATTATTTAATGACATTTGAAAAACATATTTTTCTTTTAGTCAGTATACTTCAGTATATGCCGTTATGGTTAAATAGAATGTATCCCTCATAATATCAAACAATCCTTCGTATAGTTTTTGAAGAAATATAATTAATTGTAAAGCAAGTCTCCCTTCCCCAATTTTATTTTCACTTTTATTATAAGACATACCATGAAAAATTTTGAAATTTTCAGATTAAAGCAAAAATAAATAGAAGAAAACGATGAAAATTTCATAAAGTTTGAAAATTTTTTGTATTTATAAGTTACAATTTTAATGATAATTTCTGCATTTTGTGAATTTTCCATAATTTATCCCATTCTCAGATGGAAAAAAGTAATGTTTAAAGACAACTAGCTGCACACACGTATTATATAAAATTGAATATTGGTGATATGAAGAAAAACATCTGAAACACTAAATTATTCTCTTTTGGTTGGTTTGTCAATGTCGCTGTAGAGTCATACGGGGGCTAATGACGATGAATCTCGTAATTTATACCCACGGTCAAATGAAGAGGCCGAGCTGCTCTGATACCACACTTTCCTATCTTCCACACCATTCCATGATTTAAGATTCAGTACTACTTTATTTGCAATCATCCCTCTTTTTTCACACAATAGATCTAAAAAAGAAGCGCCCTCTCATCACAGTAGTCGGCTCTCCGAACCCCCCTTCAGTGAATCTGAAACCAATTCCTTAGCCCCCACAATGTCGTCAGCCAATGGAATTTCTCCCTCTCAGAACACACTGTTCAGAATGTGTGAATATCATAATTTTACACACATCGCCACGATAGCAAGAATTCGAGCTTGAAGGTCGCTACGTAATCCAGGTGCTCTTCGAAGTCAACGTTAGGTTCCACCCTATAGTCTTTGAAGGCACGAGGACTCGTACATGCGAGTTGACTTAAAACTCCCCACACGAAACTCGCAATCGTAATTACCGGCTATTGTGTTTTAGAATGTTGAGAGAGAGAGAGAGAGAGAGAGAGAGAGAGAGAGAGAGAGGGAGTTAATGTGGAGCTGCCTTCATTATTAAGCTCCATATGCATCTTACAGTTTACCTAAATAGTCAGTACTTTTAAAAATCCAATTGAATAGATGTCAGAAAACGGGCAACATAATTTATTATCTATCAAAATAGAATATGTGCAAGATCACTATCTCTTTAATCCCCTTAACTCAATTAATCTTATTTTATATTCAAACAATGAAGTCTTAGCTTTATAACTCATTCGTCTCAATTGAAACACTTCTTGCTTACAACAGGTTCAACTCCTATTACTCTAATCAGGGATTACTTCTAACCACTATCAATACAAACGATTAATTGCAATGATTCACTCCAATTTATAAATATATATCAACTTGTCGTTTTTTCTGTCTACCTTCTCTTTCTTTTTAATTCTAGCTGGGTAACCTAGTGGTCATGGTCGTGGATTTGCGGCCGACGTTTTTCATCGAGTCGTGGTTTCGAGCCTTGATGACGGAGCTGATGCTCAAACTATAAATCTGTCGTTGCACAAAATCCTCCTATTAGAATGGCGTGGAAGTTAGGAGAGGGAGGTGTAGCTCAGGTATCGTCCTCGTCATTTGAATGGGGTTCAAAATCATGAAGTCCATCGCCAATAGCTCTTGTGTTGCTTCTATTGCGACGTCACTAAAACCAACGAACCAATCAACCTTTAAATTCTGTTTTGCTTAAATATCACTGTCCCCGATTCAATTCATTGCATTTGTTAACTTCATCTAATTTAACCGATCGCATTTCACTTGGTTGACAAGGAGTTGTAATTGCAAGCAATTCAAATAGTAAAAATGTTCCCGCAGTTAACCCATTATCACTATTAAATGTTTGCTACATATACTAGCCTAATCTTCACATGGTGAAATTTGGCCATTAGTAAATGTTAAATGTTCGCCGGATGCCTTATAAAATCATCGTACAAAGTAAGGAAAACTACTACTCTTTAAATCAAAACGAGCCTTAATATTTTCACTAAATGTGAAATGGAAAATGAGATCGTTATGTATTATTTAAAATTTTGTTCTTGGTGACATCATTCTCAACACAATTGTCAGTCAAAATCGTAAAAGATTCCGTCTAGATCATTAAGTCTTAATTCATTTCTGTGTATGTGTGTGTGTGTGTTCGCCTATCCAGCCCCATTTCTCTCATATTTTATCAAACGGGGACGTCCACGCTTTCTCTTACCACCAGGCGGACAGGTCAATGCAATATTAGGGATACAGTACTCTCTGTTCATTCTTAAAAACAATTCTATAAACTTCCAAAGTCTAAATTTGATCTCATTTTCAATTCCTTTAGATTATGTTTTATTTAATAATTCTTCATTAGAGATACAGTACAGCTAGGAAATCTTTAAAATAATTCTTAACCCTTTATTTTAAAAACGTTTAGTTTATTTCTTTATATATTAGTAATGTTCAATGTTTCTGGATCTTTTTAAAGTTTTAACGTACTTGGGATTTGTATACATTTTATTTGATTTTTTCGTGTATATATGATTTTCTCCTTCTCTTCTTAAGAATTTTAAAGAAGTTTTGAGCTTTCGGTATTCTAATATCTTTATCAGAACCACCACTTGTTCATTGTCGTTAACAGATTTAAAAAGGTGCGTACAACTTCTATTAAATTATTTTGTGCTACCCTGATAGAAGTATTAAGTTTTTCGGTAATTCTAAGGACTTTTTTTTTTCCAACTAATAACGCTCAGCCTTTCTTTGATAGCTTCATTTCGTATCAACATTTCGATACTACTTCATTTTCCAAAAATTGTATATATGCCATTTTATTTAATTTCAAATTATTTTATGCAGTAAATGTAGCTGAATAAGGATGAGTTTCCGTAATTATGCTTTATTCCTTTCCTTTTTTCCATTCTCCGGTCAACGCGGATTTTTGATGTCCCGGACCAGCTCTGACCCGAATTAATCTGACTTACAAAGTGATATCTTCCACATAAGGAGAGGACTAGAGACCTTGACCAGATTTAATTGTATCAACCATACTACACAGCGGGTCCTTAGTGGCATCAGGGCTTGAACCCACAGTTCGACGAAAGCAACGCCGGTCGCGAGTCTGTGACCTTTAACACTAGACTGTGAAGTGTAGTACAAGTAAAATTTTAGAAAAAGTAAAATATGACAAAAGTAATATAATGTAAACAAAATATTGATGTAAGTGGTATAATGTAAGTAAAGTGTGATATAAGTATAATGCAAACAAAATTCAGTACCAATATAAAAGTATGATGTAAATAGTGTAATATAAATAGTACAAGATATGCCTGGGTGGATGTACTTCAAAACATAGTACAAAAAAGTAATATAAATAATACAAGTACAAAAAAGTAATATAAATAATACAAGTACAAAAAATTCCAATATAAATAGTATAACATAAATAGTACAATATATATCTAGGTGGGTATATTTCAAAGCATTGATGCACATTTTGCTGTTGTAAAAAAAGAAATTTCAAAAATAAATCAATGAAATTCGTTATAAGCATTCCTATTCCATGTATTTATTTTAATGTCAACTTAATATTTTAAAATGTGTCTTTTATATATAAACTTTTTTGTTACTTCGATTTTACTTTATTAGACATTTAAGGAGCACTACAGCCGACAAATAAGACTAAAAATTCTCATCACGCCTACTAATACACAATAAAAAACTACTTCTCACTACACTTTAACTTTCTTAGGTCATAAAGCGAAATGCAAGCATCTGTTGACACCCATTCTGAACAAGGCATCAATTTGATGGTCGGTTTTTGGGCGATCAACTCACGTATTTGATGTGTGTTCATTGGAGCAAATCGAAAGGCCTTCAGCAGGAAAGGTGCGCAAGACAAGTTCCCGAGGAACTTGATCCATTAGATCAAGGCTGGACTATCGATCGAAGTCTGACGAGCCTTGATATAAGATATCCCGAGTTGGGAGAAGAAAACCACCAAAGGAAAAAAAAAAAAAAAACTCGGCATATTGATGTTGGGGAATTTGTACCGAGGAAAACTGCAGTTTTATATCAGCCACCAAAAAGCTATAGTTTTAGTGAACGACAAAATGGTTACCCGAGCACTTTTCCAAATTTTAACGTAAAAGTTGTGGCGTTTATTTTTGATGCCTGCTTTCACCAGTAATGAACTTAATTTTCAAAAATATGTCATAATTAATTTCTAAACTTTTTTTTTATTGTGGATTGAAATAAAACATAAGTAAAAATTAATTCACTTTGAGTCAGAAATAATTATATTTAGTCTAAAATATATCTAATTAATAATTAGCTACCCACGAGGCCATTGTTTTACGTAACCCAAAAATGCCGTACCAGAAAACTTTTTAAAACTTTACCTTATTTTTGTGCATTTTTTTGATGTCTGTTTTCACCAGTAACGAACTTAATTTTCAAAAATACATCATAATAAATTTCCCCTGAATTTTTTATTGGATTGAAATGAAATATATGCAATATATGTCTGATGCCTGCTTTCACCACTACTGAACTTAATTTTTTAAAAATATGTCGTAACAAATTTCCCCTGATTTTTTTATTGGATTTAAGAATTTTATATATTTTTCGATTTATGTATTACCTTAAATTATACGTTATCTGGAATCAAGATATGACTGAAAATAAATAACGTTATTCAGAATTTTAAGCTGTGAGGCACTTATTTTTTTTAGCCACCTAAGGAGTTATTGTTTTAGGTGGATCACTTTTGGCGTATCAGAGCATTTTTCAATTTTGTTCCGTTTGATTCAATTTCAATTACATTTAGCATAAATATATTCAATTGAATTTTTTTTTCGTTCGCTTTAATTTTAATTACATGTAGCTGATATAATATTCAATTTAATTATTTATCGTTTGCTTTAATTTTTATTACAAGTAGCAAAACTTTGTATGCAAAACTTTGCATTGGACTTTTTAATTTCATTCTTTTTTTTTTTTAGTCTTTTTTTTTTAATATTTTAAAAACATAGTTTTGTCTTCTTCAATATTTTAGCATCTGCCTCAATTATAATATTAAAATGAGTAATTTAATTATTTAAAAAAAAGCGAACAACTTTGGGAACGAAAACTGTTCTTCTCAACGCATTGCAGAGAACAAGTTCTTTTCAATATTAAAGTATTCTAGTTTTATTTTTTTCTAATCTTTTTCGTTGTATAGATTTTTTTCAAACTTCAGATTAAAAAGAGCCACTAAATTTATGCATTTAAAAGCAGGCACATAACATGCTTTATGTTTATTAGCAGGGAATTTTTCATTGAATATTTTAAATAATAACCTAATTCTTTTTTTTTTTGTATTCTAAATGGCTTGATCCTTTTTAATGTGCTAAAATGGCATATATTACTACAAAAAAAAAAAAAAAAAAAAAAAAAACCTAGCGTGTTTTGGTTTAGTTTTTGAGTCTCGTTTTTAGTTTTCTGATCAATCTGTGAATATTATGTGCTAAAATTATATTTTAGTATGAAATATATTATTGAATGTATGACTCTATATAACTTTATTTTTGAAATGCTTATACAGAAAAAAAGGTACCTAGAAATTTTGATATTCTCATCAATTGAACAATGAGAGGTCGAAAAATGGTCATTGTAAGAATTTTTGTTCAAATTTGCGTATATTGTTTTAAGCTTTTATGTTGCACATAGCTCTGAAAATAAAGTTCTTTTTCCCTGTTTAGTGTTTTTCATGCATACCAACAGAAAACACCGAAATGTTTTTTCTTTATTTTTATATAAAGAAATCATACATATACAGACGCGTTTCCCTTTTAGGTTTACCGGAACCTTATAATATAAATAAATAATAATAATAAATAAAAAAAATATTCTCATTTCACCCCCAGAAAACGTTTTATTCCGCGACATCTTCAAATAAAACGTGGTTCACATTATCAAAACTTGCACTTTTACTTCTCAGGTAATGCGGCCGTGAAATACTAACGATTGCGTTTTATAATGATTCTGACGTAGGGTATAATATGTTAATTTTCTATGATTGTTCTAATTTCTTAACAGACTTTCTAATTGAACTTGTGGCAGCGGCAGCCTAATGGTCATGGTCCCAGACTCGTAGTCGGCGTTGCTTTCGTCAAAAAGTAGGTTCGAGCCCTGATGCCATAAAAGACGTACCGGGACTGATGCGCTTCAAATATGATCAAAGTCCCAAGTCCCTCGTTGGCTTGGTGGAAGTTTGGAGAGGGGGAGGTCAGCTAGAGTGCCATCCTCGTCACTTGACCGAGATTCAAAATTATGAAGTCCAGCACCAATAGCCCTTCTCAGTGTGACTTCAATAGCTCAGTGTGACTTCAATTTTCATCTATCGTCTTCACTATAGTCAACTTTTAGATAAATAAATATTGGAATTCATTGAGCACGCACGCACACACACGTAATGTGCGTGTCGAAAACACATTATTGCTTAGCCGAAGAAATTACGTTTTAGAAATCAATTTAAGTGCCACTATTGCAAAAAATATTTAAAAATAAACAACATGTTTTTTATATACTATTATTTTTCAATATATGAATACTGGCAAGCCAAATCTTTCTTTACTGTTTATTTGATAACCTTAACTATTAAAATTGTGGTTCAAAAACTTGATTCACTTAGCCAAATTAAAAAATAAAAATGTTTTAAATAATTTTAAAAAAAGAAACACAAGCTTCAAAATCACATCTTGGAATGAATTGCGGGTTTCATTTGAGAAATACTTTTATATACCACATAACATTAAAATTCACTATTAAAAATGAGTAATTACAGATAAAAGCGTGAAACAAATTAAAGGAATGCTTATTGCACATAAATTGTTGAATCGGACTACTTACATGAATTATTAGCATATATAGTCTGGTGTTATTCCTTTTAGATAAAAAATGAGCGAGCCAAAAGCTTAGTGCTCATTTGCATAGAATTTTTAAAGTAATTTATCGAGATGTTTTTTTTTAAAGTTACAATTTTAAGTAGTTTTAAATTTTCATGAGAAATAACGATAATTTGTGTGAAAATGTATTAATTTTTGAATACTCAAAATAAAAAGAAAAGTTAGAACAGAACAACCCCAAAATTTTTAAAATAAATTATCAGAGTGTATTGCATCATTTAAAATGAAACTTTGTCATATGTTTTGAAAGAAAATTAGTTTGGAAATATCTATTGTGTCATTGTTTTCGGATAGTTACGAAAAGAATTTAAATGAACACAAATGAAAAATTAAAGAACAAGAATAAATAAAAATTTGAAATAAAAAAAACAATGTATATTGTTTGATACATTACAGTTAAATTTTTTACATTGAACGATATTAAAAGCACTTGAATTTTATAGTGCGTAATATGCAAGTTGTACAAAATTTATTTTGTTAGATAAACTTCACTTTTTCTAGAAAATACTATAACCAAACATTATAAATTATAATTTATTTTATTCGATAGAAAAAATTAGTAAACATATTAAATATTTGAAGCAGATGAAGTGAATTGGTTATTTATAAGATGATTTGCAGACATTTTATAGTGAAAAAACGTTTAACACGAAAACGCTGAACATGAAAAATAGGCTCTCACGAAATAATACTGTGATTGCGACAGAACACTATGCAATTTCATTCATTTCCCCCCTTTAACACAAACAAATATCTCCTAAATACGAAAAAATTTCGCTTCTCGGACGGAAAATTGAATAAAATGATGGAAGAGATTGAAAATTTATTGTCAAATTCATACTGAAAAAGATTTTGTCAAAACACACACACACAAGAACGTTTTTACGCGTTTTCATATTAAATATAATTAATTTATGTATGTGTTTTCTTATACAAATAATGTATTGTTATATATTGTGTTGGATTATATATATATATATATATATAGTCCAACACACCAACTTTTGTATACATAAGTACATTATATAAACACAAAACATTCTAAAATTATTTAAACAAAAACAACCAAGAGAAAAAAACCAAATAGTTTTATACATAACTAAAAATCAGGTAAAAAAATACTTATGAAAACCAATCAAAAATTTATTTAAATAATTAAACTATCTAAAATTTAAAGCCTAAAAACATTAAATAATCATTTAAACTATTTAAGAATCAAACCAATTTAAAGCAAAGCAACGTAATAGAAAAGCAAAAATTTAGAAAAATAGAAATATTGTTGTTAATTCTGTTCCATACCTTTGGAATGGAATAATGTGAGTTTATATCGGCATTGTAGATCAAACCATCCTAACTATTTCGGTGAATTGTATTATAAAAAGATACCAATAAACCAAAAATCGAAAATTCAGAAATTCAACCACAGGAAAAAAAGAAAGGAAGTAAAATTTTTAAACGTAATCAAATACATTTAAAAATTACACACAAATAATCATCTGAAATAATTTAACACCAATAAAAAAATTTTAAACTAAAATAGATATATTAATCAAACTAATAATTATAACACAAAGGTAAGCAAATTCAAACATAATGAATTTTAAAATGCTTACCAACGACACGTCATCATAGTTATAAAATGTGGAACCTGTTAATCATGACAAAAACACGAGCAGAATGAAATTTTTGACATATTCCAAATATCTCTCTCTGTATACACACATATATATATATATATATAATAAAAATAAAAAACATTAAAGTTAAAAATAGATTATCTAAAATTTAAAGAACCCAAATAATTAAAATGTGAAGATCCACAGAGTAACGGGGTTGAGAAACACTTTAAATCTCAACTAGGTCCGAAGTCCTTCCATTGGCATGGTGTGGAAGTTTGGAGAGGGTGGGGTCATCTCAGGTGATATCTTCATCACTTGACCGAAATTCAAAATTATGAGATCCGTCTCCAGTAATCCTAGCGTTGCTTCTCAGTGCGACTTTAATATTCAATCATTATCATCCCCTTAGTCAACCTTTTTAGAGAGATGAGTAAATATTAATGATATTAAGATTGATTTTTAGAGTTGTAATTGGCACAGAAAGTGTTTCTCGATCTATTTTAAATACACTCGCTTAAAATTTGTCTATTACGTCTTCGTGAGAAATATTCATATTCGTTTGTGGTCTTATAATTTCTTAATGTATTGTAATATGTGATATTGGAATTTATTGAGTATGCAAGTACGGACACACACATGTGTGTGTATAATCAAAACTAAATGCTAGAGATATAATTAGTTGTGTCACTGAAAATACGGATTATGAATTATTTTCCCTCCCCGTTTTAAGTTCAGGGACCTCTGGTTAAAAGCTCCTGCTTTAAATTCGTATTTAGAATCTTAGTTATTTACTTCAAAAAAGTAAAAAAAGATTTATTTCCAGAGAGCTTGGTACTTAATGGTAATCCACCTCTAATACTCTAAGACAACATCGACATTTTGTTTCCTTTTTAGCAATTACGCTGCAATACTCGATTTGTTTTTCGACTGCCCTATAACAAAGTTACAACTTTGATGAGGAGTTGATTGGCGATATTCATTTTTCACCAAATACCAGCTGAATTACCAGATTCTGAGAATTAGTTAAATAAGAGGGATACAATTGGTTAAGTTATAAATGATCGCCATAGGTTGATGATTTTTTTTTCTAATATAGTATTTAGTTTCCTCTGTATAATGCATGCTTTTTGATATTTTGCTTCCATTTCCAATATTGTATCATAGCACGAATAGAATTAATTGTATTAGTTTAGGCAAAATAAAATATATTATATGATATTTTGAAGCTATTAATTGCAATGATTGTTAAAGAAAAGGACATTAAATATTTGTATTAATAATATTTGCCTTTATAAGTATATTTGTTTCGCTGTTTATTAGGTACATGCGTAGTTAAGTAAAATCATAGATGCAAAACAAAAATTTCAAATATATTTATCAAAATAATTTATTAAAAAAATTGAGCGCTTAAAAATATTTAGTGATTTTGATGACTTATTTTTCTTATTTTTTAGACTCAAAAAACCTAAGCGTATATCAAATAACAACATTATTTACACTTCGCTGTTTATGTCTCGGAGCTCATTCCCGCTCTTACCGCTCTGTCATATATTTTCCCTCTGGTTCCATTACTTTGGCAACCTTTCCTCGATAAAGAAGGAGATCTGCCACAATTTTCTCAAACCAACAGGTACATTAATATACATTTGATTCAAAATATACTGATAAAAGATTCCTTTTTGCAATTCAATATAACGAAATAAATATACAACTGAAATTTGTTTCCTGCAGTTGTACATAATCAACCTCGAGCTTCAAGATGAAAAATAATGTATCGTCAATTTACTAATAAAACACCGAAATAGTGAAATTTCTTTTGCTAAATTTATTACATCAGTTTTTTACCTCAGGAGTTATAATGATTGTTTCAGAAGTAAAATTACATTATAAATAAAATATTTGTAGCTGAAATGTGATCAGCTGATTATTGAATGCAATTTACACTTAAAAAACAAGCAAAAATCTGAAACAGATCTTCAAAATTACATATTTTTTAAAAAAAATACCTTAATTTTTTAAGATTATATCTCTGGTCACAATGCAAGTCTTACTTGAAAAACACAAATTCAAGGGGCTTATTTTGAAGATTTTTTTAATAGTAATCCGGAGTTAGTGTTTTTGTATTATTGTGAATTCTAAGATAAATAATACTTTTTTTTTACTGATATTATTCTGTAGAATATGCGATTTAAAACGCTATTTATAAATGTATTTAATAAACTATCAATAAATTAAAGATGTTAAATAACGAAAAATGATATCGTAATTATATTAATTATCATAACATTTTTTTGGAGTTCAAGCGTTTCTGTTAAGTTTGGTGGAAGATCCTAGTTATTGCCTATTTTTATGCGACTCAAGGTCGGGTTCACTTAACACAAACCATAAACTTCAAATTTTGGAACTGCGGTCAGATGACGAAGTACTAGAGATGGCATCTCTCATACAGTTTTCCACCATCCCAAGATACAAGGGTCGTTTCTTTTTTAATCTCCGATGGATCATAAGAAAGACAAGAGTACAGAAATTTTTTTACTAAAAGTTATGAATGTACATGGTTATTTTTCAACTTAATTTCTGTGAAGATTCAGGCATTTATCAAATCGGCTGTCGAGCTTTTCGCTCTCCTCTTCGAGGAACGTAGCCGCAGTGATGTAAGATGGACTTGTACTTCGTTCCAAAGCTCCATTCCTATTCTTTTATTTCAAACGGCTCTTAGCAGTCGTCATAAAGTTTGACAATAAACAGCTGAATTGATTGCAGTTTAATTAAGAAACAACAATCCATAATGAACATTGTCGTTTTATTTTTACTGTTTTAAAATTAAAATATTGCAGAAACTTGGTTACTATCAAACCTATATTTGATTGAGTTATTTAATTTTTAAAATAGAAAATAAAAATGAAAAGAAAAATTGGTTTATATCAACGGAATCGGAGAAGTAGTTTTATAAACTACAATGCATATGCTTAAAATGTTATAACATGCTCACCTACTTGTATATAACAATTCTTTCTAAAATAATACGCATCTTTATGTGAAATTATCTGCAGTATGCGTCTAATTTTTTTCATTTAAAATTCAGATCATGAAATCTAAAGAATACCCAAAATTGAGAAAATGCTGCATAAATTTTGCCTAAAATAATTTATGTTATAAATTTATCATTATAAATATACCCTCTTGGTTATTTTCAGCAACACGAAATTACGTCAGTTTGAATTACGTACATAATTCTAGTTATTTTATTCTTATTTCAAACGGGATTTCCTCAACATCAAGAAATAAATTGCTACCTTTTTTTCAAAATGCATTTCACTGTATTTCTTATTTTGTGGGATTCAATTCACTAATCTTCACCTGATACCGATCTCCATGAAGAAACATTTCAAAGAGCAGACGTATTTTTCAAAATTCATTTCCAGTTCATATACTTCACTTTTTTATTAAATTATAAAAGGAATAAAAAACTAAATTTCAATTGTCTGTGATTTAAATTTAATTTTTACGCATTCAGTCACAAAAAAAACATGTTTTTTTCACTTACTTATTATGAGTTCTCGAGTTTACTTTGCTTTTTAGATAAGTTGTTCTTTAATAATGACTCATATTAAGATCCTAGCACTTGCAAACCTTTTGATTTCGAAATATTCTTATCTGCATGTATATAAAGTTCGTTCCTTTCGTTAAGAAAGTATATTTGAATCAATTCATAACGATTTCGTTCGCATCAACTTACAATATCTCTTTTGAGAAAGTAATCTACCTGCTTTCATCATGAAATCTATCACTGCTGCTTTATTAGTCGTTTCTTTGATTGTTGTTCTACAGTATGCTTCTGGAAAACCCGAAGGTGAAGAAAAACATCACCATCACGACCATCACGATCACCATCACCACGATCATCACGATCACCACCATCATGATCATCACGATCACCATCATCATGACCATCATGATCACCATCACCATGATCACCACCATGGGCATCATCATTAAAGGTATACTGCTGTGCAAAACAGAGCCCCAGAGCTCATGTAAAATTCCTGTCCAGAATCAAGTGAACAATGATACAAATAATTATGTGCTTTTTTAAAATTAATTCTTAAATTAGAAAAATTCTTATTTACGATAGAAATAATCTAGTAATTTCTGCTTTAAAATGTTTTTAAAGTACGCTTTGCAGGGAGAGGAATTGTTTTGTATCTTTTGTGATAACATATGTGGAATGGTTTCCAAAAATTGAATGTGCTCATGAATATCTGCTGGTATTTAGATCTTGAAATCTGATTTATTGAAGGATGTTACAATTAAAATTACTCCACATATTTTTTTCATTGAGTTTGTTAACTCTTGCCTGTTTAACAAAAAAATATGTTAAGCTATAATATTGATTTTCTTTTAACTTCCTGTTTTATTTTGCATTAACAAAAGTAGTTTTTTTATTGCATTTCTTGTAATCTCATTTTAGTAAGAGAATTTGTAATTGAATTTTTGAAATAAAAAAAGAAGCTGTTTTTTTTAAAAAAAAGTGTTTTAATACGTTTCCAAATTTATTTATTAATAATACTGTGTATTTGTGTTGATCATGAAACAATTCATTTTAAAATTTGAAAATAATCAGTATTTTCATTTTTTTAGTAAAATTCTAAAAATTTTTAAAATGAAAGTGCAAATTCTTTTGTGAATGACGAATATAACTACGATTTATAATTATTGAAAATACTTAAAATAATACAGAACACATAATATAAATATTTTTTCTTTTTGAAATGAGTAAATTTTTTTATTCAATTTAATATGCATGACAAAAAATAAATTTTGAATATAAAATTTGAAAAAATCTTGTATTTAAAACAAATAATAATCGTCTGCTGACTTACGAATCATTATTCTTAAAGTATTTTTATTTCCTTCAAACATAATTTTTATCTTTATCATCGTCTGCTTACTGGAACGAATCACTTTTCATAAAATATCTTTATTTTTCTGTAAAATATTTTTACATTTTTATTCTCAAGACGTTTCATGTCTTCATTTTTTGAAAACTTTTAATAATTCTAAAGCTGAATGAGTCCTTGTCATAATTTAAAAAAATATTTTTTTAAAATTGTTTAGTTAACTAATTATTACTTATTAAAATCTATTCACCTCACATATTAGATTTATTAGCCCAGATAATTCAACAAAACTTGCTGAGGATGTAACTTTTTAGCACCCAAGTATCAAATTTTGCTACATTTTCATCAAAATCTTTCCCTCCTATACGAGACCGAAAGACAATAGATGCGCAAAACTGCGAAATGTTACACTTTTACGAAATTATGAAGTACTTTAAAAGTTAATCTGCCATGAAATAGAAATTAAGAGCCAATAAATCAATTTTAATTTTCTCTCGCTACCTAAAACTCTGGGGAAAACTTATCTCGATTCAAATATCGACCAAGGTACATGAAGACAAATGGGAGTTTTAAAAATTGTCTTGAATAGGCCGTTAAGCTTATTACCAAAATTTTTCTTGTAAGGTTAAACACTAAACATTAATGTTAAATTTTTTTTTCTAGCTAGAAGATCTGACTAAAAAATTATGGAAAAAAATTCAAGCTAACCAGAATAATAAATGAAGAAAACCGTTCTTTGAGTTTCATTGTTATTGAACTATAACAAAAAGTTTTAATGTATAGCGCACTAATTTAAAACAAACGACTAAAATAAGAACATTATTACGTTACATATACAGAATGTTTTGAAATAAAGGACTATTAATAAAATACTAATGCTATAAATCACCGATTGTCTATATAAGCTGTCGTATACTATCACGAGAAACGATTAATTGTGATATGAAATAAATTGAATTTATGAAAGATCGGATCATGAATTGAGGATTTGTTTCTGTTTCGTCAATAACAGTTTCTCAAGATATTAAGTAATAAAAAAAACTAAACTATAGTTCATTTAATGAAAACTACTCAGTAACAATATCCCTCAGCTTGTTTTCATGGGTAAAATCTAAAAAGAATATTTATACCGTTTCATTTTTCTCTATAAATTAAAAGAATTTGACTGTTTTACTCCATTTAAGAGGATTTATTGTAACTTTTTCAACAACGCGACCTTATGTTCGGCGACTTTTACCAAATCCACACGTGGAGGGAATTTTGATTTGTCTTTGTAAGATGTCAAAATAAAAGGTGAAAGTTTGAGGAAATAATTATATTGCTTTCATTTAAGTATAAGAGGGTGACTTAAAAAGTACCTGGGTTAGGCATGTGAAATGGAAATGGGGTAATTCATTATGATATTATCTCGATCGTTTTCCCTTTCCCAAAGAAATCCATGAGTATGACACCTTTCGAATCCCAAATACTTGTCACAATAACTTTTTCAGCTATTGAGACAGTCTTCGTATTCTTTGGATAAGATTCACAGTAAGCAACCCATTGATCGGATGATTACTTTCTTTCCAGGTGTATAATGAAGAATCCAAGTCTCAAAGAAGGTGACAACTCGACGCAAAATAATAACTAATCACAGCACCAATCAAATTTTGACATTGAAGCGAATGGCTGCTGAATCAAAATTAAGCAATAAATCAGGGTCGAATTTATTTTAGCTCCTTTTAATAGATGAAAGGATAGTATGCTAAGACCCACTTGCCTTATCAAAAACAGGTGTTTTTTGAACCATCCTCGTGAACATAAAGGACATAACATTAACAAAAATATAACATAGTACAATAAAAAGATTTCATAAAAATTCAGTTTGAGAAGATGTATGTAAAAACAGAATAGTATATAAATTCTGTAAATTTAACATATGAGTATTTCTTTTGATATTATTTTTTTACAAATTGACAAGGATTAGGATTTTTACCTCATTATTCTTTGGTATATGGAAGCGTTATGCAATATATTAACCAGAAAATATATTATTATTATTAAATAAATGTGACTCAGAAGGAGGTTCTTGAATTAAATACAAGTTCCATGTCTTTTATCACACGTATTTTCCTACTTTGGTTCGGATATGGTTCTCTACTACTATTAGCATTGGAACTCGAAGTTGAATTTACACACACACACACACACACATGTATATATATATATAGATATAAATTCAAGAATAAGAATTTGTAAGCTGTAGAATTATGATTCCAGAGCAATCGCATTACATATAAATTTAGTCAGATATTACCCAACTATTGACTATCAAAATACTTATTAAAATTATGACCTTATTACCTTTCAATAATTGACTTAATTATGTTTGACAATTCATCAGGGGGAACTATTTGAAGCAATCGAAATTAACCACAATCTTAAAAAAAGTTCAATTTTTTCAAAACAGTTGTCATTTTTTAGAAGCGTACGGCTTTTTGTGTGTGTGGAACGGTATAGCCTGTTTGGTAGTGATATTGACTTAAACGAAAGTCGGTATATGAAATAATGTAAACTGTTATATGTGTTAAATAAGTTTCGACTTGAAAAACTGTAACGTAGAGTAGTAGATAGAATGGTTAGGTATCAACTGAAACAGAACTACCTCGTTATTTGACCTCAAAAGTCTATCGACAATAACTTGTTACGAAATCGTAATGTAATATTTATTGAAACATCCAATAAAATTCTTCTCTTGCATGTTTGCGATGTGTTTTGTACTATTACGTCCTCAGTCTCATCAGTAGTTGGAATTCTTAAATTTCACTGTGTTCTTTGATTTCGCGTTTATATTTTAACATATAAACTGCTTTTATTAGGTACCAATAGGGTATTGTTTTGGTCGGTAATAAAACGTAGGTGACCTCTTTTCAAAATTTTATCGTTAAAGTGTTTGCGTATATATTTGCTACCTGCTATTAAAAGTAATAAACTTAATTTTTAAAAATGTATCATAAATAATTTCTCGTAAATTTTTTTTTATTGAATTGAAATAAAACATATATGAAATTTTTTTATCGTTTGATTAATTTTAATATTTGAAAGGAATATTGTTATCCACTCCAAAATTTTATCGTTTGCTATAGTCCTGATATTTAATTGAATAATTTAATAATTAAAAAAAATTAGCACTTTTTGTGGTTAAAAAAAATCAGTTCTTTTCAAAACGCTGCATAGATCATTCATTTTTTAATTTAAAATAACCAATCTAAAATAATTGAACATAATTAATTTGGTTTTTTTTCTTGTTGTGATAAGCTGTCGAATTACTTGTATTTGATAGTTGGGTTTGAATAAGCATCTTCCGTGAGTTCTGAGGCCCTGGCTTTGCTGCTTGGGTTCTGAGCCCTTGAGATTCAATAACTAATCAGTCAAGGTGCAGCCAATTCAAGAAAAGTTAACTGGATTTTATTTTTATTTTTAGAATGATATTACTATCATTGATCTACTATGAATGGGGAACCCTCACGCGTACTTAACAAAATATTATCATAAATATACACTTATCTAACTGGATCCGAATAAGCATCGATTTCGAATTTACTATCAGCTATCGTATAATTTCTCCGTTAAACTCTTCCATCAATCTCCCATCTATCTAACTGCTATAATCTTATTAACTATACTTCAGTTTGTACAGCAATTTTTATTTGCATATTTAATAGTGAAATTGTTAGAATCAGATAACGTAACAGAGATTCCCAAAGGTTAGTCAGGGCAGGCCCCAGGCAGTAGGCAAAGTGTGTAACTGCCTACAGTGACAAAAATGCCTGAACCGTGGAAAGGGTGTGTGTGCAAAAAATAGCAAACACAACCCACAGGAATATATTTCGATTACTTGAATCCAGAAATTAAATGAGAAGTAAAATAAAATACAATAGAAAATTGCAGGCTTCTGAGTCTTCCTATATTTATATTTCATTGAAGACCGGATTTAATATGCTCATTTAAATGTAACTGGAACTGACAGGTTTCTGGGTGTTTCTAAACGTAAATTGTGAGATGTACCATTCAACAAGCTATTCCACCCTTATATTAAATTTATTGTTATATAAATGTTATTGAATGAATTAAATTATATGACATTTTTCTGGTTCTTTTATAATTCTATTTATTTAAAAAAAAATAATTTTTCTTAAAGCTTGGGAGATGGCATATTTTGAGTTTGTCTATGGTGGCAAAAACGCTAGGGCTTATTCTCGGCTAGTTGAAGAGAAATAGGCTTTCTAACCACTATAGAGCTACATAAGGGCTATTTGTTACATGCATCGTTATTCTAAAAGACAATTAAGAGACGAGGACGATATTTCATGGTGATATACTGCCCTTTTCTAATTTCCACTGACGCGCTATCGTGAAGAATTTATTTATTATTTCATAATGTACGTCTTTCATAGAAGAAGAATAGAAACCAATTATCGGTCACAAAATTAGCGACAGTGATTACTGGCCACGGTGGTCTACGAATAATTTACAAACATATCTTTATTTTTCTGACCATATCAGTAATCGTATCATTTATCGACTTATTAATGTCTGAAGATATTCTTTAATAGTTAATCTAGATTAACCCTCAAAGCTTATATCCCAAAAGAACCGCTATAAGTATTTAATACGTCGGAAATTAAATATGACTCATAGCTTTATCTGTTACATCGACCGTAACGACAATGAGGTCGCATCATTTTTCATATTATTGCTTAGATATACCGTTAAATTAAAGTGAATATATAGGGCGACCGTTCAATATGATACTCGCATATGGGAAATAATAATGGTTATTGTTCTATAACTATAGAGGAATGTAAATAGTAGGTAAAAGTTCTGGAAATTAATTGTAAAATCATTTACAACATTCTTAACATGTAATATTTCATTTCTAGACAAGAATGGGAAGAAGTAAATGAATTGTTAACTCGATATCCTGTATAATACATGGATAAAAGTAACCATTATATGTATAAAGAATGTTTAATAAACATTCATTATCATTCTGTTCAATAAAAATTAAAACTTTACAAAGTATTCGTTGATTCAGATATTTTTAATATTTTCCTTCTTTTCTGTTAATAAATATTACTGCGAAAGAAATTAAATAAAACAGCATCTTACAAATAATTTCATTTATAACCACCTATTAGTCATAGTGTGCAGAAAAACCATGTAACTGTAAAACCATGTTATGTGTTAATTTTTCATTTTGTTACAAGAGTCTGATTTCAGTTGCATTATTCCATCATTGTAAGTTGCAACATTTTGATTGCATTTTAATTGGTTTTCGACAGCAGAAAAATAACACGATACCGTTGAAACGTCTGACTTATAAAATTTGTCATATGAAGTAGTTTTATAAATAAATGTATGAAATTCGAAACATTGCGCGAATTTGAGAACTTGAATACGACCTTTTTTAATAAGTTCCTCGAATTATTTCTGTTGGAAAAATATAATTATAAGTCCGTAAAATCGCTATAAAACATTAAAATCTTAATAAAGGTGTGGTGAGAATTGAACGAATAGCCTATAAAGAACGTGAATAATATCACGTCGCAAAGATAGTTCTTAGATAATAAGATTTAATCACCTTATTTGGCACGATAGTCCAGGGTGGGGACAAAGTCTTATTGAGATAATTTTTTAAGTATGATCTTATAGCCGAAATCTTCTTAAAAGGGAACTTTTTACCACTTATTCCATTTCAGCACAACTTGATTCTGTTTCCTTTGGATAAGTTTAGTTTGTGCACAGACATTTCATTAGCAATCTGATATTTTATTCTTTTAAAAGGTGTGTTAAAAAATAATTTAACGCGATTCTTGATTTCAAACTTAACAGTATTACTATATTTGCCCAAATATGCGTTTTTACTCTCTCTCTCTCTCTCTCAATACTATGTTTTCTTTTAGAAAAAAATTGGATTTTTTTTTTCAGTTTCTTTTTTCAGCATCAGTTGTTCGATATCTACCATTGTTTTATTCTTTTCTCCATTCGAATGTCCATCTCAATTATTGAGCATACTTTTTAAAACGTTACGCATTCTCTCTGCCTTTATTTTAAGCAATATTAAGGTAAGTTTTCTTCTTGATTTCCTTCCATTCACAAATTGACAATTCACCAATTTCAACACAAAATCAAAAATTCCCCAAATCATTTGGTATTGAGCTATTTTTGTTTCGTGTGAAAAAAAATGATGAAGTTAACACATGGATCAATAAGTCCCGAGACTAACATTGAAAACAACATTTTTTTTTTGCAAATTTTTTTTTTTATTCATCAACATAATCACCTTTTAGGGTGATACAATCGTTCCAACGCTATTCCGATTTTTCAATACCATGTTAATAAAAAAAATTATCTTTCGCTTCAAAATAAGCTTCAGTTTCAGCGATGACCTCCTCATTTGAGCCAAATCTTTTTCCCTGGAGCATTTTTTTAAGATCAGCAAAGAGCCAGTAGTCACTGGGGGCTAAATCTGGCGAGTATGGGGGGTGGGGAAGCAGATCAAAGCCCAATTCGTTCAATTTTGCCATTGTTTTCATCGACTTGTGGCAGGGTGCATTGTCTTGGTGAAAAAGGATTTTTTTTCTCTGCATGTGCGGTCGTTTTTTTGCGATTTCCTCCTTCAAACGCACCAGCAAGTCAATATAATAATCACTGTTGATCGATTTACCTTTTTCGAGGTAGTCAATGAAAATCACGCCATGCGTATCCCAAAAAACTGACGCCATGACTTTGCCAGCTGACTGCTGCGTTTTCGGACGCTTCGGACGGCTTTCGCCAGCTGTGCGCCACTCAGATGACTGCCGCTTCGACTCTGGAGTGTAGTGATGTATCCATGTTTCGCCCATGGTCACGTAACGACGCAAGAAATCTTTTTTGTTGCGAGTAAATAGCGATAAACAGCTTTCTGAATCATCGACTCGTTGCTGTTTTTGTTCCATCGAAAGCAATCGCGGCACCCACTTGGAAAAAACCTTTTTCATGCTCAATTTTTCATGAAGGATAGTAAATACACTTCCATATGATATCTTTGTCATCTCAGCAATCTCACGGAGCTTCACTTTACGATCTTTCATTATAATTTTTGTCACTTCACTCACATTTTCCGGTGTAACGGCTTCCACAGGTCTACCCGAGCGTTCCGCGTCATTTGTGTCGGTACGACCACGTTTAAACTCGGCAAACCACCGACAAATCGTTGCTTTTGATGGACAAGAGTCCGGGTAACATTTTTCAATCCATTGTTTCGCTTGCACGGTGTTTTTACCCATTAAAAAACAATGTTTTATCAGAACACGAAACTCGGTTTTTTCCATTTTTTAAACAAACTACAAAACGACTTTACTCCAACCTCGATAACTCAGCTATTTCTGGTCCGATTGACTTAAAATTTTGACACGTTTCAAGCAAAGGTTCGTACTCTAGAAAGACCTGGTTACTGGTTTACTACGAGCGCCATCTCTGGGTTAGTCTTGGAACTTATTGATCCATGTGTTACATAGTCTTTTGTCGCACACTCAGTATTATTTCGTGTTAACTGATTTTTTATGTTAAGCGCGCACGCACACACACTTAGATTATCCAATCAGTATGAGTACTGATTTGTTCCAGTCAGTGGAAATGAGTACAAGGGAGTCTCTATGGGTGGAATTAATAACAGGGAATGTGATGTAAGCTAAGACATATGTGTTAGTTGTCTCCTAGTCGTTGTAATGTTTAGATCTCGCTTAAAGTGAAAATGTATTTAGTGAGAGTGAAAATACCACTGAGAGTGAAAATGCCACGAACCATCGAACAGCGTTAAGTGATCAAATGTTGCGTTTTCTGTAACTGTTACAATGAATTTTGATACGATTCGTCAGATTAACAGGATAAAGTCATACCTAGAACGCGTGTTTTTAAGTGGCACAAATACAAGTAATATAAAAAAGAATTTTTTGAAGTCAATTCCTACTTAGGTCAACAAAGAAAATTTTTTATTTTTGTTATTTTTTATTAGATAATTGTAATTAATATAAATATGACAGAATCACAATATAAAGTGGCAAAAGAAAATTTTTTTCAGCGATCTACACGCTTCGTCACTGACGTTATTTATTCCTAAATTTAAATCCTGCTAAATATCTTATATAAGAGAAATTTTTTTCTCTCCCATATAAAACTAAAACGAATTATTTAAAAATAAAATAAAAAAAAATTATACTTCGACGAGATTCAATCCGAAGGCACGAAGATTCTACGCCGACGCTCTGCCAACTTTGCCTTTGCAAGACAAATGACATAGTAGAAGCAATGGCTTCTTTCTTAATTCATCCAGTAAATTAAATGGTTGCAATTCAGTTTAGCCCAAACACCCTTGCCGACATGGTTTATTTGGCGGTATTTTGCCAAATGTGGCTACACTGGTCCGCTTCGAGGACATAACGTTCAGCCAAAAAAAAAAAAAAAAAAAAAAAAAAAATCGCCAACTTTTTCAATTTTTGAAATCACGCCAAGTGGTTCGGCTGAATTACATTTTCACCAATTAAATTTAATCAAATGAATTAATATTTTAAAAAAACTGTATTAACATCAAGTGCCATCCACTACAAGTTTAAAAATGTATTTGTACTTGAGAGGATGAATAAAAAATATTTTATTAACGATTGAAAATTTGAACAAGATATATATGGAGAGAGTGTGAGCCAATAGTAGGAATTTAAAAAAGTGCTTTTGTCTTCTTCGATGTGAAAGATGTAATCTGAAATGCTTTTGGATTTTTTTCCTTATTTGAATCAAACTGCATAAAATTCACAATTCACTGTTTGTAGGACAAACAGTGAATTGTGAATTTTATGCAGAAGTATTCGAACTCTTAAGGATCAGGGTCCGCCGCGTTTGAAGGAAATCGCTGATACCTAAATGTTTCATCTTTACAATGTTCTCAGTTTACAAGTCGATAATAGTACTGAACAATTGCAATGTCGTAATGCTGCCTTAAACAGTCTACGTTTCAGATCTAGCACAAATAAAGCCTGAAAGCGCAACATTTCGGAATATAAGTTGCGATTCATGTGATTCAAGTTGCTTCGAAGGGGTGATTGAACTGCCTTATGGCAGTCGACTACCAGGGTATGTTAGAATGCTCGAAAAAGAGTTAGTATCAGTGTTTGGTACAGGAGAGTCATATTCTGGAGACTATTAACTCTCTGTAAATATATCTGCAATAAATTTCTTTTTACTACTTCAGTCTCGATATTTATTGGAGAAGTCTTGTATATATATCTTAATGCTTGTGACTTTTTTCCAGAAAAAGATTTTTTCAAAAGTTTACTGTGCGTGACTTTCGGTTAATATTTACAACTAATGTTTCCGTTCAAACTGATCGCGTGTTATTTCTGCAGAAGAAATCTGTTTCTTCTTGCAGAGAAACTGTTAGAACACCATTACGATTTCGAATGAATGTTAAAATCCATTTTTGTATCTCGAACCGATTTCATTTTCATAATTAATTTCCGATCCAAGATTAAATGAAGTTTTGTACTTTTTTGAAAACATGAAATAATTTGCTTAAAAAAAATGATGGAGAAGTATTTTTGTCAAGGCACAACTATATTTGTTTTCTTCATATTGTTGTCTAAGATTTAATTCCTTTAAAAGTGTTTAGGGCCAATTAATGTTACCTTTAACTAGTGTCAAACTGTCTTTAATGTTAGGCACACATTTAATTATACATTAGTAGGAATAATAATTAATGCTTTGCGTGGAATATGAAATAAAAGGATAAAATAATTTGTGAAAAATGAGGCATATATTTCCTTTAATAATTTTCATATTGGAAAACTGTGCTAGATAAACTCATTTTTAGCGATGCGAAATAAAAAAAATAGTGATTTTTTACGATTCTTATAAATAGGGATTCAAATTTTCTGGGGAACTGTTTTTCACTAAGAGTCATAATAAAATAAGTACTTAGAACAAGATTTTATTCATTAACAAAAAAAAAAAAAAAAAAAAAAACTTTTTATATTACCCTAGAAACCAACTTTTAACAATTAAGGCTTATATTAAAAGTTTCCAATGTTTTTGGAGATCAGCCAATAGTCCACTTTACTTATCAATTTTTCGATAATTAAAAATACAAGGCTCGTCACCATTAAACCCTGTGTAATTTTAGAACCGCTTTAATTCAAACATAGTTAAGCCTTTTTGTTTTTCCTTCTCATTTAGTCATACTTACACATGGGCTCCCTTTTCTTCCCCATTTTAGGAAATGGGAATAGGGTATCCGGAATAAGAATATTTGCACTATAGGCTTCATGACATTCCATTCCATATTGTCAATCAGTCATTTTCCTTTTTCTAAGAAATCCATGATGCCTATCGCATCCCAAAATATCTTCACTATAACTTTTCCGGCTGATGAGACTGTCTTCACTTTCTTTGAAAGAATTCATCTTTTTGATTGTTGTTTGGTTTTTGGTAAAAAAGGATGAATCAAAGCTTTATCGAAGATAGCAACTTGAAGTGACAGCAATCGAATTTTAATTTGAAAGCAAATGACTTTCAAATCAGAATTAACTTATGAGTCAGTATCAAATTTGTTGTGGTATCGTTTAATAAATGGTAACTCTTATTTGTCTTATTAACGCCCTATGTCTTCAAAATTAGGCTCTTTTGAACCATCCTCGTATGTAATGTACTTAAATATATAAATTTCAGTTACGATAAAACGTTAGTTGCATTAAAATAGTTAACATAACACGTTACTGATAATGTTCCTTTTTTTAGATTATGAATAAAATAATGAAAAAAGTCACTATGTAGGATAATAATGTAGACAGTAAATTAAAATATGTAAGAAATGTAAGTAAAACTTCATCTTGTAGCAGTGAATTTTTTTTCCTTATTTGAATCAAACTGCTATGTAATATTCTGCATGATAAACAAAATAAATATAATTTTAACGTTTTTAATCAAGTCAAATTACGATTTCATCGTTTCTAGAACTGTGCTTAATAGTGTTGAATAACACCATCTCCATGGTGCTGAATAAAGGTGCTGACATAAGGATCCGATTTTACTTCATCCTGATCACATAAAAGTCTAGATTCGCTTAGAAAATACGTCATAATCGCAGTGGTAAGAACTTCCTTAGTCACTGCTACTATTGTCAGCTAAGCATCCGTTTTTGATTCACGCAAAAATTTAGGAATGAACTTCATAAATAAAACCTGAATGCTTAGTTATGAATTTTTTATAATACGCTAATAAAAGTATAATAATTTTCTTCGTAGCTTACCTAAACGAAACTTTCATGATCTGTAACATATAAACAAAAGCGTACATTTCGCAACGAATCGAAGCACATGTAGGGGGAAAAAAAGAAGAGAGAGAGAGAGAGAAAATTTGTTTAAAGGATCAGTATTGTTATCTTGGGGTGTTAGTTCGTTATTATTTGGCTCTTGTATGCTATACCTCGATTAAATATATTAAACAAAAGCTACAAAACTCTTGACTGTGGACACACGAGACTAAACATGCGAAATTATTTAATATTAATGCAGAATATCCAAAATTGCTCTCTAAAGAACTCAAATTTAACTCACAGTCTTAATTTATGATTTAAATAAGGAACCTATCTCTTACTAGTCTACTCGCTATAGATTTCACAATACTCTTCGACAGTGACCACGTAGGTTAAAGCTGATAGTAAAACTCATTTCAATCCACAAAATTAACAGGATAATTTCAAGTTCAGTAACAATTCTCTGGTTGCCAATCCTTATCTTCTATCTCCGTTTATTTTCCATTAATTGCATACCATTTATTTATCATAAAATTCAAATTACCTCGTCTCATTTCTATTTTCCTCTTAATTATCTAATCGCGTTTTATTTGGGTTGGGAAGAAATTGTAATTTTATGCAATTCAACTCGATAAAAGTTCCAGAAGCTAGTGAAAACAAAATCACGAATAGCCCAACGTCCCAATCTATAAATCAAAAAGTAAGTCACATTAAATTGTGCGTGATAATAAGAAATGTGAGCTTTGAAAATATGATGCCCATACCACACACGAGCAGATCACGCGAAGGACAAAATGCACTACCCGTACAGGTACGGACAAAACTTTTATATGGGTAATTAAACCAATTAGTCACAAATCTCTTGAAATTGTTCCAAGGATTCCAGGGACCTGTTCGTGTTCTTTTAAGAACAACTAATCTACACTTTTTTTTATCTGGAAAGTATCGAATAAAATTATTTAATAAGCGAATCAATATGATTTTAATTAGCTTGATGATGAGCAATAATTCTGTTTGTCCCAACGGTAACTATGTGACATTTCCTTCATGTTTTGTTTAAAAAACTTATTGGACAAGCATTTATATTTCCATTTTTTAGTGCATTTATAACCCTTTGTTCATTATTATTTTGTCTTATTAGAATTGTTTTGTTAATTTTGTTGTATTAAGATGCAAATACTGCAGAGTATATGAAAGGTATAGCTTGAAGTAATAAAATTCAAGAATTTTTTTTTCCATAGCTCATGAGCCTCGATGCCGTGAAAGACCCACAGTGTAGCCGAGGCTGATGTACGTTAAATCTGTCGAGGCTCAAAATCCTCTAGTTGGCGTAGGGTGGAAGTTAGGAGAGGAATGAGTCAGCTTAGGTGCTATGCTCGTTACTTGACCGAGGTTCAAAACTACGAGGTACGTCACCAAAAGCCTTCATGTTGCTTCTAGTTCGACGTTAATAAAATCAAACTAAGCCAATAACTATATATATATGAGGTTATATAAAAAGTTTCAAACAATAATCACTATCATCACTATTATTCTGTTTATTGTTTGTAAAATTTCCAAGGAAAGGTAAAATCTGTCAGCATTCTTCTCTTATATTTTTCATGCATATTCCATTAAAAAATCCAGCTTCCTCCGAATTTCACATTCAGGTCTCATATTTTTTTTATTTGAAAACTCATCAGTTTCGAAAGGCTCCTTTGTATAGGAATTTATCTTTTATTTTTCTTTCGTGTTCTTTTTTTATGTCAGAGTTTGGTATCTATTCAAAAAGAGAGGAAATTTCAAATGCGAACGAACGTATACAATTACTCTCATTTATTTGTCATTCTGCTTTGTTTAACTTTTGTATCAGATGTCTGAAAGAAAAATGACAAACAAAAGCAATGATTTTTTTTTTTTAAATTTTAAGTGTTACTGGTTCTTACTGAAAAAAAAAAAAAACTATCGTATGTCAGATCTCAAATTAACATCTTTTTTCATTCAAGTATCTGTTATTCAATTTCAGTTAAAATGCACCATATGATGTTGACAGAAATATTTTGCAATGTCATAATCTTAAAGATAGTATTTCAAGTAATTTTTAAATGCATAATGTTAACTTTTCTTTTTTTTAAAGAAAAGTAGCAAATGAAAGAGGCTGTCTGTTAAGTATTTTGACTCGTAACCAATGCAAATATGCGCATAAGTTAAGTATCGAAAATTCAAATAAAGATCATCCCTTGGCATAAAGGGGTCTGATGCTTGTCAAATACAGCCATCCCTCATTTTGTAAGGTTTTTAATTAAGAAAAAAAGAAAATTTTAATAGAAAAATATGCTTTGGGTTTAATTTTGACTGTTTTGGGTTATACTATTTATAAATTAATACAACATTATACTAATGTACGAGGGTCATTGAATATTTAAACAGACAAACATTTTAGACATTGAAACTCTTATTTCAGGGAATTAAAACTTTCATAACTGTTAATTAGTAATTTTGTGAAGAGTGTTATTCAGCTTTTCGATTTAAATATAAGCAAACATTTCTGAAGTCTTAGTTACGTTGGTGTGTCCGCTCGAAGAAAATGCTTTTTAAAAACAGCGTTTTGTGATCTTATTTTTACCTCCGGAAAGTGTAAAACCGTCAGAAACATTCAATCGGATGAACAAAGAATTCGGAAGTAGTTGCATGAACATTCCGAGTTTTTACGCATGGTTGCAAAATTTTAAAAGTTGTCGCAAAAACGTCGCCGACGAGCAAAGTGCCTATGGTCCGATTTTCAGTGATTTTTCTTTTTTGATGAGGGACCGCATTATTAACAGCCGAAACGACTTAAAGATGATTGAGAAGAAAGTCAGGTACGCTTTGAAGGACAAATATCCGAGATGACAGATGAAAGGCGTTCTTTTTTGGCAAAACAACGCTCGACCTCATATAGAACAATGGACGATGAAAACTTTTTGAAAAGAGATTTAGGAGTTTCTGTCTTAGCCTCCTAACAACCCTTATCTTGCCCCTTCCGATTTTTATCTGTTTGGTTCGAAGAAAGAAGCTTTGCGTGGCATTCGAATGATAACGAACGAAGTTCAAAGATAACAAAGTGGCAAAAAAAAAAAAAAAAAAAAAGTACAAAACTGGCTTCGAGAATGAATTGCAAAAGTATGAGGATCGAAATGTTTTTAAAATTAAGAAGCCAATACACTTTTCTTGTGTAATGTTCATCTCTTTTTACAAGGTTTAAGTTTGTATGTTTTTTCGACGAGAGCATTTACCTTGTAAACCAATCGAATTAGAGTGCATGGTGTAATCTCAAAATACTCATATTGGAATAGCGATGAGGAGGGAAGGGAAGCGCCGTTTGAAGTGTCTTCCTCATTAGGGCTTTGTTCAAAATGAAAGACCTATTGGTTATTGTAAAAGGAAGTTCATACTGAACAGAAAATACAAATGGAAGTTTTCAAAAATAATAATAAATAAAAAAGAAAAAGCTAATGAAACAAAGGGGGGGGGAGGTAGTCAGGTTGTTTGAGTAAAGGACTTGTGATGGAAGAGTAGCAAGTAAGATTTATCTTTCTATCCTTCGGATTTATTGTTCTATACTCTTTAATTCAAAGTGAGCAAAGCACTTTATTCTTCATAAGATAGAGACTAATAGACGTTCAATACGTCATAATCTCAAATTTATTTTATTGCTATTGTATGGATGTGGAATGAGAGGAACTGGCTGAGGTCATGAAAGACCCGTTAGTCGGACCGAACAAAGTTTGAATGAGTGTTTATTAGCGTCTCACTTGAAGCAGCATGAAGGCTACTGCTGACGGACCTGGTAATTTTATGCCATGGTCTAGCACGAGGACAATATCTGAGCTGGTACTCTCACTCCAAACTTCCACATCATGCTCATGAGAGTACTTATTAGGTAAGAGTCAAGGTGTCGGATGCGTTATTAATAAATATATCAGTAAATAAATAAAAGATAATTAATAGTGGATCAAACATAAATGGCAACACGTTGTTAATTGTTTCTCGGTAATGTGACATATGTATTTCAGATTTGAGTAAACGAGAAAGTTGTCAATTTAATCCTTTTTGATATTTTTTGCATTGTTAAAACATACCCTACAGTATATAAAGTACTATATGTTGCATAAAATTTACTTTTTTATTTAAAATTTTTATACATTAAAGAATCTGAAAAGTAAGAAAAAATGGAAAATCAGTTTAATCTTAATATTTAGAATAATTATCTGAAAATATAGCCTTTTCAGTCAAATGCTAGAGAAAATTAAATTTTGGCTGAGAAATTTTGTAAAACTCATGTATTAAAAAAACTCCCATATAAATTTATTTACAAGTTCAATACATTGGTGTGTTTTCAATGCCTGCAATTTCGTACGATACATTCTCATACTTCAAGAACAAAATTTTTATAACAAACTATGATTACTTTTATTGTAAAAAATTATGTAATCTCTTTTTATTATATACTTCCAAAATGTTTGTATAAATATAACAATAGCTCTCATAAACGAAAATTGAGCCTAAAAGAATTAAGTCTTAAATGGATAAATCTATTACGCGGAAACTTAAATATCGTTTGAATTACATCTGTTGTACTACCGTGATGAAAGTGGAAATCGATTAGGAAGAAGCCCCACTTTAGGGAATTTAATTTCCGTGGAAGGAAATTACATTTTCTAGAAATCAAGAAAACTAAACTGTGTATCTTTTAAGTTCTTGTAAATTAAATTTATTGTAATCTCTGAGGAAAATGTATGTATTATTGTAGACTCTTAGCGTAATTGAATTTAGAATTGAACCTCTAATATTTCTTGAGATACTTATTCCGTCTAATATACATTCGTATGGAATTTTCGCATATAAAAGTATAAAAGACAGTTATTAATGTAATGATGTGACATCGCGTGAAAACAAAAAGTTAATCAGTAAAAAAATTATATTAACATATTTCTCAATCATGTATTTTCTTGTTTTTTAGTTGTGAGATTCTCAATTTTATATGTTTCTCAATTAATACATATAATTTTATATAATTATGTGCATTTTTCTCAGTTTTAAGTGTTTATCGATTGTACGTTTCTCATTCCTGAATTTTCCAAATTTTTTAACCTTTTCTATGTTTATGTTGATTAATTTTGCAGAAAATTGTGGAAAAATGAAGGGAAAAACTTGGTATTTGATTTTTGGAATCACCAAGAATTATTTTAAGTAGACCTTTAGTTACATATATTTAACTAAACAATATTCATAATTCTTTTTTAATAACTAGTTTCAAAATCTTTATTAAATATATTATGGAGCCATTTATTATTGTATACCTATTTGCATGTTGTCTTCAACATGTAGTCGTGGCTTATGAAGACGTTCCTTCATCAATAGCTCGTTGTGAAGCAGTAATGCAACGCTTATATATAAAATCAAATTTATTGAATTTGATGATTCTAACGAATTATATTGCATAATATGTCAGTATTATTTTTTTATTCACCAAAATGTGAAAAACATCCATCACTTTTATTTGCAAGTCCTAAATATTATAAAGAATACTTCATAGCGCTGTACAAATAGGAAATTAAATTTCTCAAAGCTTCAAAAATTAAAACATTAATTTGAGAAAATATTAGCCTTTAAAGTTCTCGTGAAAACTCTTGAGGATTTTATCTATCCTAGATTAGTTGTTAGAAAACTACCTTCTAAAGGCCAAGTACCTTCCTGTGACCGTAAGTTAGTAGTTGTTGCCTTCAAAATGAATTAAAGATTTGCCATAAGAGTCTTTTCATTTTTATAAAAATACTTTTGTTTACTTCAAATTCTTCAAAAATTCAATGTTGCCAAACTACAGTTGAAACTTTGCTTAGCTATAAGTATCTATTTCGATACTGCTGTAAGTATGAAAAGTCAATTTAAAATCTGTCCTGTTACTGTATACATTAATACATAACTGGAACAGTATCTGTTCTATTCTCCACCTGTATATGGCCAATTTATATTTCTATTCGATTACAATATACATTAAATGTGTTAGATTACACGCAATTAACTTTAAAAGTGAATTATAATTTTGCCTTCTGATGCCTATTAGAACTAAAGAATTTTAAAATTAATACACTGAGTTTAATTGATGTTTTTTTATTGCGGCCTTTTTAGGCATTCGAATTATTTGGGTGATTTTAACAAAACATAAATAATCTGATGTGACCTTCAAGCCTTGAATATTTCTCTATTTTCCTCTAAAATTTCACAGAAGTGAAATTTGAACCCTCATTCTTCAAGAGACTTCTATGGAATTGGGGAAGGTACTTCAAGTTAATTGGAACATAAAATTCTCAGGTGGCATAAAACGGTGATGTAGTACAAAAAAGGTAATCATTCGGATGTTATCCTTTGTTCATGGCTCAAAATGATGAGTTCCGTCTATAAAGAATCCAAGTTAGTCTATTGTAAGTTATAGATATTATGTAAAAGTAATTTTTTTTTATTTCATAGTTTGTGTTAGAGTATTTCTCTTTCGTCATACCCTTACAATGTTGATTAAAGCAAAATTATATCTAATACACCTACAATACACCGAAAATCGAATCGCCAATTAGCATCAATGTCTGAAAATAATCTAAAATTTGTCACAGCCTGTTAAAGAAATATTAAAATTGCCAAACTAAAGGCTTACACGTAAAATGGAGCTCTATTTCTCCTAGAAAAAAATTCAGTAACAAAAGAATTTCTGGTTATATACTTCTGGAAATTACTTCAGAATTTCTGTTTTGAATACCAGCTGTTTTACAGTAGAGATTCCTAATTGAGTAATAACATAAATAAGAATTGATTTTAAGGTAATAATAAGGTATTAATAATAAGGTATTAATAATAAGGTATTATAATTTAGGAATATTAAATACCTGTCTACATTAACTATGTATTATCTATTATTTTATTTATTACTATTTATGTTTTGAATGTTGGAAATGAATATTATTTTGTTGTTGTCATGGCGAATGGTGGCTTGAGGATTAAATTTCGAGTAATTTAATACTAAATGGATTAATAAATATTATTATTTAAAACACTTTTTATTACTCACCAGGAAACTCAGCACTATATATAATTTCATGAGCCGATTTGAATAAATATTGCACTTGAATCTACACTAGGACTAATGCCGAAAGACTATAGGATCGACGGCTATTGTGGAGGTAATTTCGTGCTACGGGAATGAACCTCTGAACTGATACTCCCTCTCCAAACTTCCACACACCACCATACGGAGATATTTGAGATACATTTTCTACGAATTTCTTATATGAGTTATAGAATTAATATTCTAACATCGTCAGTCATGAGCTCATTCTATGACTACTCAGCTGACACAACTCTTATTCAATCGAAGTGGTGTGATGTATTATTTGTTAATGATTTAGAAGTAATAAAATGTAAAAAGTTTTTTTAAAAAACAATAATTCATATTCTTACATAAAATCTCTAAAAAATTAAGCACACTTGATCAGTAAAAGTTGTTGATTTTTTTTTATTATAAAAAAGTATTTCGAATAAGTAAAATAATTTTACCTTTTTATTATTTATGGCCAATATCATTAATGGCATATTCAGGAAATGATACTATTAATCTGACGGTAAAATATTCGAAAGGAATTGTGAATATTTTTATTAACATTACATTAAAACCAACACTAGGGTTATTGGCGATGGACCTCGTATTTTGAACCTCGGTCAGGTGATAAAGACGACACCTGGGTTGGCACATCCCTCTCCAAACTTCCATCACACGCCAAGGGAGGACTTTGAGCCTGGACAAATTTAACATGTATCAGCTCCGGTTATATAGTAGGTCTTTAATAACCTCAGGACTCGGACCAACGACCCGACGAAAATGTCCGGCTGTGAGTTCTCAGACGTTTTGGATACCCTGTATTGCTATTTCTGTTTTTCGAAGACTACTTGAATAACTATTTTTCTTTTCAACAAAAACAATAACAGTTCTAATGATCCTATCGAAAATCTTCCTATCGGAACGTGGGAAATTACCTTCATTACAATATGTCACAGGGAATCATAGTTCTTTGAGGCCTAAGAAGCATAATAATCTATGTTTCTTATTCATTAGCGTTTGCGTTTACTTATCAGAATTGCATAAACAAGTATTATAGCAATCACAATGTGATGCTTTGTATATTTTTGGAAAAAAAAATTTCTACTCATGATGTTAATTATATTTTGTTGTAATCTTGTATGAAACACTAAGATTAAAGAAATATTGATGTGAAAATTGCTAAAAATGTGCTTAAAAACACCTTAAAGCATTTGAATTAATAAACTAAAAATAGCATTGTGTGTATAATCAAATTTTTGTAATGGTAACTGCACTGAAAGGCTCCCGTCTACCGGTCATTTTGATTCCGTTAACGTAATGTTAATCCGATGGAATTTCTACAGCCATCCTCAGATTTATACTATTTTATCCTTTTGAGTGGTGCAAAAAAGGGCAACCGAAAAAGAAAAAAAATAACAAAGGTTTCTGTGAAATTACTTCCCCTCCCTCTGATTTTTAAAATTATTTTAGAATATTTTTTGATGTCCGGAGAATTCACAAATAAATACTTAGAAATATTTCTAAAAGCTTCTTAAGAAATCGGGAAAAAAAATGTATAATTTCGCAGAAATCTTCATAATTCTTATGCTCTTTTGGATGTAATTTTTTACATTCAAATAAACAAAACAGTACAGGTTTGAGGAAAGTGCTAGAAGTTCCATAGGATTAATATTACGTTCACGAAATCAAAGCGGCCAGTAGACGCTAAGTATTAAATTATTATTAAGTATTAAATTGTCTTAATTAAAATTATTATTAATTCATTAAGTATTAAATTGTCTTTTTTTAATATTATAATAAATTGCAACATTTTAAAAAGTAAATCTTAAATAACTGTAATTCAAATAATTTTAATAATTGTAAATACACTCATGGACAAAAAAATTAGCGAAACAAGAAGGAGTCGTCAAAATGAAACGAAATTTTACATACGTAATGACTATTTTAATATAAGTAAATGATTAGAAAATCGAAGAAAAATGATCATTTATTTATTTTAGAGAAAAAGGCAAAAGAACTGAGGATTTAATATCCTGTTGAACCTCCTGATGCGCGAATGCACGATGCGATACGATTGGGCATTGAGGCATACATGTTTTGTATGATGTCTTGAGACATTTCGTTCCATATTTGTTGTAACCTTGCCTCTAGTTCGTTCAAACTCGTGGGATGCCCTACTCGCCGTCCCAAATGATCCCAGATAGGCTCGATTGCAGACAAATCTGGGGATCGTGTAGGCCAAGAAATGGTAGTAACAGTGCGGAGACCCTTGCCGTGTGAGGCCGAGCATTGTCTTGTCGAAAAATGGCTCCTGGGAGCCGTTGCATGAGGGGCAACACATGTGGTTGCAGGATGTCATGGACATACCACTGGGCTGTCATGGTGCCGCAGATCAATATTAGGGGTGACCATGTATATTGTAGGCAATGGCAGCCCATACCCTCACACCAGCTGTGGGAGCGGTTAGTCGCTGTAAAGCAAAGGCAGGAATGAGGCGTTCACCACAGGGTCTCCACACACGACCAAGATTGTCATCACTGCTGAGATTGAATCTGGATTCGTCGCTAAAGACGATCTGGTTCCATTCCGCTGCAGTCCAGTTTCCTCGTGTGCGGCACCACTCCAAATGGAGACATCAATGGTGGGGGTCAAGGGTAGCACACGTAATGGGCGCCGCGATCCCAAATGCCCTTCAGCCAAGCGCCTTCTTATGGTTCGAGAAGACACAGGGGCCCCTAGTGAAGGTGCTACCTGTGCCTGGATGGCGGCCGATGAAGCAGTTGGCTGTACGCGTGCATTTCTTACGATGCTGCGGTCTTCTCGACGACTGGTCTGTCGAGGGCATCCTGAGCCTGGTCTCCATGTAAATGACATTTCTCTCGGATCCACTAGTCCCAACACCTCCTCACAACACAATCAGAGTGGCCTAATTGACAAGCTACTCGCATAGCTGACCACACAGCTTCCATCATGCCGATGGTTCTCCCCCTCTCAAACTGCGATAGCTGCTTATATTGTCTTCGAAAACGGCGTAATGAGATATCTACCTCAGCTCTTCCTTTGTAAATGATTCAGCACACTCAAACAAGCTTTGGTTACCTGTTTTATACTCCATGGAGAACGACATTAAACGCCCTCTACCGGCTATACGTAAGGCGCAACCACGCTGCATTTCTAATCATTTGCATATCTCCCCGACATGTACCTTTCATGCCAAGTTTCATTACGATCCTGCAATTATTTCTTGGTGCGCTAATATTTTTGTCCATGAGTGTACTTCTGGGGTAAATCATATTTGTTCAACTGGAATTTTCTTCAACTTTTCTTTGCCGGATTGGTAAAAGTTTTAATTTTTATATTTATAGAATCCTGAGTTTGTGAATAACCTCTTAACTAGAGTTGGTGAATAAAATGATTCGGCGCTGACATTTCAAATTTATTTACATTGAAATAAAACACCGATAATGTAGTAAGTCTCTATAACAATCTGATATTACATGCATCGCATAACGTAGTCTCAAATGAGAGATAACAAAATCGAAGTATTCTTGCAATGATTCTCAAGTGCAAACGGCTGTCAAAAGCTTAAATTAAAAAAAAAAAATATTTTATACTCATGGTTCTAAAAATATTTTTCCGAACACTTGAAAAAATTATTTAGCAAAAAATTATTCTTAAAAATATAAAACAAATCTAAAAAAATAAGAAAAAAAAATCTAAATTTGGGTAAAGGATGAAAAAAACAAAAGTTTGATCTAATAATGAAATTTCTTAATCTGAGTGCTATAACTATTAATGATTCATAAGTTTACAAGCCATAGATTGATGAAAAAAACAAACAATAGATTTATTTACTGACATACTATTATACAAAATAATTTTAATTCAAAATTTATTCAAGCCATTCATTAAAAATTACAACCTTGTTAGATACAAGTTATTAAAAAAAAGTAGCAGATCTCCCATGGGAAAAAAAGTAATTAAAGAAAAACAAAAATGGATTTAATGTAATTTAGATACTATCACATACTTAAATGTTTTACTCTTGTGTCACTGATCCATTCATCACAACTTCTGTAATTACATTATCATTAATGGTATAGAAAAAGAACAATCGAAATTACAGAAATATATAGAAATTAAAATTAGAAAAATAAAAAGAGGGAACAAATATACATTGAAACCAAAAATAAGCATAAGCTTAAAAATAATGTATGCATATTAATACATAATTAAATTTTTTTTTAAATTTAGAAAATTATAACTTTTATCTTAAAAAAATTTACTCTGGGCATCTCAGTTCAAAATGGCGCATATTACCTTGCTGATAACCAGCAATATTATTGACTGATTGTACACAATTAAAGAATATATTTTAAAAAATTTTAAAAATTTATTTAAAAACCTCTACCAAGTAATCATTTTAAATTGAAATTTTTTTGCAGGAATAAAAATGCTTAAATTGGCAAATAAAAGAATATTAAAATTCATAATGTAACTGTTCTAATAATATATATCTCCATCTGATGGCTAAGTTTTAAATTTATCTTTTTTTTTTTTTTAAAAAAAAAAACCCTAATTTTATTCAAAAAGCATTGTAGAAGAATATTATAACTAAAAATAAGCAAAACTGTTCCTCATATACATAGTAAATCACACTGGTATCCGAAAATGGTAAGAATTATTCATAAAATGCAAAAAAAATGTGAGTATTTATTGTTGAATTTGTTCGAAATAACTTGAGGAGACTTATCTATTGAAGGTGAAATTTGTCTTTTTACAAAACCTTTTATATGAGGTTTTCATGGGCAAAACATATGAGAACGACGGAATGAGAATAAACCGGCTCACTTGGAGTAAGTTAAGACAAGTTTCGTACAATAAATATGCAAATGAGCGTTGTTAAAGTTTAAAGAGAACGAAGGAAATGTGTATACACTAATGATGTCTCAAAGAGGACAATTGGATATGTGTATTAGAGAAAGAATCATTGAAATGCTCTAATCTAGACGATGCTAAACCTAAGTGCCTCGAATTCTTAATGTGCCTCAATGTTTGATCTCAAAATTGTGGTAAAGGTTTAAAAATGCGGGAAATGCTAACCACTGACATATCGAGCAACCTAGAAGAAAACAATTTCTAGGTACATTGTTTTTCAAGAAACTTTATCATGTTGGTCTCTATGCGAGACGACCAGGAGTTTCCATTCCCCATATAACACATCGATCAATAACTCCCGAGTCTAACATTGAAAACAACATTTTTTTTGCAATTTTTTTTTTATTCATCAACATAACACCTTTTGTTAATCACCTTTTAGGGTGATACAATCGTTCCAACGCTTTTCCAATTTTTTTTTTTTCCTTCTAAATTTTTTTTTTCTTTTCTTTTCTTTTTTTTTTCCCGCAAGAAATCTTTTTTGTTGCGAGTAAATAGCGATAAACCGCTTTCTGAATCATCGACTCGTTGCTGTTTTTGTTCCATCGAAAGCAATCGCGGCACCCACTTGGAAAAAACCTTTTTCACTTCACTTCAAAAAACCTTTTTCCTGGTCCGATCGACTTAAAATTTTGACACGTTTCAAGCAAAGGTTAGTACTCTAGAAAGACCTGGTTACTGGTTTACTACGAGCGCCATCTCTGGGTTAGTCTCGGGAGTTATTGATCGATGTGTTATATACGCATAAATGCTCTAATTTAACTTGAAGTTTGAGACAGTGTATGAATGTGGTGATCAGGGGCGAATCTCGCTTTACTCTCATTCTCTAATGATGTAACGAGAATATGGAATTTGTTTTCAAGCAGGAAACAACACGGAAAGATATTGTTTTCTATCAAGGCGAGTCTTGGTGTGGGAAGGCCACGCTTTGGGCGGCCGAAGAGACATCCATATCTTTGAGACAGAATCTGTGACAGCTAAAAGATATAGAGATGAAGTTCTTGAGCTTTGAGTTTGCTTGTATCGAAATACTGTCAGTTCTTACTTAATATTTATGGATAATAAAGCGTTTTGCCACAATACTCATTGACGACTTCCTTGAAACGGAAGACATCCAACGCAAGCAGGGAGTTACATGAATTTTACTTTAGTTTTTTAATTATTTCTTGAATCCTGTAGTTTCTTAGACATTGATGTAGTTAATTTATAATTGGAAGGATTAATTTTTTATGATGCGATAGATTGTGAATTATAACACTGATGTGTTATTCACCCCCCCACCCCCCACACTAGGAAATTATTTCAATCATTAAATTTAAAACAGTATGTAAAAATCACAACCGGAGCAATGAAAAAAAAGACATTTATCTAACTATAAAGTAGATAGATAAAATTTGCAAACAGAAGAGTGAATGGTCAAATTACATCATTCATTCACATTATTCAAATTTATCTATAGAAAAAAAGATTAAAAAAATTAAAAAGAAAGTAAATTAAAAAAATAAATAAACAGACAAATATAAAAATCAAAAAATATATAGTTAATTAAAAAATGCGCAAATTCTGAACATTGAAGAATAACAAAGCAAAAGAAAAGGAAAATAATATATACAAAGTTGTAACAGGCTTTAGTCTGTATGATTGTGTTATTCTGTAATAAGTGACCTAACTATCTTTATTAAAAAGATATAGTATTAAAAATGATGATAAAACTAAAAATATATTTGAAAAGAAATTAAAAGCAAAATCAAAATCACAAAAAAAAAAAAACCAGAAAGGAGAATAAAAGACAATACAATTCCAAGTAAATACTTTAAAACAAAAAATAATATATTATAGAACAAGAAGTTATTAATAACATAAAAATAAACAAAAATAATTTTTTTTAAAAAACATATCAAGTATAGGAAATTTATAAACATGGTGTACAATATACATACAAAAATACAACACTAATCGATCAGTTGTTCATGAACTTTCAAACATACTTGAAATTAAAAAAAAAAAATAAAAGAAAATATTATTAATTTATTTGTTGAAAATTGTATGTGCAAATATTTCAAATCAAACACAATCATAAAACTCAAAGTACACGCACACATGGGGCAAATGTTTGTATGTGTAACGAGAACGAAGTGGGAGGGAGATTGAAAAATACGTAGACAAAACAACATCTATGTTGAGAGCTACACACAAATACTTCTTCAAAACTGAAAATAGCGTAAAATAAAACTTTATGTTCTTTTAATTTGAATGAGTTATTTATATTTTGTGTTATCAAGAAATTATTCACATTTATTGGATCTTTAATTTTGTTGAAGATGCTTGGAACAAAGGCTGTACTAATTTTAACTCTGCACATCTCTCCAAAAGTCCCTAATGTGAAGTGTTAGTGGAACATTTGAATTTAAAATGCAGCAGTTCCATTAAAGATTTCCTTTATTCAAATGAGATTTTTGCTTATTTTAAAAGGATACTGAAAGGTAATGGTGATGGAAGCTTAAAAGCATCGCGTAAAATATATTACTTTAATCAGAATTATTATGAGACATTTGGGAATTTTTGAGGTAAAAAGAGAAAGCTTCGAAGAAAATTAAATATTAAAATTGCTTCTCATAATATTCATATTTTGTCACTAAACTAATCTAGAAACGCTCCAGACACATTGTGCAAAATGATACATGATATGTTCAAGGTAACAAGCTATTATCATAAAATTTCTTTTCTGTGCCAGAGCTGCAATATTTATGGCTGTCAGATAGTATTCGTATGCAAAAATTGTGCACCCTTGACAGCTTTGACGCATAGATAATGTTAGAGCATGAAAGAGAAAGTAATTTGAAATTTCAATCTAATCTTTTAATAGTGAATGAATATTACATAAATCAAAAGCAACTCAAATTTATTATTTGAACCCTTTTTTATTAAAAGCCTCAATTAAAAAAATTCTAATAAGTTATTTTGGAATAAAGACAAAAACACATTATCTCGACGATAATAAATTTCTGCAAAATATGATATATTTATATTTTTTCTGCTTAAAAGTATGAAAAAATGTTTCCAATCTACTTAAAATTTATTAATCGATAGAAAGATTGTCTCAGCAATTTGAACATTTCTGGTTTTAAGCAATTACTTTTAAATATTGGAAAGACTTTATTTTTTAGTGACTGAA
Source organism: Nephila pilipes (assembly GCA_019974015.1). Classification (NCBI taxonomy): domain Eukaryota; kingdom Metazoa; phylum Arthropoda; class Arachnida; order Araneae; family Nephilidae; genus Nephila; species Nephila pilipes. The sequence goes on along the minus strand of BMAW01116147.1, from coordinate 28,758 downwards.
TGCAAATTAGCTAAAATGAGATAAACGTTAGCATAAGTTCACTGAAAATCCAAGTTTCAGATTTGTCGTAATTCTGTTTTGAAGAACACACAAATGGATAAATATAACTATCTCCAAAAAATTCCATGAAGAATCATTAGAAGCAAAGTTTGACCGTCAAATCATGTAACGTAATGTGCACAAATAATAGTATAATATCTGTAAAACAGATATGACAGAATGTCAAAAATATAGGTGGATGTTAAATTTTAAGATTTCTGTCTACCAGTTATTGTGAACAATCTGTGTGTTATTCCTATAGAAAAAAAACTTCTTCATAACCTTTGGAATCTAGACAATTAGTATTTACTTGAATGCAATAAAAAGTACCCAAAAGAGCCAGAAAATAAGGAATATTTCTGTTCGATTTTTAAAAGTATTTTTAATAATTTTTAAACATCTGAAAAATCTGAAAAATCCACAGACAATACATTAGACACAAAAATACTTTTCAAAATCGGAAGAAAACTTTTCAGATAGAAACTTTTTTAATAATTTTTTTTCGATTGTACTTATTGTATCGAATAAATACAGTTATCTAGAATTGAAAAGTATGTGGAAATTCCATAGGGTTGATATTTCTTTTGAAGTTGATGGAATGAAGCTTTAAGAATAAAGAATGCATATTCACAAACACCGGAGCGCGGATTTTAGTTTTATTAGCATTCAAATCAAACGAATCAGAAAGGTTTTACAAAAAATTTGATAAGTAGCAAAAAAGGAATCACAAAGAATATGAAATTATGTTTATTAATGAAAAAAATATTTCTTCTGAGAATTGTTCAATAGAAAAAAAATCGTTTGATGATTTTGACGATACTTACGTTTTAAAAACAAGTAAAATTAAAAATAAAAATCAGATAATTGAAAATTATCCATAAAGGTTGCCCAAATGAAAATGGAACTGTCGTGAGAACGTCTCTTTCAGCATGCATTTTTTTTCCTTTCATGCTCCAAAAAAGGGTTCTGTGAGGTTGGAAAGCAGATTTTATCGTTCCAAAGTAGCAGTTCTTTCTGTGGCTACGCGAAAGCAAAGAAATCACAACCAATCGGATCATGGATGTCTCTAAATGACATCCTCGTGCAGACATATAATCTTTCAAATTGCTTAAAATGAGAGTCCGGTTGATATTTACCGTTGCCTGTATCTGTAAAAATTCCATTGGTTAGTGATGTTGAAATGATTCTTTTGGTATACTTTGGGGTCTACTCTGGAACGAAACATTGTAAGATTACATATCTTGTGCCATTCTGTTTGATTGTTTATTAAAATTATCAGATTACATATCTTTGCATCGAGTGCATTCGTAAACAACACGAGGGTAATTGGAAACCAACGACGTAATTTTGAACCTTAGTGAAGTGACGATGATGACACCTGAGTTTGCACCTCCTTCATCAAATTTCCACAACACGCCAATGGGAGGATTTGGACCTCGACAATATTTAACATGCATCAGCCTCCCTACACAGCAAATCTTTAATGAAATCAGAATTTGAATCCACAACTCAATTGAAACAACGCCGACCACGTGTTCCCGAATATGATAAGTAAGCAAAGTGGCCTCCTTAAATAAAATGATACGAAACTCAAATTATTTTCTCTTTTTCTTTTATTGATTGATTGTTTACTAACGTCATACTTAGAAGCAATACGAAGTCTGTTAGAGAGGGGACTTCGTAATTTTGAGCCCAGAGGAGGACATATCAGGCGGCATTACACTCTTCAAACATCTCCATTACTCCAACATAAGGATTTGAAGCCTTTGCAAATTTAACATGCATCAGCTCCATAATACGGCTGATCTGTAATCAGGATTCGATGGAAACAACGCTTACCGTGAGCAGCACTCAATCATGATCAATCGTCGACAGCAGCCTTTGCACAACTTGACGCATCCAAGTTTTTTTTTTATTTTTTTTATTTATTATATTTTTTAAGGAAGACTAAATTAGATGACTTTTGGCAAATTTAATTTTAGAAATTCTCCAGGAAAGCGTCAATTTTGGATTTTTAAAATCATTCCATAGAAAAAAATATTCATTGATCCAAACGACATAGTATTCATACGTTATACGGAATGAACCTTTCATCCGCTTTTTAAAAAGTGGGATATATATATATATATATATATATATATTGAAAAATATTTGTTTGTTTTTATCATATATATATATATGTGTGTGTGTGTATGTGTGTGTGTGTGTGAGAGAGAGAGAGAGAGAGAGAGAAAGAGAGTATCTATTAATAATAATATTACCAGAGAGTGAGTCTAGCAATTTTTTTATTCTCTTCCCCTCCCCATTCACTAAGATTGCTGCGAGTAGCTCTTTCCCATATTACATCACATGACATCACCGGCAATGTTTGCTTCTGACAAATTGTTTCCAATGAGTCTTTTAGGGATCATTATACTTATTCATTTATTACTGCTTCATTAAAAAATTAAATACTAAAATGCGTCTGTTAATTTATTGTTGAATTTATTTTAAAACTTCATCTGAGAGAAGAACGAGTACTACAGCAAGTAATTAATAATCAATTTAGCATTTTAACTCAAAATAATATGTATCGAATTTCTTAGCAAGAATGTTTATTACAGTATTTGAATTGATGAAAATTCTTGAATAATGTTTTATGCAATACTAAACTCCTATTTATAAATTAAATAGAATGCATTTCATTAAATACAATTTTTGAACTATTTTTTAAAGTGTCAGATATTATAAATCTTATCTGAGTCATTTAATATGTTTTAATTTGAATCAAATATTTCGAAACTATCAGACAATTCATGCCTAGTTTGCTTACAAAGAAGTTTAAAACGGCATGAATAATAATGAACAAATAATTTTTAGACATGAGTCAAAAGTGCAAACAAATAAAGCATTTCTTTAAATAATTTTTTTTTTACGTGATATACATAAAAGACAATAGGAAATTTACTTAGAAAATTGACAAAATAGGAAAATATCTATTAAACAACCGTGTAAATAAGATTTACATGTAATATGATCTGCAAAAATAACTTGGATAGAGTCAGAGAGAGAGAAAGAGAGTATATATATATATATTGCTGCAAAATATACTTCTCAAATACTTGAAAGAGAATATTAACATGAATGGTACATTTTTGACATATTTTCATTAATAAATTTCTTTTATACATAAAAAATGTTTCTGTTTATAATTATTCATCAGTTTTATTTTTCGTTTCTGATAATTGTATAAATAATATTCAAAATTCATTGATATGTTAATTTAAGTTTGAGGGGAAAGTCCATTTATTTATTTATTTTTCAAATTTGTTCATAAAATTTTTTTAGTGCATTGTAAATATTAGAGCTGAAGTTATCGTAGTAGTACATACTCGAAACATTTATGATGTAAAATGTAGACTGTTTGTTGTAGTAGCTATATAAATATATCTCTTATTATAAAAAATATCTTTGTCTTTTTTTGTTTGTTTTTGAAGCACTTACAATATTCGAGGTAAAACAAATTTTGATTAATTGATTGCTTGGCATAAATAATGAGTGTCTCTCTGTCTAAGTATATGAGGTGTGGTTATTAAATAACTATCTCTGATGCCACTACATAAAAAGTACGCATGCACCAAAATGCCAACGACGACCCTTTAGCGTGAGTCATTTCTTTCGAATGAAGTGTCTCTCCTTTCTGTAAGCAAATCCATATAGCCGTAGCTTTCGTTCGCATTAGAGTTATTTTTTTTGTTTCCCCGGAAAAATGATAAGTGCAACAATAGAGCAACGAATTGTTGTGAAATTTCACATGAAATTTGAAAAAACCGCTACTAAAATTTTTTTAAAGAAGTGCATGACATTGAATAAATAGAGCGTGCTCGAGCTTTTGAATGGTTTAAGCGTTTTCAAGATTGTCGAGAAGACGTTGAAGATGATTCCCGCCCGGATCGCCTCTTCACCTCAAAAACGAATGACTATATTGAAAAAATTGGAAATCTGCTTCGATCTAACCGTCAGTTAAGGCTCCCGTCTACCCGCCATTTTTATTTCGTCAGCTTAATGTTAATCCTATGGAATATTGACTTTAATTCTCACATCTTTACTATTTCATCTATTTGAATGCAATAAAGTGCATTTGAAAGAGCAAAAAATAATGAATGCTTCTGTGAAATTACTTTTTTCTTTCGATTCCTAAAAATATTTGAAAATATTCTTTAAAGATCGGAAAACTCAAAAACGAATCATTAAAATAAGAATAAAAATATTTCTTAAAATCTTAGGAAAAAAGTAATTCCACAGAAGCATTCATTATTTTTTTGCTCTTTCAAATGCACTTTATTACATTCAAATAGATTAAATAATAAAGATGTGAGAATTAAAGTCAAAATTCCATAGGATTAACATTAAGCTAACGAAATCAAAATGGCAGGTAGACGGGAGCCTTAAGTATTCGTGCGATTGCTGAAATTGTAGAAATTGACAAAGAATCCGCAAGGTAAACTTTTACATCAAGACAATGCACATTACACTCATTCCCCATTGTCTGTCAAGAGGTTTCTAGCCAAGTACTGCATCTCAGTGTTAGACCATCCACCTTATTCGCCGGATCTTCAGCCATGTGACTTCCATCTGTTTCCTCAGGAGAAATCTACATTAAAAGGGACAAGATTCGCGTCGTTGAAGCTGTAAAAGAGAAAGCATCACGCGACTCGAAGGAACTGACGGAAGAAGACTTCCAGCACTGCTTCGAACAATGGTAGGTTCGCACGGAGCGTTGTGGGGATGGATGAGAGATGTATATTGAAAGTGATAATAAGTAAATGCATATGACATCAAATTAAATTGTTTTACAGCGTCAGTCTCATTATTTAATAGCCTTACCTTGTATATTGTTTGATACCTAATTTTTGAATCTCTTAGGTAAGAATGCCGATATTTGTCATTCTGCATTTTAGAAAAATAACGAATAACGGTATTCGTTTGCAGTTAACGCCATTAATTTTGCTTAGATCAAAAAAGATGATAATTTCATAATAATATGTTATAGCTTCTTAAGTTTGATACAGGAGTCATGTGTACAGATTTATTAAAAATTTGTAACAGCCGTGCTTCATTATTTAATCCTACAGATATAAAATTCAATTAAATAGTCAATAAGTTTACAAATCAAATTGAAGAGATACCAGAAAAAAGACAACACAGTTTATAAACTATTTTATCTGAATATATAAGGTCGCTTTTCCCCAAATCTCTCTTAACTCATTTTATCCCGGCTTATAATTAAACAATAAAGTCTTAGCTTACAAACTCATTCGCAAAACTGAGTTAGACACTTCTTAAATACAGAATACAGAAGATTCGACTTCCATTTCTCTAACCAGAAGTCCCTTCTAACCATTTTTATTACAAATCTTTGATGATAATAATCCATTCCTTAATTAACTTACAAAAATTTATCAGCTTCTCGTTATCATCTGTTTCCCTTCTCTTATAAATTTCAAATCTGCTTTACTTATAGATAACTATAATTAATTCATTTTTTTTACTTCATATCTTCATCTAATTTGTCTTATCACGTTTTGTTTGTTTGGCAACGAATTGGAATTTTTTTGTAATTCAAATTGCAAAAAGTCCCCTATTTTATTGAAGAGAAAATTAAATTTAATTCGTTTTCTATTTATTTTTTACTTAATTTACTGTTTTATATGTAGATTTCGATACAAATCGCTGCCTTGCATACAATTTTAGTTTAATTTACAAAATTTAATAAAAGGAGCTATTTTGTAATTAATAATTCAAAGGTTATTCTTACACCTTCTATATTTTTAAAATATAAAAAAAAACCAACATTTAGTAAGAGAGCCATTAGGTATCTACAATCTTTTTTAATTTTCGGTTAACATTTAGACATGTTTTATTACTACCAATTATGCAGTAAAATTGCTCTTATTTAATACTAAATTTAATATATTTTATTTAACTCGAATCAATCTGGCAAATAGTGAGATATTTTATCTACTCGATACTCACCGTCACGAGCCGGAAATTAAATGAAAGCTTTCAAAAACGAAATAAGTGATTTTGTGTAGATACTTCATTGAGTTTTAAATTTCGATTGAGTAAACAGCTCGTGTTCACTGCCTTTTATACAGATAAGAGGTGCAGTTCACAACTTTTCCAAATTAATTTTTATTGTGATTGGTTGGCTCTTAGGAGTTTGTCCTAAGTGTTTTAAGAATTGAAGTCATCAAGTTGAGTGGAGTAAAAGTTTGGAGAGTGGAAAACCATCTTCTGATTATATAACTCGAAGTTCGTTGTCAAAGTTTATTTCGCAGCTTTAATGTAACCACGAATTATCTAAGATAAATGAAACTGATACAAGCTATAATTTGAGCTGAAAAGGAATATAAGTAGAAGTTGGAAGTTCCGAAAATGTACAAATTTTATTTCAACGATCTGTTCAATCTGTTAGAAATCCCTGAAGGCAAAATTATTTAAAATTACGTACGAATTTTAACCTTTCTTCAAAGCTATGTTAAGCAATTATAACACTTTAATGATAACGGAAGTTTATTTTAACTCTTATTTCAAATGTCATCTATATTATCTATCATTTATGTAATAAAGAGCATTCTTTATTACTATAAATAATTGAAATTCCCTCTTTTGCTTTTTTTGAGTTCAACGAGCACAGCAAAATGTAACAGATAAAAATAAAGAAAAAAAAAGGAAGCATAAAATTATTTTAGAAATGAATATGGTTTTCTTTCAATTATTTACCGAAATCTTTCACTGAAAACTTAAGAAAAAGTTTGAAGTTTGAAAAGTTTTAAATTTTAGTTGAAATTTTTAGCTTTTGATATCTTATGCGCCAGTTAAAGAAAGAGACAAATAGCTTTTCAAAATTTTTTATTTCATACGACCTCATAATTTTGTATATGAGTAAAACGAACTGAACAAGAGAATTATAATTTATTGTATCAACACGTTTCAAGAAATGTAAAATATATGAAATTTTTTCCAATTTTAAAAACAGAAGCTTTTAAATTTAATATATGTTGTTAGAACTATTTGTTTAGCATCTAAATTGTTCGTATGTTCATCAAAAATAATTTTAGTTTTACAGCCAAAAAATTTATCTTATTTTTATTTTCAATTTTGTTAGACTTCATTGAATTTAACATTCGCAAGCGAAAATTCTAGTTTGTTAACCTAAAACTTATATGCTTTTTGTTCATTTTACTCGTAAGAGATTCTACTCTTATGACAATAATTGTTTTCTTCCCAAGTTTATTTAATTTTTGTGTTTATTCTCCCTTCAAGATTTTTCTATGCTTTGGCTACGCCCTAACCAATAATTTTCTTTTATAGAATCAACAATGGTAACTGACCTGAGTCCGAGACCACAACATAGAATCCGTCTGGATCAAACCGGAACCAAGTATGAATCGTATGAGTGCCCTCGGCCAGTCCGGTGTCTCTCCAAATCTCGACCACCTGGGGCACATCGTCCCATGTCATGCGCCTGACAATCTCCGATCCGGCCGAAGTCATCTCTCCCGGATTCCTGTCTCACCATTTCTCACGTACCACTCTTTCAATCTACTGATTGGGAGGATTACTTCTCGCCAAAATGAAATCGCCAAGCCATCGCTTTGGCTACGACTCTTACGTTTTTGATTTGAATTTCGAATGTCGTTTGCTCGTCTCTTCTTCCTTCTATTTCTATGCTTGTTGAAATTTTTTTACACATTTTAAATAAATATCTCTTTTATATTCCTCATTAATGTGAAGTAAAATTATTTTTCGAACAGTTGCTAAAAATGCAGTAATTTCAATGAAATGAGGATTATTATTTTTTTATTTATGAGATATTTAAATAATATCTCATATTTTATTCGCTTTTACTTACATTTAACTTATTATAAATTATTCATTCGGCTTATAATTCATAAGTAAAAAAAAAAGATAAGCATTTTTATAACATGCAAAATACAAAATAATAATACGAAAGAAAATCCTCTGAAAAGGACCAGTGTTTAAATTGAAATTTTTCTTAAAAATTTATTCTCCATTCCGAAGTTACCTCTTCAATGAAAAACAATAACTTTTGAATTGTATAACTATTTAAAGAAAGAATTCTTTGCGAGATTTATCAGAAGAGCTTTTTTCAGAATTCATTATAAGATGGTTTAATGTATCAAATTGTTTTAGTAATTTAAACTATTTTATAATAGAAGTATAGACAAGATTTCAAACAGTCTAGTGATTAAAATTTTGAAAGTTTGGATGACGAATTTAGCTAATAATAAACGGAAATGAATTCGATTGACGAATTTTAATGACGATTTTTTTTAGCTGCGGGAAAGTGGCATGTTTATAAGAATATTTTGTGAGAAAATTAAAAGATTAGGAAATGAATCGAAATTTTCCAAAAACAACGAACTAAAAATAGTCACTTGACGCTGCCTATAAAATATTAAAATAGCGTTTTATTCACAAAACAGACCAAAATTCACCACAACATTGTTTTGTTGATATTTATTGAGTATGTTGCTAAGATTTATTGAAATATAATAATTACAAATGAATAACCGAAAAATTTTAGTCAATATTTGTGAAATGAAACGCAAATTTAGAGATAAAAATTATTACTGAATTAGACAAAAGATATAAAAACGTAACAGTCATTGAAAATAATTTTTATCTTTTTAAAAATTCAAAATGCAATAAAAATTTGTTTTTCAACCTATTACTGTTTCTCTGCATTCTGCTCAAAACAGGTAATTATATTTTTCGTATAATTTGGCTGTGTTTAAATAAATTATGATTTCCTTAATTTTCATAAAAATGTTTAATTTGGAATTATTTTCATATAGCGCTGCATGTAAATAAAGTTAGAAACTATGATTAGTAATAATCGTTCTGAAGAAGATTCAAACGATTATTACTAATCATAGTTTGTTCTTCATATGTAACACGGACTTTTGTTTTTACGATTATAGATATCTAAAATGACATGAACTACGATATAAAGTAATGATTGTTTTGTTTTCAGGAAGTAAGTGAAATATTAATGCTAATTTTAAGCCTGATATTCGAAATTTGTATAAAAATTACATGTTTTTCACAATTTCATACGGAAAAGTTTATAATGATTAATAAAAAGTAATTAATGGTTTAAAAATAGTGAGTATTTAATAAAATAATGAATAAGTAATTAAACAATTAATAATTATTAAAATAATCAATAATTAATAAAATAATTAATAATTAATAAAATAATTAATAATTAATAAAATAATTAATAATTAATAAATTAATTAATAAATTAATAAAATAATTAATTATTAATAAAATAATTAATTATTGATAAATATAATGAGTAATTAATAAAAATAATTACTAATTAATAAAACTAATTAATACTTAATAAAAATAATAAATATGTAATAAATAAATAAATAAATAAATTATTAAATGTAATTAAAAATCTATAAAAATTATTAATAGTGAGTAAAAATAAATAGATGTGAATAAAAGTAATAAGTAGTAAATAAAAATAATTATCAAGTTATAAAATAATGAAACATAATTTATAACAATAATTAATTAAACACAATTAATTAAAAATTAATTTTTAATAAAAAATTACAACTACTAAATGATTATTTATTAGTAAATATAATTAAAAATGTCTAACATAATTAATGATTAATGAAAATAATTAAATAAAACAGTCAATAAGAAATTAGTAAAATTTATTATTAATTAATTAAGATAAAATTGCATTGTATCAGCCACAACTATGGAAAAAAAAATGCCAATGTATTTATTAATTTTCTTGATACAATAATTCCTTAAATAATATTAAAATGTAGAAAGAAAATGGAAAAAACATAAGAGAAATATATATCTTTCATACAATCTTTTTATCGTAGAACGTATAACTTTATAAATGCAAGACTAGTTTTTTTTTTTATTTAAATCTATATTATTTTCCTAAATATACCAAATTTTTGTGATTTCAGTATATTTTTTATGATTGAGTTTGTATATATTTTCGCTGATTCTTTAAAATAATCATAAACATTTTGGAAGCCTTATTGAATTTGCAGTTTGATCGTAGACCTTTTGAAGTGTAAAATTTTATCAAAAATCTTTATTGAAAAAACATAAACTTATAAGACAAGCTTCAAATATTTCTCAAATAATTTATTGTGAAAATTCTAAGCAGACACAAGTTTATATATTATGTTATTAATCATTCAAGATGGACCAATATCTGGAGAAATAAGAGTTATAGTTTGTTCAGAATTAAGGTAAATATTGTGTAACAAGTCAAAATTTGATAACTGGTCTTTTTTTCAGAAATATAAATCTCTTTCCACTTTTTTTTAGAGGTGAGGAAAGCCAAATGATACTAAACATTTATTTCTGAGCATTTTTTACTTCATGCAGAAAAATTTGTTAGAGTATTTTAAAATCGTAAAAAAAATCTTCATGAGAAAGTTTTTAATGAATTATTATTTTAATTATTTAGTTGAATAGTTATTTCTTAGAACATTTATTTAAACGTAGTTTTTGATGCGTAATTTATTTTATTTTCTTAATTATTTGAGAGTAACTTTTGTAATAAAAAAAATTACACACAAGCTTAAATTTACTTTTAAGAATTTATTGAATTTTTTTGATATTTAATTATTGAACGGATAAAATAAAATTAAATCTATTGTTAAATATTTTCTTGTTAAATTATTCTTTGGTTTTGAATGAGGGTTTGACATATTAATAGAAAATACACGAAAAGAAAAACTTATTTTGAAATTCATCTATAAATATGTTATGAAATGTCTACTGAGAAAGAAACTTCAATATTCTGTTTCGCATGAATTAAATCATCGTAGTTTGCATATTGATAATATTTTGACTCTGATGACGTGATTAATAATATTATTTTATAATCAAATCTTAGAAAACTTTCCAAAAACCTTTTTTTTTTTTAAATTTTTCCATATCTACTTAGTAGTCACAACAATCATGTAGCGAAAAAAATACTTTTTTAAAAATACCAAACCTTTTATTCTGGTTTCTTATATTTCACAATTTTTTTCATAAAAGTGTATGCTTTCTTTTAAAAAAATAGCTTTGAATCTCGTCAAGTTATAGTTTTTTAAATTTTATATTTTTACATTTTAAGCCAGCTAAACTTTTATTTCGTAAACATGTTTTCAAACAACTTATACATAATAAAATATCTTTAAAAATAATGTATTTTGAAAAATGTATTAGTTTTTTTTATGTGAAATACTTTTTGCATTTACTCTTTATCAAAACTGAATTAGTTTCTGAGAATTGAAGTTTCATGCTTGTTTCAAATTTTGGTGTGAGCAAATTCTTTAAATATTGAAAATCGATTCTCTCATGGTTTATAACAATATTTGGTAATTGATGTTTTTTACGTGTGCCACATTTTACACTAAAACTCAATGAAAAGCCGGAAGTGTGGCACCCTAAAGTGTAGATCTTTTAAATTTCATTTAATATACTTTCATTAAAATAATATACTACTTATATTTCATAAGCAATTAAAAATTTGCGATGATAACCAATAAAAAGGTCAGAAAGAAAAGCATTTAAGCTTTTTTTAACTGAATAGTTATAAAATGTTTTCGCAATAGCCGGATTTTCAGAATCACATTAGCACCTATCCTCCATTTATACGGTACGGTAACGGTAACGGCTAAAATTACGAGGTACCGATTAAAAATTATTAATTTACCCTCTCATCATAATTAAAATAAAGTTAAAATCTTAATTTAAGAAGGTTTATACGGTACTTAATTTACACAGTTTTTCTTTTCCATGGTTTAATTTAAATAAAAGATATGAAAGGGAAGGAGTATTCTTTTTTTTTTTTTTTTTTTAAAAAAAATTATACCATTTATACATTAAATGAGTGTTACGATAATATGCTACAGGGTATTTCGAAACTCATGCGCAAAAATTTAAGGGGTCATAGAAAACATCAAAACAAGCAATCCCCCCACCCCCATACCCAATGGACTGGCGGAAGGCAAACGGTGAACCACTAGACGGCGCTGTAATGGAAATCATAAAGAGCGAGTTTTCTTACACGTTGTCATTTCCACTGTGGATTTCTTGATTACTTCACGTCGCCATGCGTCTTGAAATCCACATTAAAAAAGATGATGTCTAAATAAACTAGAGCTTTATGTTTTCATTACAGCGCCGTCTTGCGGTTTACTGTTTATTCTCCACCTATGCATTATACGGTAAAAATTCTTTTTTTTATATGTTTTCTATCACCTTTTAAATTTTTGCTCATGAGTTTCGAAACATCTTGTATTTGAGTACATATCCTAAATTTCAAGTTTTACTGCCCCATTTCATATCATCCAAAAGCAAATGTGCAATGGTTAATGAAATCAAAAATGTTCCCACCTTTTCAATTAGTGAAGCAGTAGCTATGATAAAATTTGTTAAACTTTCTGTGAGTAACTAGGTTAATGATCTATTAGCATAACAACTATAGCCCAGTGATCATGTTCGTGAGTTATTGGTTGGTGTTGTTTTCGTTGGTTCAAGTCCTGATGCCACTAAAGACACATTGCGTAGCTAGGATGATGCCCGTTCAATCTATCGAAGCTCAATGTTTTCATGTTGAAATGGAGTAAAAGTTTGGAAAGGGAGATATCAGTTGATGTGTCGTCTTCGTCACCGATGCAAAATTATGAGGTCTGTTGCTAGAAGCTCCCGTGTTGTTTGTAAGTGCGACAGTAAACAATCACTTCAAATCAGTCAGCATCTGCACAACCAAAGAAGAGGAGAATTCTAGCTTTTCATAGCTCTGAAAAAATATAAAGGCCGATTTTTATTTGTTTCTTAAGTTTTAGTAATGAAAATTATTTATATTTGAACTGTTTTTTCTGTTTCATTTATACGGAATATTATTAATTTATTTCTGCTTTTTTTATTGTTTTTATATATAAGAAATAATGTTATTTTGTATTTGTTTTTATTAAGTGTGTTTCTTTGTACCGAATATTGTTAATTTATGCTTATTTTTTATCATTAAAAATAAATTAAAATGAATGAGCATTAAATATCTCTATAAATTGATGAGACAATCCTCTTTTTATCATGTGATCCTTGTGTCATTTTACACGGTTTCAGTTTGCACGACTTTTTGAAGAGCGTATTTATCGTGTGAATCAAAGATTGTGTTAATTATTCAGAGAAGACATATAACGTTGAAGATCTTTGTATAATTTTGAAAAAAAAATTGCACTTTAAATCAATATTGACTTATTATTGAATGTTTTTTAAGCTAAAATCAATCATAAATGGCACGCAATGAAATGAAGAAACAAAGTAAGTCTTCGAGATTTCCACAAAAGCTAATTCATACAACTGAATCAGCAGGATATCGAATGAGTAAGGCGAAAGAATTGATAAATAAGAAAAGTGTAATCAGTTTTTGAATTATTTACATACAAAATACAGGAAGTTGATAATTTTCATTAGGGGTTTCCAGTCCAAGTTGGCCCCTTCGGGATCTATGAATGTTTAAAACGGGTTTATAGTATTCCTGGGGTCCATTAGGGGAAAGGGCGATGATATTTTTTTCTATCTTAAAATTTTATTTAATTTTTAAGGATTCCAATAATTAGAAATTAATATCCGTTTCGATATGTATTGATATTATATTGATTTGTATAGGGAGGTATGATCTACACATTTAAAGTGGAATGTCATGGTGTCGGACGACTTTTTTTTTTAATTACCAACAAGCGCTGATTGACTTTTGTGCGTGTCTTTTGAGTACTAACGCACCCTGATTGCTGGACAGGACTGTAGAAATCCCCTTCACGAAAATCTAAAAAGATCTACTTAAGGACTATGCAGTAATATTAGATTCCTGTAGCCGTGGCATATAGTATGGTAAAACGTATCAAGTTATTGAACTGTTAAGTAATCTGTTATGTTAAATTTCATGAAAACACTCTCAAATTCCTATTATTTAGCTAATTAAAAACGTTTTTGTGAAAAGTATTTCACATAGATATCCCAATATAAGTGTTTTCATCATTAAATTTTTGAAAACTATTATTTTTAGGAGTATTACTATATATTCTATTATTCAGCCGTATCACTTTCAAAAAGAAAGTGCCGGAAGTTTTCTTACGAATGTTTTGCATTCGATTTCAATGCGCCTCCAGATTACTTCACGATAGTCTCTCAGGATGTTTGACCTACGAAAAAACAATCAGTAATGATTATATGAAATCATCGAAGATGAAAGACCACATTGAACGAATGCATTTTGCTAAAACAGACATGAATTTTGAATATTTCAAGAATCTTACAGAAAAATTTACGTAATGTTCTAAAATTGGAATTAAATCTTTTCTTAAGCTATATCTATTATTGTAAATAATGTAGGGAAAGATTAGAAGCCTCTTACAATATTTATTTGTTAACAACAAAAGCTGAATATCCTCATAACACTGGAGAAAAATAATATTACTAGTAATGTATACAAGAAATAATAAAAACTGTTATGAAAATGGACCATGTACCAGTTTTAAGATGCACAGGAGGACTTTCTCCTATTAAGAGGAGTTTATGTATTAGTTTTGTGAATTCGATACTTAGACGTGTTAAGAAAAACGCACTGTCTTCGACATGAAAATAAGTGAGAATGAGAAATAATGGATTTTAATATATGATGTAGTTTATTATCTATTTCTAGGTTTCATTGATCCTGCCAGTGCTTATCTTAAATGCTTTTATAATATCATAGTATGGAATAGTGTTGATGAAAGTAACACATGGATCAATACGTCCCGAGACTAACATTGAAAACAACATTTTTTTTGCAAAATTTTTTTTTATTCATCCACATAACACCTTTTGTTAATCACCTTTTAGGGTGATACAATCGTTCCAACTCTTTTCCACAAATTTTTTTTTTTTTTTTTTTCCCCAATTTTTTTTTCCCGCAAGAAATCTTTTTTGTTGCGAGTAAATAGCGATAAACAGCTTTCTGAATCATCGACTCGTTGCTGTTTTTGTTCCATCGAAAGCAATCGCGGCACCCACTTGGAAAAAACCTTTTTCATGCTCAATTTTTCATGAAGGATAGTAAATACACTTCCATATGATATCTGTGTCATCTCAGCAATCTCACGGAGCTTCACTTTACGATCTTTCATTATAATTTTTGTCACTTCACTCACATTTTCCGGTGTAACGGCTTCCACAGGTCTACCCGAGCGTTCCGCGTCATTTGTGTCGGTACGACCACGTTTAAACTCGGCAAACCACCGACAAATCGTTGCTTTTGATGGACAAGAGTCCGGGTAACATTTTTCAATCCATTGTTTCGCTTGCACGGTGTTTTTACCCATTAAAAAACAATGTTTTATCAGAACACGAAACTCGGTTTTTCCCATTTTTTTAAACAAACTACAAAACGACTTTACTCCAACCTCGATAACTCAGCTGTTTCTGGTCCGATCGACTTAAACTTTTGACACGTTTCAAGCAAAGGTTAGTACTCTAGAAAGATTTGGTTACTGGTTTACTACGAGCGCCATCTCTGGGTTAGTCTCGGAACTTATTGATTGATGTGTTACCGACTGTAGATTAAGCTGCACCATACACAGTCTCGTTGCCCTTGACATCCACTAATGAAAGTATAAAACAAACAAGTAATACAAAAAAATTAAGTCAATTCCTACATAGGTTAGCAAAGATTTTTTATTTTATTTTAGTTACTTCTTATTAAATAATTACAATTAATATAAATATGTGTATACATATGACATAATCACAATATTAAGCGGCAAAATAAATTCACGTGGTATATTAAACGGTTGGAATGCAGTTTAGCCCAATCACCCTTTTCGACAGGAATTATTTGGCGGTATTTTGCCAAATCGAGCTATCCTGGTCCGCTTCGCTGACTTAACGTTCAGCCAAAAAAAACCCGCCTAACGTTCAGACAAAAAAATTGTCTTCTAAAGTCAAAAAATAATTTAAAACTATCCACGTATAAATTTCGGATAGGAGATGTTCCGAATGCTCCAGAGCAAAATCTTAATGCAATATGGTGTGCGATATTTAGTTTACATAAAATTGATTTCTGGCAGAACCATAGTCCATTTTTGATCGTATGAGGGCATGCGTTATATGCGTAATAAACAAGTGAGATCAGAATCTCACGCAGTATGCGATAAATCTTTTAAAATATTCATTAAATTTTCGGAACCCTTACAAAGTTGTAAAACATGAGAGCGAAAGGTTATTTTTTTCTAAAATGTGAGTCCTAAAAATTAAATCTCATCCACTATTTTAATTAAAATGATGTTGCAATAAATTTCCAGATCGGGATGAAATCTCCTTTGTCTACAAAAATGTACCAAGCAGTATATGTTAAAGAAAAGCAGAAACCGTTTTCGTCTATATATTTTGTAATTTTATTTTCTATTTATTTTGTAATTTTTTTTATTTATTTATTATTATTAAAATACAAACTTATCAAAAATGTTTGGACAAAAATTGGCATGTAGTAATCTTATAAATCTCATAGAATTTCGTACCACCAAGTGCTATCATAGGCCTTATTGTTTACTTTCAGCAAAGTCATCTCGCACTTTATGTTTTCAAAGCGACTAGATTTTCTCTAATAAATCTATTTTGTCGAAAGCCGCTTTGAAATGGTGAAAAAATAGCATTTTTTTAAAAAACGTATTTAAGTCTGGCGTATACCATTTTTTTCAAGACTTTACAAGGCGAATCGTGAAGGCTATGGGCTCTGTTGGATTTCTGCCTGGTATAAGAATCAGTGTAATGAAAGCAAACTTTCAGCAATACATATATTTTTAAGTGAGATATGTGACAAATGCTTAATGAGATTATATGTGATATTATCTCGTCCTGAAGATAGTTAAGTTTATTAGAAGAGGAATTTTCAAGTTTATGACAAGTAAAATTCTTATTATACGTGACATTGTGTCTCGTAATATAATAAATGCTCAATTTTTTCGGATGCAGTTTTTATCTTTTAGATTGCCATAATAATTATTTGAATTGGAAGTCTTAGAAAGTGTTTGGAATATTGTATTAACTATGTCCTTCAGAAATGCAATTACTTGGTTGTTATATTTCAGTACTGTGATTTTGTTTGTTTGTATAAACTCCAAAGATAATTTGAACTCTATTATTGCAAGATATGGCTTTCTATTGTATGAGGTTTGCATGATCCAAAATAATTGGAAAGTGATAACTTATATAAATAAGCATATATTTTTAAAGTTCAAAAAATAAAATTGGAAGAGTATAAAATTGCCGAATCTACCGAGTGAAACATCCTTGTTAGTGAATGGAAGTAAGTAGGTTGATTATTATTTCTATTTGTGTTCATCTTTGGTTGTTTTTGCTACTATGTCAAAAATCACTGTGGCTGTTCAATAATATAAAAGGCACAGCTGATTTATGATATTGTTAATATGTGTGTTGTCAAAGCGGTTACTTGAAGGCAATTATAATTTACAATCTACTATTAAAGTTTAAATATGAATTCTGACATCAATGGCGTAAAGCCTAGCTAGTAAATTAATTTGAGATATTTAGAAAGTGTGACCTCAAACTAAGTGACACCCCACTTGGTTTTAGGTTATTATTATCATTTCTAAATATGGTGTATTGGTGGATATTAATTATACCTTTATATGTTACATAGGTTTCTATGAGGGCAACTGCAGTAGGATTGTATTTTTGTTGATGATATTCTTTTAGTCGGGGATCATATATTTATATCCTCGATGATTTCAAGATATCAAGGAGACCAAGGTAAAAAGAAGGAAAATGATGAAAAATTCTTCATATTTTGGGGATGATTCAGCATTTTATCACCGACTGTCAGGTAATCTTTAAATGTATCATCATCAAATTAAGATTTGTCATTTTTTATTTGGTGTTTTAAAAAGTCTCTATATGGTTTCATTGGGGAATTGTTTCTAGCTATATGTAGTTTTTATTTATTTATTATTTTCTTTCGGTATAATCAACTATTGCCTAGATCTAGAAGAATCTGTATTCTTTGGACGTTGATTAACTAATGGGATTTATTTACTGATTTGTGTGTTTGGTCTTTTTGTTTAGGTACGAAGCATAGATATAAATGCTACAGTCTGTAAAAACTGTATGATTGGTAGCTTCTGACAATGTTTGCTTCTACAGCCTTTCTTTGAGCACCAGGATCTATTGTTTTTACTTTTAGAGGATCAGAGACGTGTGAAGCTGAGTTATTTCTTAGCGCAGTTGCATATTATTAGCCAACCATGGGGATGTAATCATTTATAATTTTTTTATCCTTGGGAAATGAAATATTTTGATTTAATTTACTGATTTTTAAATTTCTTTTTCCATGATCCAGCAATGGCATTTGTGAGAATAGGCAGAATGTTCCTCTTTGCAATTCAGACAGATAAGCTCCTAACTGCAATTCCTGTTTTCATGTCCAATGGCGGAACATCGGGCGCAGGCAGAAACATGGTGGTTAAACCTCTGTCATTTAAAGCAGCGCAAATTGTTGGAATATAGGGGTGAATTGGAGAATAAATACAGACGATTTAATTGATTTTGGAAATGTTGTGCTGTTAAATGGGATGATTAGATATTTAATTGATACTGTTTTGGCAGCACGATGGATTGTGATCCGCGACAGATGTTGCAAACATTTCAATCAACTATTTCAAGAATGTCATTTTCTGTATCGCATATTAAATCTGTTTCCGAGATGACAATCTGTGATAAATTTAAAGAATAACAATGGATAACTTATTTACATAATATTATTTCAAACTATACTAACTATGTAATAGAATTATTACTATACTAACTATATAACAAAAAAAATTTAACTATATACGTCAACAATTTTCAACTTTATAATCATATCTGCTTGTTTCGAAAATGAAACTTCGGTCAGTATACCGCTACAATTGCTTTTTTTATTTTTTATTATTACTTTTATTTTTCATTTCTATTTTATTATTCATTTTATTATAATTATTATTATTACTTTTCATCCCAATACAATTTAATTTCTCCCACCATTTCCTAGAATAGTTCTGTGGATAAGAATTGCAGAAATATTTTTTAAAAACCCTTCTTTTTTTAATAATAAAGAATAGAAAATTTGTTAATTTTGACAATTCACAGTTACTCAAATTTTATTTATTAGATGAGGAATTCTGGCTTCTGTGGAGCACATAGAAGACGAATTTAAAATTTGCGACACTTGGTGCTTAACAAAGAGAGAGAACGCTGTGGCCTTGTGGATGAGGTAGTAACAGTCCCAAAAAGCAAACTTGTTTTATCTTTTGTTGTGGCAATGTTTGATTCTTTATATGGATTCATTCTATCATCCCCCCCCCCCATTCCAGACTTCCATCGTTCCATGCTTTTCTGATGTGTTAATAAGTAACCGCTGTAGTATTTGTGTACTGGGTAGTTAGGAGATCGCCATAACGTATTCTTGGTGTACAATCCTGGGATGGAACGAGGGAGAATTCCTCTTTACGGCCGGAAATACCCGCCACTCAGTCGAACGCAACTAAGGGACTCAACCCCTTGGACATTTTCGGAAGAACGTTGCTCAAAGCCATTATTTATGGCGCACTCAACTCCTCTACCGCAGACTCTTATCCGATTAGGGTCCATTCCCTTGCCAAATAGTTATCTCTCGAGCGAGAGGTTTTATATCAATATTATATGTATTTGGAGCAATGAAGATTATGCCGTTCGTTAATAAGTATACTATTTTTTCGTTCATTATTTATGAACATTTCTAAGATTATGTAAAATCATTTTTTGTTGTACTTTATATTGGAGGAAAAAATTATCATATCAACCGTAAATATATAGTTTATATAATTACCAAACCTCATTGAGGGAGAAATTCTATCAGTATCAATGATATTTACCAATATAAAGCACAGTAGCGCTCAAAGGTCTTTTTATACTGTAAATATCGAAAGCAACTCAAATGCATTATTTTTTATTAGAAGTTTTGCTTAATTTTATCGTCTAATCTTGAGTAAAACTTCACTTTTAAAATTTCTTTAGTTATTATTTGGTCCTTAAGTGAAGATTTTAAGAACTGCAAAGAATATTCAATTGATATTCGAAATCATCTTACTAAGAATTTGAAATTGAGTAAAGTCCTTTGGTAAAATAGATGCTGATTAAAAATTCGGACCATAATATCCTGTAGTAAATGTTAGGAATCTTAATTTTAAGCAACGAAGTAATTTTTCTAACAACCAAATTGTGATCGACATAAAGAAACTTCAAATCAAATTGAAAGAATGTTAGAAAAGGCTTTTGTTATGGATTCTTGTAAAACATCAAGTAAATTAATTTATGTAATTAATCAAACTAACAATTTAAATGTGTTTCTCTAGTAAAACGTTGTTTAAGAGGTGGAGGATCGCTTGGTTGTCATCCTAGGAAAATATCATTGGTACCAACAAAAATAAAATAGCTTGAATAGCTATAACTAATTTAAAATGTACAAAAAAAGAAATGAAGTAAAAGTCTTTTCTGTGAATGAAAGTAAGAATAACTTATTTTAATCAGATGGTATGAGATACATACGTCATCCGAAAAAAGGAAAAGAAACAATTACGATACTTGTTACCACCATAAAACATATTGTGGGACTTAATACGAAGTAGAAGTGTTTTTTCTACATTATGGATCATTATATCAAAGAAAGGAACCATAGATAGATTTTTATATAAAAATAATATTTAAAACTCATAGTACTACATTCTTGATAAAGAATATGTCTCTAGTGTCAAGAGGAGGCTTTCCTCAAATATTATTCAACAAAAAAGTTAGTCTTAAACAGCCGAATCAAAGTCCAAAATTAAATACAATTAACCATTAGTGAAAAGAGTTAATTAAGAGTTGTAATAAAAAGCAAGAAAAAAAAATTAAAATTCCTGCAATGAACTAGATCTGCGGATGAAAATTGACATTCTATAAGCATTTTATACGTTGTTTGCGTTGCTTAGGAATAAAAAAAAAAATGATTTTAGAAGGTCTGTCACTAAAATTTATTTCTCTTTCAGTGCTCTCGAAGTATTTTTGTGTTCAAATATGTTTTATTGTAAGATAATCTCTTCTACTGATGTTATTCCATAGTCATTCTTTTCTAGAAGTTAAATGATGAACGTAGACTGAGATTGCACATATATATGACAAATTCAAGACGAATTTTACCTTAACAATCCCCCTTTGTAAATAGAAATACTGTCCTACAGTTGTAGCAAGGTTCGGGTTGATATTGTTGTAAATTAACCATCTACAGCAATGTCAAACGAACAGTAAATCAACAATGTAGGATACGAAATTATATCTTATCCTTCATATTCTGTTGATACTTTCCAAAGCAGATTACTATGTCAAAGACATTTGAGCTATTTATGTTTAAAAAGAAATGCTTTACCTACGAAACATAAATTTAGGGGACTGTGAAAGACATTATTTCCAGAGACATTGATATTTATAAACGTTATGTACAAGAATTATTCCTGTGTTGATAATAAATGCATGAATTCTACGAGATATTACTTTCATTAAACGGGTATTCTTTATTTTATTTTCACCATCTTCAATCAATAATAGGCTTTTTTTATTAACAACAGTAGAATACACCCTTTACAGCTTTTAAAATATATGAATAATTCTGATGATACTTTTCAATATTAGATTCAGATTAAAGTGGGATACATCAGAAAATTTTCCAGATTTCCTATTTTTTTCTATTTATACTTTTCTTAAAGCAAAAAAATTGCCAAAATGGTTTTTATAGGACGTTGAGTAAGCATACCCATTCTAAAATGTCACCTCCTTATCGTACGATAAGTTACTTATTTTCCACTTAAACTTACTAAAGTAAATTCAAATTTATTGGATATAGCAGCCATCTTTTTTAGAGATAATCTTTTTGAAAAATGATTTTAACATAGTAGTGTATTGCTATCTTCTTCTTACCACCGTTTTTTAGAATTCTACCAGTTTCTTAAAAATATATTTGAGGTAGTTGTTGCTATAAGAACAAATCAAATCGAATTATCTGTGCTATATATTTAGTGCTACATCTTTGAGAAAGATACGCGCGTATATTTCTTCTCAAAAGGTTCATTTCTATTTCAGAATCATACAGAACAAATACATATAATTCCCAAAAGTTTTTTCGCAGTTTCTTACTTGATGATGTTATTCAGCGGGTTAAATATTTCTAAAGAATGGGTGACGCAGTTGATGCAACGATTTCTGAAGCAATGCTTTTTATTCTATAGTATTTCTAATTCATGGATGAAATAATAAATTTTTTCGCTTTTTTAAACCAGAGTTTTCTAAATTTGGTACGCATTTTACAAATACACGTGAACTATTTGACCATGTACCGATTAATGAATTCCTATTTCAACTAAAATCAGTCAAAATTGGGGAAAATTTGTAATTTTCTCAAACTTAAAATATTATATATAAAAGCAGTCAATGAATTTGAGATAATTTCTTAGTTATGTTTACTTTCAATATTATTCTACTCATAACTTAAAAATAAGAGTTTATAATTTTACTTTGTGTACATTTATTATGTAAATATACTAATTTTTTTTTTTCATAAACATTATGTGTCTTATTATTCCCATGCGAAATGCAATCCAACACCTTTTATACCTGAGATTTCTAGGTGTTGTAGATTACTTGCAATGTGTTCAGTAATTCTTTAACAGTCCTGTCAATTCTTGCAGATTTATATTTTGAACTTAGAATAACTACCTTTCTTCTTCGGCTTACTTTTATAAATTGTCAGAAGACATTTTTCTTTTTATAAAGAGGTATGGAATGAGGAAGGAATGCCATTTGTTTTTCCGACCTCTTTTATGATAATTTCCAATGTTACGTGACTTTCACAGTGCGGGAAAGATCCTCGCAATTAATCAGCTGGTTCTTTTGGCGTAATTATAAATTTTTATTCTCTCTAAGATTCTCTAGTAGATACAATAAATTCCTTTTGAAAGGGAGTGATTTCAACACAAATACATAAATCCACTAAAGTGAAAATTCACTGTTTCCACCATCGCAGTTTCAAATCACGTATCAAAGCAGAGAATTAGTACGTTTACTCTACATACACTAACTAATACAAGCAGTGGCGCGCGCGCACACACACACACACACACACACACACACACACACACACACACACACACACACACACACACACACTAATCTAAAGATTAAAGATTGTTCAAAAACTCCCCAGATTCATTAAGGGACATCTAGTTTAGTCGCCAAATATGGTGTCTTATGATTTTTGGGAACATTTATGTTGCCAAGTTCGTCACCAAGGTCATCCATACATATTCAGGATTACTTCCTAGTGCATTCTCATCTTCATTCAAAACTATCTTTTCTGCAGAAATAGCCGTTACTCAGAGAACACAACATAGACCTAACTTCCCCCATCACACTATTATTCGTTCTTATAGTTCTCTAAATTTATCTGTTTTCCATTCACTTTTTCTATTGAAACATATAAATCGAGATATTCAATAAATTTACGCCTAGTCATTATATCGTTTCAAATATCAGAGAGATCTCCCATTTTGCAGGCCATAAACTCTATCTTACATTTTCCTTTTTTTTTATACTTCGCGGTCACATAAAATGCAATAAATACACGTGACCCTGATGATGCTATCATTCAAGAATGAATTCAATACTCGACGGGCGTATGTTTCAGTTCAAACTCTTATATATTCCATTACAAGATTATATGTAATCAAGAAAAATATATATTGAGAACACCCATCAACTATAATATTTCTAATATTCTTTTTGCGTAGTCCCACTGGTCCTGGTGCGTCCTTGAAAATATTTTGATCTTTCCAAGAATGCGACTTCATTGTGGTTATGAATATGCAGTGCTATCTGCAGCTACTTCTGTTCTTTGGGGTTGTTTTTATAGCTCTGTTTTATTCATCTTCCATGAATATTAATACTATTATTTTTATCATCATTTGCATCAGTTGATACGATGTCATCTTTAATTTCTTTCATTTCTTCGCATAATGATTCGTCATCTTAGAAAAGTTGTTAGAAATTTCCGACTTATTCGAGCACAGAACATGTTTCATTAACAATGGTCGTCATTTCCATCAAGGAAATTTTATATTTTACTTTCTCTTCATAACTGTGCATTTATGAGCACTGTAATATAAACACTCGAGAAAAATAATAGTACATTACTGTTTAACGAATTATAATGATTTTGTAAAATTAAACTATATATCAATTATAGTATTAATTGTACTGCATTTTTTACATTAATTGATTCTAATGTGCCTGTAGACCATTTTTATTGCTAAACAATAATATTTAAAATAATCCTTTGTGTTTCATTATATAGCACCAAGCGTCTTTTTTTAATATGGACCGTTTTTAAATATGGTAGCTGCTGCTCTTCTGTCGCTATTCCAAGTACATGCACTGAATACCTACATCTGTTGGTTAATCACACTCTACAGTATAGTCCTGATCTGGCTCCTAATAGATACCACTTGTTCATTCACTTGAGAAAGCGTTTCGACGGTCAGCTCTGTGACGACAATGATGTTGTCAAAACGGCAGTACTGCAGCGGTTAACGCATCAGACTCAAGACTTCTATAGGGATCGAATACAGAAGCTAGTTGTACGATATTATACGTATCTTAATAGTGGAAGTAATTATGCTGAATAATAGATTTAGGTACAGGCCTTCTTATACAAATAGTAGAATGAAATGCACTTTTTTTTTTGTCGAATATCACAATGGTACTTACTTAGAGAACACTCTAATACATTCCGAGATTCAAGACCATCTATCCTGCTTTACTTGTGTTATCCAAAACAATCGTTAACGAGATATAAATTATTTATTATATTTATTTAGATTTAAGTTATGGCTGCTCGATTTGCTTCTTTTCAAGGTTTTCAAAAATCGTAAAAAGTATATCTCCAAAATTCAATTAGATACAATCAATTATTCCTGCCAGTCAAGTGACTGATCCTGGTACATCTATGTGTACTATATATATATCTCGAATAAAAAAAGAATGAGAGGAAAATAAATTGATAAATATAACCATTTATCTATTTCATAAAAAAATCACGTAAAATTGGGAAATTGAATCATTATATGTTTGATTACTTTTTTAATGAAACACGGAACGTAGGCAATTAGCATTAAAAACGTAAATCTAGCATTAAAAATAGAATCTGTCGTGATCAATGTGATTTTTTTATTAACCTTGCATTGTGAAGTAACACAAGGGCCATTGGTCAAGGGACGAGGACGACACCTGAGCTAGACCTCCTACTTCAAACTTCCACACCACGGAAGACGATAGTACTTGGGACTTCTACCAGATTTAACGTGAATTAGCTCCACTATAAGGGGAGTCTTTTGTGGTATCAGGGATCAAACTCAGGACTCGACACTGACAGCGAGTTCGCAACCATAACCATTAGGCTATCGCGGCTACAGGATAGAGAAGACTTTTTAATTTTTACAATAAAATCTAAACCCGTGACATTTATATAGTGTTGTCTCCAGCTTCACCGTTCTTCTAAGATTCCTGAAATTCGATTGTTTCAAAATTATGAATGCAACCATAAAAGTACGAGAAAACGTACGTGAAATACTAAATAATTTAAGTATGAAACGAGAGATATTTTTCAAAGTATCGATATTTATGATTTTTATTAACTTTTTGTAGATATCCAGGAAAAGTTAAAAGCTATTACTTTATATTATGGCAAAAATACGAAATGTTTAATCTGCTGGTGAATAAGGTAATATTTTAGGAGCTTTTAAAAGTTAGTTTTTGAAAATCGAAACTTAATGTTTCTAAAAATTGATAACATGAAACCATATTTATATCAGCAGTATTTTTTTTCTGTGAATATGAATGTATTCGGAATAAATATTTCAAAGGCGTTATTAATGTTTTTTATGATTTTAAGATGGGAATCTTAATCACTTTCAAAAATTTATATATTTTCAATTCTTAATGGTGTTCTTCAAATGTTTGATAATTTATATGCATTTCTAAACATTAAAAACCTAACCGATTTTCCTAAATATATTTTAAAAATAATTCCCATTTTCGTAAACATTACATCCAGCCATTTCGATCGTTTTTATGTTCAACTAATACTCAGTAATGGAGGACTCCTACAAAACTAGTGGAAGACTTAATCTCGAATATTTAGGCTGGCGGATTTTTAATATTAATAACCGAACATATTTTTGAAATAGTTTATTGGAGCTTCTCTGAACGATCGATATTAAGTTAATGCATGGAATGCCTGATTGCTCCAGAGGAACTTGTCGAGGAAGAAATTAAATTCCTTTTATAATCGATTCCGGAAGGGGTTTTCTCGTTTAATGACCGTGCTAGACAGGTATGATGCTGGGAAGAAGTGACTATGACTTCTGCTTCCAGCGAGAGAATTTATATTAAGTCTATCTAAGCTTAATGTTAAAAAGCACTTATCTAAACATGGATAAAATTTCACATATAATAAAGATTTCCAATATTCATATAAGTTCGCATGATTATTACTCATAAATACACATATTTATTTTAATTTGTATTTTGAATTTGAGAACATTCGAAAAATGCACACATTTTCATTTTAACGAGTAGAATTAAAATATCTATTTGTGATATGAAACCTTTCATACAGTATCAAGTGGAAAAATTGATCGATTTCAATGAAAATTAATAGTTTAGAGAACGTACTAATGTTTGATTGATCGAATTAATTTTATTCAATTTAAATGTAATTATAAATATGTAATCGATAATCAAATGCAGAATAATTTACCTTTGTAATCCCTAGCGGAGAAACCAAACTTGAAAAGTAACTCGCCGAGAAAAGCTAAAATAATAGGAATTCTGAATATGAGTAATCATGACCATTTCCTTAAACAATATTGACAATTAGGAATGTGAAGCGGGGGGGGGATAAAGAATTTATTGACAACAAAAAATAACGAGAAATTTGGAGAGTATAAAGGGGATAATACAAAAAAAGTAAAAATGCGTCTACAAAAAGTTAAGTTTTTACGAGCAATTATGGATACTAAAGTTAATGTTTTGACAATTTATACCAATTTTACAATAGTGTACTTTTAATAGTAGTATGAGATTGTTCTTTAAAATTATGATCAATATTGGGCAATAAAACTTTCATCAAAGGAATACTATAAAGAATAAAAGTTAAATAGAAGTATTTCGAGAATTCATAAATGATCAGAGATAATCTAAAAAAAGTATAGTTAAAAATATTGTTAAAAATATTGTATGGTATTTAAAAAAATATTATTTGTGTTTAAAATAAACACAAAAGTGGATAATTCGCCAAAATGCAAACAATGAATTTATTCAGATTTCAAAAATTAATGATAAGTGAATTTATTGTTATTTTATATCGCATTATACTATAAAATATGCAAGGAAAAATGAAGAAAATATTCTCATAGATTGCTTGCTCTTAATAACATCTAATTAATTCTGTTTTGTGGAAAATAAATTAATTCTACTATACAAAGAAAGATTTACAATATAAGTTTCTCAGAGTCTATTAACTGAGAGACGATGCAAGGTATTACATTTTGTGCTAATTTCCGCTATGTAATTTTTTTTTAATTATTAGAGAAATGAAAGAAATCATAAATAAAAATTTAATTATTTTTCAAAAAAAGGGAGAAAGGGGGCTCTCCTAATCAACCTAATCGCTATCACTATCTCAAAAGTGTAATTTATTCTTTAAAATCACTAGTAGTTTTTTGTTATTGAGTCACTTTTAATTTGGAATTTAATTTGCTTATCACTTCATCATACTCTGATTAATTCTGTTGCAGAAAATAAATTAATTCTACTTTTTAAAGAAAGATTTACAACTTAAAATAAGTTTCTCAGAGACTAACAACTGATCCGCGATGCATGTCATTACATTTTGTGGTTACTTCCGATAAGTAATTTTTTAATTAATAAAGAAAGTAAAGAAATCACAAACAAAAATTTAAGTTTTTCTGAAAGAGAAAAGGGGAGGCTCTCCTATCCCCCTAACCGCCACCACTGTCCTAAAACTGCAATTTTTATTCTTTAATATCAATTCTAATTTTCTATTGTTAAGTCACTCTAAAAATTTCGAATTTAATTTGTTTGACACTCATTCATTCATTTTAAATGCCCAAAACATTTTTATTTGGCTCCGATTCCAATCTTGTATCACCTCGTGTACGTTAACGGAGAATCAATGGGGATTGTAAAATTTTCCTCAGCTTTTGATAGTTTTACCTAGTAATTATATAAATAAATCTTTGATTTTAAAACATCAGTTTTACTTTATCGATTTTCTGATCACATGATATTTTAGAAAGTACTTGAAATAGTGTATTAAAATATGATGATCTCTATAGCCTAGTGAATTTTAAAAAATGCTATTAATATTTTTGTTAGATAAAATATTTGCGTTTTTAAGCAGTGTAACACGAATTTGATGAAAAGTTATATTTGTGAGAAAGTTTATCATTTAATGAAGAAAACGAACAGTACAAGCTGAAAAGT